>OU427004.1:5633995-5817758 GCA_911387935.1 Dolichovespula saxonica | reverse complement strand
ATACATACAGTGGGCACACACAACCGCATCAGACATGTGTGCCGGCACCGACAAAGTATATTTTTAAAACGGGCATTGCGTCAAAAGCGTAGGCTCTCATTGAATTACACGAATAGAATTTGACCGACGATGGTATATCGGTAAGAGACACGTCGTCGTGCTCCATTCGTCTCGTAAATGTCTCATTCTCTCTCTCTCTCTCTCTCTCTCTCTCTCTCTCTCTCTCTCTCTCTCTCTCTCTCTCTCGAATTCGCCATAATCGATTTCGATAAGTTTACGAATTACGTGCAGATTTTTATTTATTCGTTTCTTTCCTTTTTTCTTTTTCCTTCCTTCATTTTTCTTTTTATTTCTTTTAAACACGTGAATGCTTTTTTTCTTTTTGTTGATTTACTTTCGTTCCGATCTCGAAGGTTAAAAATTATTTTGTAAAAAAGCACAAAATGGCCTCTCTCTCTCTCTTTGTATTATGTACCGTCGCGTGTCGTACTCGTCGGTAAAAAAACCAACTTGAAGACATAACGTCTCTCTCGGTAGTTCTTCCATCGTGTCCAACAGTTAAAATTTTCGTAGTATTTAATGCGTGTAGTAGCAGATGAATCCTAGTCGACGAGAAGGGGGGAGGGGAGAAGGGACGTATTATAGTTATTTTTAGTTGTCGCCTATGAAACGCAATGATACGCTCGACAAAGCGTCAATTGAAAGTGCGATTGACAAACGAGCCCAAATTTTCTCTCTCGAGGTCAACGAAGAACAACCTGAACCTCTTCTTCTTCTTAATCTTCTTCTTACGTCCATTTTGCTTATCTGCTTCAGTCGCCCGTTGTATATATAAAGAAAAAGGAAAAAAACCAGAGTAAAGCATTGAAAAAAATTTCGAATCGAACGAACGAAATTAAACGTTTATTACCGTGCAATCTAATATTAGGATTAACGTAAATTTACTGTCGTCCATTTTGTTTGCGCATCGTCGTCCATTTTGCTTGTCATTTATCGTCGTCCATTTTGTTTATCGTTTGTCGTCCATTTTGTTTGCACCTTGTCATCCATTTTATTTATGATTCGTCGTCCATTTAAAAAAAAAGGAAAAAAAAAGACATGGAAAAGGAAAGCAATGAAAACCACGGAAAATTCGAATGAGATTAACGAAGTGAAAAACGTGTTTATATTTCTGTACGATCTAAAAAAAAAAAAAAAAGAAAAAAAATAATAATTGACAAGTACATTGTTTTTGATTATATTTTTCTCTCTCTCTTTTTGTTCTTAGAGAAGATGCGGCCTTGCTGCTGGAGTTGAGACCGCCTCGCAGACAACGAAAATTCGAGGGTCCACGTCCGAAACCGATAACCAGAAAGTAAGGACCTTACAAAAACAAAAACAAAAAACAAACAAAAAAAAGTTTATTCGGCGTGTCTCATCTTTCTTCTTCATACTTGTATAGTCGTTGAAACGAAACTTTCGATTTAAAATAAAAAATAAAATAAAGAAGCGCGAGAGCACATAAGTTGATGAGAACTTAGAAAAAAAAAAAGAAAGAAAAAGAAAAGAAAGTAAGTGAAAATCGAAACAAGTTCGAACACGAAACAAAAGTAACAATAACAACAACAACAACAAATAAATAAAAACAAAAAATCAGAACTCTCATCCCCACGAAAGCAGAAGCGCGCGTTGAGAGCCAACAGTTGTATCTGTGTGTGTGTGTGTATATATATATATGTATACGTATATATGTGTGTATATATATACATACATAATATACGTACATATACACATTAGTCACAGAAATATTTACAAGTGACGAGAGACGAGCATTTATATATATAATATACATACATATATATATATATATATATATATATATATATATATATATATATATATAAAACTTTAACCTTCTTTCCTCGTATTTTTTCATGTAAAAAAAAAAAAAAAGAAAAACTAAAACGTGCAGAGACAACTAGACTGATCTTTAAAACGCACTGAAGGAACGCTTACGTAAGTGTAACAAAAAAAAATATATATATATATATATATACACACACATATATATATACATACACGCATATACAGAAAATTAAAGGGTGGGGGTGAGAGAAAGGGTGCTAATAAGAAAAAGAACACCCCCCAGTAGTAAAAAGAAATTATATATACATATATATATATATATATATGTATATAAATTATATATACGTATATATATATATACATATATAAATATACACAATAATTAAATTATATTAAATTAAATTAAAAAAAAGAAAACATACAAAATCAAGAACGTAACAAAACAGAAACGTAAAAGGAGAAAATAGTAACGAAAAGAAACAAAACGAGATAAAGAGAAAGCAAGAAAGCAAGAAAGAAAGAAAGAAAGAAAGAAAGAAAAAGAAAGATGGCTCTGATGAATTCTTCGTCCGTTTCGATGAATCGTCTGATCAATGCTGCACTCACGTTCCTCATCGTTCTTCGATATTGTGCTATTGCCGCAGCCGACGATAAGAGCAATACTAAGCCTCCTCCGTGTCCCAGGTAAGTGATTTAGAAAAACAAAGACAATAAGAATACAAAAAAAAAAGAATAAATCAAACGAAAAAAAAAACGGAAAGAAAAAATAAGCCGTTCTTTTTTTTTATTAAGTATTAGAAAAAAAATTTATTAATATATATATATATATATATATATATATATATATATATATATATATATATATATATATATATGTACCTACATATATTATATTATATAAATGTGCATACTAACGTATACAGATATATATATAATATATATATATATATATATAAATATATATAAATATATATACATATAAGTACGCGCGCGCAAGAGAGCACATATGATGATTAATGTATAATGTCACATATTTGATTTGGGGGAAATTTTTATTGACAACAAAAAAATAAAGGAAAGATAACAAAACAAAAGACGAAACAAAAAAAAAAATCAAAAGAGAGAAAACAAATTTCTAATGATCAAAAAAAGTTTGTTTCACGACAATGATACCAAACAATCGTTCTTTATTTCCTCGATCCACTGCGATTACGCTGGAAAATTATTAAAATTAATGATAATAACGTTGATCGTTAAAGACGAAGTATAATTATTGTTATCTCGGTTCGTTTTCGCGACGACGCCGATTTTCGAGGGGTTGAAGGGTTGTTTGAAGTGGTTTCGGGGCGAAGAAATTTTACGAGGAAATAAAAGAGGAAAGGAAGAAATTAAATTATAGTCACACAAACACACACACACACACTTTTAATTTCTTTTTTGGGGGGAACAAATTCGAAAACGGTTCCATTTTTGCGACGAAAAGAAAAAAATAAATAAAAAAATAATAATCCAAAAGAGATGTCTATATCGAGTAAATCGTAAAAAATTAAATCAATTAATTTAAAATTACTTTGAACGATAATAAGTAAATCCAATAAAAATTTCCCGATCATATTTTTTAATTCTGAAAACTAATTTTCCAAAATCGTTCGTTCAATTATTTACGATAACTAAATAAAAAAATAATCTTACTGGTCAATTATATCGTTCAAGCCACGAATAAAGTTCGATCCAATTAGAGAAATAACTAATTTGGTCGATCAGTCGAAGGAAGAGTTCTTTCTTTTTGCTTAACGATAAGAATTTTTATAGAATTTTAATTTTTATTTGATCGAAAAATCATCGATCCAGTCGATTTCAAATGAAGAAAAGAAAAAAAAAAGGAAAGAAAGATTACTGCCGTCATATTTTTGTATTAATTAATCGATCGATCGATCGATCGATCAACCGTCTAATGTTTTAACTTTATTTTTTTTTTTTAATCTTTTCCTTAAACAATTTTCATAAATGATTCTATTTATACGATAACCGAAGTGTAATCTCATTAAGTCGATTGAGCCGTATAAAATATTACGTAAAATTGTGTAAAATTATTAATTCAATCGAGGAAAAAGAAAATACATACATATATTTTTTCTTTTTTCTTTTTTTTTTGCGTTATTATTATTTCGTACTAATTCTTCTTCTTCTCCTTTTTTTTTACGCGACGTTGCGCGATATAATGTGTATAAGGAAAACAAAAAAAAAATGAAGAGAAAAGAAATATAAAAAAGAATCGCAAAAGCGAGTATAAGAAGGAAAGACTAACAAAAAAAATAAAAAATAAAAGAAGAAATAAAAAAAAAACAAGAAAAAAAGAAAGATGGTGGGCGGTTAAATCGTTCGTCACGCGTTCTTATTTCGATGACGTATGAACGCCCACCTTTCCCCGTTGGTTATCGTCCAACGCTCGATCAATTTTAGTTTAAAACATATGCAAAACTAAACTTTAGCTTAGCTAGTATGTCTTGAAGAAAAGAAAAAAAAAAAAAGTAAAAGAAGAAGAAGAAGAAGAAGAAGAGAAATTCTTTTTTCTCGTTTGCTTGTTTTCCCGACGATTTAATTTCTCATAAATCGATTTACGTCAAACACGGCCTATCGAAATTAACCGCCAACGATCGATAGATAATATTTCACATATTTTAATATTTGCCGAAAAAGGGAATTTTAATTTTTTTTATTTATTTTCTTTTTTTTTTCTTTCGGTACACGGTTTCACCATTTAATATATCTGTAACCACACACGCCCATTATTATACCCTGTTATCGCCTTTAATTACCTTTAAGCTAATTAATAGCCATCGCGTTAAAAATCAATTTTTCATTTTTTTTTTTTTTTTTGAGAAGGTTTCGTTACGAACGAATCCATAATCACGATCTCTCTGTGTGTGTGTGTGTATGTACGTATGTATGTGTTTGCGCGAGACGCGTAATAAATCTTCGAAGTCGAAGGTTGATTTATTACATAATTTTTGATCAATTTGATTTTGAAATGTTGATACGGAGAAAAGAGTAAAAGAAAGAGAGAAAACGAAAAAGACATAATCCGATTTCGTATGAAATCATCCGCAATGTTGTAATTTTGTTTTCTTTTAACGTCATGCAACATCGATATATCTCGCTTATGTGTATCTCTATATTTTGGACAATTTGTATGAGGCGTAATAAATCATCGGAGTCGAAGGTTGGATTCGTTACATAATTTTTGATCGATCTGGTTTTGACGTCTTCGTACAAACAAAAAAAAAAGAGAGAGAGAGAGAGAAAGATAGATAAATAGAGAACGTGTTGTCCATTCCATACGAATTCTTCGAAATAATTATTATTTTTTTTTATCTTCCTTCAAACGTCATGAAACTTTGACATCGCTTATAGCTTTTATCCGTATTTTGAACATTACATTACATTACATTTCGTTTACTTTTTTTTTGTTTTTTCTTTTCGCGAATAAAAAAAAAAAGACATATCGTTATTTCGTTACTTTGAAATTTGTCATCATATATTATACAACGAAATATTTCTAAATTTATACACGGATATGCGATAGTTACTGGATACAGTTCTTAAAAGAAAAAACAAAAAAAAAAAAAAAGAAAGTGTATAGATAATGCTTCATAGTATAATGCGATGTGTAACCTATTATATTTTTAATGTACATATCGTATTATATATATTATAACGTTAAGCTATTATATATCGTAATATATAACTATATATATCATTCTATAACTAAACACCGTACTATTATCACAATTTTTTTATTTTATTTATTCATAATAATAATAATAATAATAATAATCTATTAATTAATGTTATATCGACGCTAACTTTTCTTTTTCTCTTTTTTTTTTTTTCGTATTATATAATTTTGTTATACAACCAAAATAATTCGACATCAAAGGGAAGATTTTTTTTTATTTTTTTTTTTTTTTTTAAATAAATGGAAAGAATAAAAAAGAGGTTTGTGTGTGTTGTGTGTGTGTGTGTGTGTGTGAGAGAGAGAGATAGAGAGATAATGTACTCCCTTTTGTCACGAGGTGTACAATGTTGATTTCTAACGTGTCCGTGACACATAGAATGAACCGGACGGAAATAAATGTTTTTGACGATCGGCCGCCAGTCACTCGCATTCCGTACAATTTATAGCGGGACACGCCTAATTAAAAGTGTCACTCGGTAGATATTATTGGAAGTCAGGTGTGTAATCCCTTCTCTTTTAAGCAATATCTAGCTGGCACGGGGTTTCCACGAGTGGATGATCTCTCAATTTTCTTCATTAAATACATCTTCTTCTTCTTCCTCTTCGTCTTCTTTATCCTCTTCTTTATCCTCTTCTTCAACTTCTTTATCTTCTATTCTTTAATAATAGATCTTACTGATAATCACGAGTTTGATCTCTTTCAAATGGATTCAAAGATCTAACCATTTTCTTGATCTTCAACTTCTTCGTCGTCGTCATCATCGTCATCATCATCATCATGATCATCCATCATCCGTCATCATTTGTTTTAAAACTTGTTCTTTTTTCTTTTCTTCCCTTCCCCTTCATTTTCTTTAATTTCTTCTTCATCCTCGTCCCTCGTGAAATTTTGTATCGAGATATAACGACGCAGATAATTTCTACGTGTAAGAGAGGGTGGTTACATTAAATGCGCAAAGCTTTGAAGTAGTATCAAGTATAATAAAGATAAGAAGTGCAAATACTAGCTCGAGTTAGGAGAATATCAAGTTTCGAGAAATTTCAATTCCTTTCTCGCTCTTTCATTAATTTTTTTTTTCTTTTCTCTTTTATATATCGTTCTACGAATGCTACGTTAAAAAAATATATATATATATTTATTTATTTATTTTTTTTTTTTAATCATCAATTCGTTCCTAATTATGATCAAATTCGTTAGCGCGAAAATGATACGGAAATGGTTTTTTTTATTTATTTATTTTTTTATTTCTTTTATTCTTATTTTTTATTTCTATGCCCTAGGATTGAGCTGTAATTAAAAAAAAAAAAAATGAAAAAATTGGAAAGGAATCGACATCTTTTTTTTTTTTTTTTTCATATCAACTAATAATTTCCGTCGGTGAAATAATTTTTGTCTTTTCGCTTCTTCTTTCTTTTTTTTTTTCTCTCGTTCTCGTTTTCGTTTCTCTTTATTTAAAAAATTAAAAAGTCTCGCTAAGAGGTACGCACAGTGTACCGTTATTAATAATCGATAAGATCGTAAATACATCTGCGTATTGGGGATACTCGTGAGAATGAATAATTAATGGGTGCTTCACCGAAACTAAATAAACTTCGTTTTACGTTTGATTTAATATTTAACTTAATATTTGACAATATTTATGAATATTCTTTCTTAATGAAGAGGAAGGTAATTCCGCGACATTAATCTTAATCAAGAGATAAGAATTTAAATATCGCAAACAACATTGATCATCGTTTTTTAATAGTGAAAGAAAGAAAAAAAAAAAAAAATTTGTTGTCTTTTCATACAAGCGAACAACAACGAAAAGAAAAGAAAGGAAAAGAAAACGAAACAAAAAAAGAAAGTAAAAGGATAAAAGTAATTTGAATCGTTGATTTCAATTATCGATTTATCGATGAAAACCTCGAATTTCTCAAATAATCATTAATTTATATAATATGTCTTTAATGATATCATAAATTTTGTTCGATCGTATCTTTCATTATTCGTCAATTTCTATTAAATAACTCTTATTAAGTTATTGATCGTTATTATATTAATAAATTTTTATTAATCGTTTCATTGTTCGTTAATATTTCTCGATCGCGTCATAAATTTTTTTTTTCGATATCGTTAGTAAATTTATTAAACACGTCAATTTTATCGATGGATCACTTCATCGTTCATAAATTTTTATTGTTCTCTCTCTCTCTCTCTCTCTCTCTCTCTCTCTCTCTCTCTCTTTCTCATGAGTTTATCAATCGCTCGTTTTTTTTTTTTTTTTTTTTTTTTTAACCAAAGTTAAACATTTTTTTTTTCAATCATCCTCGATAATAATGACCAATTAGAGTGAGATAGGCGTCGTCCTTAACAGTGAACTTGGCGGGCATTAGTAAAGTCTCAAGAGATTTAAATTAGTGTGTTCCGCGAGTAACACAATGAGCGCGAGCGCGCGTGACCTTAGGAAAAATAGCGCATTCGTTTGCAACGAACGTGTGATCGGTATATTTCGTACAGAGCAGTAGTAGAAGTAGCAGTAACAGCAGCAGCAGCAGCAGCATATATACACATACATAATTGCATCTTTTTTTTATGCAACGCGTTACAACTCACGTGGACATTGCCGGACATTAATTATATTTTATAGATACATATTTCAGATATGTCGTATTTCGTAATTAATTTATAGGCTTAAAGAAGGTCTGCTGTTTGTAAGACATCGTAAAAAAAAAAAAAAAAAAAAAAGGAAAGAAAAGAAAAGAAAATGAAAAAAAAAAGAAACAGAATTCACCGGAAATAATTGATGACTTTTACAAAATACTTCGTATGTTTTTAATGTAAACACGTGCACGAAGAGAGAGAGAGAGAGAGAGAGAGAGAGAGAGAGAGAGAGAGAGAGAGAGAGAGAGAGAGAGAGAGAGAGAGAGAGAGAGAGCAAACCAAGCGTTTGTGAATTTTTTCAAACAAGAGTAAAATAGTTATACTAAAATAACTATACTAATTATATACCATGTCTATATATATATATATATATATATATATATATATATATATATATATATATATAAAATATATGTATATATGTATTACATTTTTTTATTAACACGCGGTATAATCGCGTAGTAAGAAAATAAAAATTTTCTTTTGTAATGCGCTTACGTTAGAACAAAAACTCTTTCCTTTGTTTGTTATGCTTTATTTGATTGTACTACAATGATGTATATTCGAAGTAAACTGCACCAGAGATAGCACAGCTAAGGGACTTATAAAATGATCTAATCGGTTCTTCGCAAAATCTATTGCGAAAAGAATATTTCCTATTGACTCCGATGTCACTTTTATTTTTACTTCTTTTTTATTTTTATTTTTATTTTTATTTTTATTTTTATTTTTACATTTATTTTTATTTTGTTTTTATTTTTATTCATTACCGTTACCATTATTGTTATTATTATTGTTTTTTTCTTTCTCTCAAATTAATTCACAATTATATTCTTTTTTTATGAATTTTTTTTTTTTATTTTCTCAATTAATCCGTTGCTTTAAAATGTGTATATATGTATATAAAAGAAAGAAAAAAATATGGCCGACTGACAATAATTTGTTTCTCTTGCCAATAATGCGAAATTGTCTGGAATATCTAGTTTTTTATTTTTTTATTTTTATTATTTTTATTGAGCGTGCCACTTTCAGCGACACCAATTCACTAATTTCGGACGTGACGTTATATTAATCGCAGTCATCGAAACTCTTTTTTCGAGAACGTCCAAGGATGACATTTTGTTCTTTACATACTTTCTTTTATATGTATATTTATTTATTTATTTATTTATTTATTTATTTATTTATTTATTTAGTCAAATGAAAAAAAAAATAAAAATGCTTTAGATTTATCATTATCGTTAATAACGAATTAATTTCTATACTTTACCTAAATTTATACCTTAAATAGTTTTTAATAAAAAGATATATATATCTAAAAATTTTTTCATACTGCCGTCGCTATTGTTCATAACGTATCGATTCGTATATTTTGTACGTGAATCGATTTTTTTTTCTTTTCTTTTCTTTTTTTTTTTTTTTTTTTATTTTTTTCTTTGCAAACGGCAATAAGTTTAACGGTAATGAATCTTGGACAAGAACTTACTAGGAATATCAAATCTATCGGAATTTATCGTTAGAAAGTTTTGTACGGAATTGTTCGGCATGACATATGACATCATTGAACGATAATTTCACAAAACGGTGATGAGGTATTTTAACGTCCAACCGCGACGACGACAGGTTCAAAGAAGATCCAAGAGTTATCTCCTTGCAAGATCTACGAAGATCTATGAAGATCTTCGTGGATCCCGTCGATTTGATGAAAGCGATCGTTTCAACTATGCGAAAGTTTTTCAGTCTCTTCGATTATATATAATGTCTCTGTATGCAAAACTAACCGGGACGCATTTATGCGCCGAATGCGTTTCATTCATCGATAATTTTAGAGACAAACGCGCGTATCTTTCATTTATCAATGAAGTAACATTCACGGTCGGTCATTTTATTTTTTGTTATCATTTTATTTATTATACCGAATATAACAATTCGTACGATTCTCATGCCTTTTATTGTTATTATTTAAAAAAAGTTAAAAATGTCGTGTTATTATTTAAAAATTTTTTTTTCGCTTCGTAAAAAGTGTTCCTGGATTTGTAGTTTTATGATTCGAAGAAAAATAAAAAAAAAAAACAAAATTAGAATAAATCAATCTTCGAAGAGTTTCGAAAGAAAGAAAAAAAAAGAAGAAGAAATAACAACAATGATTTTTATACAAAATAAAATAATGTAATAGTTTTATCCGATCTTGAAATATAAACGTAACATCGTCTTCTTTACATATAACAAATTTTTTTAAAGATAATTTCTTATCGTTTACAATTCCTTAACACGTGTATTATTTATATATATATATATATATATATATATATATATATATATGTTTATCATTCGATTGAATTAATTTGTTAATAATTCATAATTAAAGTATATCGTTATTTTCGATCTAATTAGAGACACAACGTGTATATATATATGGAAGAAGTGAGAGTCTCAATTAGTATAATTTAATTAGCCTAATAATAAAGCAAAGAGGTAGTAGTACACGTTAAACGCATGCGTTTCGTCCATCAAAATGAGAAATTCGATAGAAATTCAGTATTTTCTATTTGGTTGTTTTTTTTTCATCATCCTTTTTTTTTTCTTTTTCTTTTTCGTATTTCCTTCTTTATTTCCTTTCTTTTATTTATTTCTCTCTTTCTTTTCTTTTTTCTTTTATTTTATTGAAAGAGTTAGCAGACGAATCTTTTTGTTTTAATGATCTCGAGCGACTATATACATACATACATATATACATACATATATATATATATATATATATATATATTTATATATATATATATATATATATTTATATATTTATATATCGATATCGAGTAAATCGACTTTGTACGAGAAAATGGGATGGGGGAGGAGTATGTATGTACGTCGACAGATGTTCCGTACGTGTCGTTAACATTCGTCGAGTTAAAAAAAACTATGTCAGGTGTTTCGTACGTGTCGTTAACATATTTCGTCTTGTTGAAAGATAACTATACGACAATAATTACGATCAGTTCTCTGTTGCAGTATTATTATTATTATTATTAATATTATTTTTATTATTATTTGAGTCGTAATTAACTGATGGAACCTAAATTGTCGATGTTACATCGATTTTTATATCAAATTGAAATATGTAATACTACTTTTGACGGTTTCACGAAATGAAATTAAAAGGAAAAGATCGGAGAGAGAGAGAGAGAGAGAGAGAGAGAGAGAACCTTTCTTTCGACGATAATATTCGAACGAAATTTTCAAAAAAAAAAAAAAAAAAAAGAAAAAAACGTTTTTTTGCTACGGAATTTTGATGAAAGGAACGAAAGAGAAGAAAAGAAAAAGAAAATAGATAAGAAAAGAACATTTTTCTTCTTGTTTTTTTTTTTCTGTTTTATAAATCAATTATTCTTTCGAGAATTTTTACATTAATTCAAATAGTGTGTATATATATATAATATATGTATATATACACATACATATTACATTTTAAATGTACAAATAATACATGCATATATAAAACGTGAGTTTGATTTCGTCACAAGGTTCAAAAAGGTTGTTAATTTCTTAACAAGAAATCCATATAGGGTTCTCGAAAGTATGCGAAAACGAATCGACACGTGTTTTAATCGATGAGCTCGCGAGATTCCTGGCTGAGAGTCAACGAGTCATCTGAATCAATCGGTCTCTCTCTCTCTCTCTCTCTCTCTCTCTCTTTCTCTCTCGTAGCTCGTGCACAAACATCATGAACGTACTTACTTGCGTAAGCTACTTTTAACTTAACGATCGCAACGGACCGTGAAATACGGCAATGTGACTCGGTGCTCGTAACTTGTTCACTTGTTCCTTCCATCTCTCTCTCTCTCTCTCTCTCTCTCTCTCTCTCTCTCTCTCTCTCTCTCTCTCTCTCTCTCTCTCTCTCTCTCTCTCACACACACACAACACACACACACACCTACCTTCGACGATTGCATTTTAATCGTGGCGAACGCGTCGCGTTGAACAATTTTATAATTTTGTCGCGTTGCGCTCTGATCTTAAATGATTACGAAAAGGGAAAAAAAAAGAAAAAATAAAAATAAAAAGGAAAAGAAAAAAAACAGAAGAATTTTCTTAATTGCCAGGAGGCCAATTTGAAATTCATTTTTATTCGTGTTTATTATTACCTCATTATAAAATCAAGGTTATATATATATCTCTCGTGTGTGTGCGTGTGTGCGCGTGCGTGGCTGTGTATTTTTGTAAATTAATTATATTCTGTTTTTAAATTTGCACTCATTTAAATTATCAAAATAAAAATAACTTCTAATGGATGTTAATTTAAAAAAATATACATATATATATATATGTACATATATATGATATGTATATTATACGTAAACGAAATAGTTTTCTATTTTAAAACTAATATGCTGATTCAGAGGGATTAAAATAAAAAAGAATAAAAATAAAATAAAATAGACTAACAAGGTTATCGTATAAAGGAACGTTGTACCAACGATCAAACTATGAAGTTTAATCAATAATTTGGAACCGTTTTCGACTTTTTCGTCAAACTTGTGGATTTTACTTTGTTTTTTCCCCCTTTTTCTTCGCTTTCTCTTTCTTTCTTTCTTTATTTTTTTTTTCCTAATTATATATTACAGCCAACCATACATGAAACATAAATCTGATAGCTCTCCGACATAAAAAAAAAAAACGCGTCGCGAACGAAATAT
This sequence comes from Dolichovespula saxonica, assembly GCA_911387935.1. Classification (NCBI taxonomy): domain Eukaryota; kingdom Metazoa; phylum Arthropoda; class Insecta; order Hymenoptera; family Vespidae; genus Dolichovespula; species Dolichovespula saxonica. The sequence goes on along the minus strand of OU427004.1, from coordinate 5,804,836 downwards.
TATAGACCCACGTAAAAAAAAAAAGAGAAAAAAAAATAATTTCGATAAAAATAAGTAAAAAAAAAAAAAAATAAATGAAGAACCCCCCCCCCCAAAAAAAAGATAATATACGATTAGAAAAAAAAGCAAGCAAGAAAAAAAGAAAAACAATATGGTGTGTGTGTGCCTTTGCAGCAATATTTACTGCCATGGCGAGCTGTTGCACAGAGTACAAATGTCGTCAATATATTCGGACTCGAAGACGTTCGTCGACATGAAGATGAAGCATTCACCGGAAAAAACGCTGGCGTTGTTCCACGAATTTTTGAATCGTACAGACGAGTCACCGTCGAAGCACGAAATAGAAAATTTCGTTAACGATACGTTCGATCCAGCCGGATCGGAGTTCGAGGAATGGGATCCGACCGATTGGACCCCAAATCCGAGATATCTGCAAAAGATAAACGATCCGGAATTAAGGAAATTCGGTTACGATCTCAATCAGATATGGAAGATGTTGGGTAGAAAGATGAAGGACGACGTTAGATTGAACGAGGATCGTTATTCTATAATATACGTGCCCAATCCGGTGATAGTACCGGGCGGGAGGTTCCGCGAATTTTATTATTGGGATTCTTATTGGATAATAAAGGGATTGTTATTGTCGGATATGTACGAGACAGCTAAAGGAATGTTGACCAATTTCGTTATGATAGTCGATAAGATCGGTTTCATACCTAACGGCGGTAGAATATATTACACCATGAGATCGCATCCGCCTCTTCTAATACCAATGGTCGACGAGTATTTACAAGTTACGAAGGATTATCAATGGCTCGAAAAACACTTTTGGTTGTTAGAAAAGGAATTTAATTTTTGGCTCACCAATCGTACCGTAGACGTAGAAAAGGATGGCGTCAAGTATACCCTTGCTCGATACTACGAGGAATCTTCTGGACCGAGACCGGAATCCTACAGGTGATTGTCGTCTCCCTAAATCTTCCCCTTTCGTCGGTCGTTTCGTTCCCCCCTTTTTTATTTATTTATTTATTTATTTATTGATTTTTTTTTTTAACGATCTCCGACGAATTACACACGTTCGAAATGTCCGTGGTATCTTTTTTTTCGTTTTGTACTTCTTTCCTCTTTCTATATATTTGTGTCTCAATATAGGGAGGATGTTCAGACCAGTCAAAGTTTTCGTACAACCGAGGAAAAGGAGAATTATTACACGGAATTGAAAACGGCTGCCGAAACCGGCTGGGATTTCTCCAGTCGTTGGTTCATACTAGATGGTACCAATAAAGGTAAATAAAACAACAAAGCCGAGACTGTCCTGTCTCACGATCATATCGCGTCTTACTTCCTTCCCCCCGCCCCTCTCTCCCCGAACAAATTTCCGGTTTATTTTTGTTTTTTTTTTCTTTCTTTTTTTTTTTTTCGTAGTCGTCCTTTTTTTCTCGTCGTCCATCTCCGTTCCTAATTTCAATGAAATATCGACGATTCGTCGATAATTCCCGTCCCGTTGTGAAGAAAAATTCCTAATTCCCCCCCCACACACACACACACACGCGCGCACGCACGCACGCAAGCAAGCAAGCAAGCAACCTAAAGCGAATGATGAATGAGTTATTCAGAAAAAGTGATTTGTCATAGTTTTGACGTGTCCCGTCGTTTTCAGGTAACTTGACCAATCTGAAGACGAGATCCATAATACCGGTCGATTTAAATTCGATATTATATCGTAACGCAATACTGTTAGCGAAGTACAGTCAAAAGTTAGGTAATTACTCGAAGGTCGCATATTATTCGAACATTGCCGAGGAATGGAAGAAGGCCGTTACCGCCGTTTTATGGCACGACGAGGTTGGCGCTTGGTTGGATTACGACATATTGAACGAATTGAAGAGGGATTACTTTTATCCGACGAACATTTTGCCATTGTGGACGTTCTGTTACGACGTCAGTAAAAAGGAGGAATACGTTTCTAAGGTATTGAAGTATCTAGAAAAGAATCAGATAATGTTGAACGTCGGTGGTATACCAACGACATTGGAACACTCCGGTGAACAATGGGATTACCCTAACGCCTGGCCGCCACTTCAATATTTCGTTATAATGTCATTGAACAATACTCAGGATCCGTGGGCCCAAAGGTTGGCCTATGAGATTAGCGAGAGATGGGTACGGAGTAATTACAAAGCCTTCAACGAGACCCACAGCATGTTTGAAAAGGTGATGAAAGGCAAATTTTATTCTCTCTCTCTCTCTCTCTCTCTCTCTCTCTCTCTCTCTCTCTCTCTCTCTCTCTCTCTTTCTCTCACATACACACACAAATACATCGCAGATAGATTAGATTTAGATAAGATAAATAGGGATACATATATATGATACATAAGTGCATGCACGCACGCACGCATAAGTTGGATTCCTCTTTACTGTCCGGCATTTTTCAACTTCTCTTTTCACACACCCCCTAACCAAACAAAACAAAAGAAGAAGAAGAAGAAAAAGATCGCATATTTTATCTTGAAAAATTTGTTTTTTTTTTTTTTTTCTCATTTCGACAGTACGACGCCACGGTTTTCGGTGGTTATGGCGGTGGCGGAGAATACGAGGTCCAACTTGGTTTTGGCTGGTCCAATGGTCTCGTCATGATCCTCCTCGACAAATACGGTAGTACACTGACCGCGGAAAACAAATTCGTGGCTGATAACATTGAGCGTAGTAGTGCGCCTCAGCAGGTTGTAGTATCGACTGCCGGTCAAGTGATGACAGGTATTCTTGCCCTCATCATCTCGCTCGCGGCAGGATTTATAGGGTGAGGTGAGTGTTTAACGCGACGTCAGTCGAGATATACGTATATTTTGAATATGCGTATATCCGTATTGTATATTATTTATATACACACGAGCGTCAAAAAAAAAAAAAAAAAATAATAATAATAATGATAACAACAATAACTCTTTTCCAAACTGTCCCTCTACCAATTACTTTATTCCTATATATATTTTTTTTTTCCTCGTAAAAAAAAAAAATAATCTCCTACGTAACGACGTTATTAACGAAAATAATGAATAAATAAAAAAATTTCTCTTTTCTTATTTATGTTTCAGATATCAATGTGGTTTTAATCAACTAGGAGAAAATATGTATTTGTGGACAGTGAGAAAAGCATAAAGACAAAACGAAAAAGAAACAAAAAAAAAGAAATAACAAAGAAAAGAAAAAAAAAGAAAAGAAAAAAAAAATATTGAGACGGAAGTATTTATGATTAGTATGAAAATTATATTTGTAATAGGGAAATGTCAGTAGGTATATATATATATGTGTGTGTGTGTATGTGCGTATATATTTTCGATTCGAAGATCGATTTCTTTGTCGATACGCGTAGGTACAAAATGGCGGACGAGATCGGAATGAGGGACAACAAACTTTCTTTTTTTTTTTTTACTTTTTATTCTTACTTTTAATTTTTTTTTCCTCCGTCCTTTTCGCGTTTTTTTTTTTTTACTACAGATGAGTCGTCGTCTCTACGTAAAAAATTATAATCGCTTTGCATTTGATCGGTTCGCTCATTTTCTTTTTTTTTTTCTTTGTTTTTTTTTTCGCGAAGAAAGAAAGTGTATTATAAATATCGATCAATGAATAATCCAAATATATATATATATACATATCTTTGTTTCATCGTATTAATCTCATAATGAATAGAATGACGTGAAATTAATACGCATACGCACGCACACGCACAATAGTATTTTTTTTTATTTTTTGTTTAATCATTATTTTTTTTTTATATATATATATATATATACATCAATATACTTAATCGTTGCATATTTCTAACGTGTAGTTTAGGTACTCTGTGATTACGAGGAACTTTTCGCTGGTCGAAATATAATGTTCCAAGAAAATGATTCCTTCCTTGCATGATCTATAATATATTATTATCATCTTTTATGCTTTTTAAACGACAACGAAAAACAAAAGAAAAAAACAAAACAAAACAAAAAAGAAAGAAGGAAGAAGAACGATTTTTCTTTTCTTTTTCTCTTTTCCTTTGCAAGAACTATCCATCGAATTTCTTGCACGTCGATTGACACTCTCGATTGGACAGTATTTAATGATTCTCTTGTGATTCACTTTGGTATTATTACACAATATCTATATCAGTAATATTTTCTGTATAAATTGAAATGAAAAAAAAAAAAAAAAAAAAAAAGAAAAGTAGGATGATAAAACAATAGAGAGACGACACGCCTGCGTGAAAATGTCTTGCAAGAAGTGTTATTTTTAGGAAGAGAGAGAGAGAGAGAAACGTACACATCGAGAAAAATTAAAGCAGAGATCTTCGTGAATTATCTTGTTGATGAATAATTAAAAAAAAAAAAAAAAAGAAAAAGAAGAAAAAAAATATATAATAAAGTTCAGAAATACAAATAAAAATTTGTAAGTTTTAAAAGTTATAAGGTAACAAAATGTATGTGGTCGAATATGCTCTACGTAGCATATATATATATATATATAATTATTATATATATAGTTTATATATATATATATATATATATATATATATATATAAATTTTATTGTTACGAAAGAATTAAAAATGAAAAATTAAGAAAGTACGCAAAGTATAAAAGTTTATCTAATCAGAATAGCGGCGTGCCTTGAGATAATTTTTTTTCTCATGCAAATGGCAAAAATTACAAGTAATTGGGCATTAATTTGCAGTATATTATCCGAGGTAAAAGGAATGGCGAATGATAAAGAAAATAAGATAAAGTAATGCTCGAGAAAGGTCATTTTCAACTGAGATAGACTATATATATATATACACACACACACACGCATGTACATATATTTTGTTTTATTTTATTTTATTTTTTTTTCTGTTTTCTCGTAACATCGCAATAATTTTTATCTTAATTCTACTAAAGTACTAAAAATTTCCATTAACCTCTACCCCTTCCGTCGGCTATTATTGATATAAACATGATGATGAAATCAAATTTACGGGGAAAATATATATTTTATGCATGAATTATGAATGATTTTTGGCAACTATCAATTCCGTATTATTACATAAATGAACTGGTACAAAATAAAAAACAAAGAAATAAATATTAATAAATGATAAAACTAATTAAAGTGTTACTTACTTTACAGATATGAGCATAAACTAATTGCATGTTACGAGAAAATTAAATATTGTTTTTTTTTTTTTAAATATTGTTTTATTTTCCTACGCGTTATGTTGTTTGTTTGTTTGTTTGATTGTTTGTTTGTTTGTTTTTTTTTCTTCTATTAAATTGGACCGTTTTAAATTAAAAATTAAAGCATGCATCTCTTCCAAATTTCATACCCACCATAAGCCATTTTATCCAAATTTCTTGTCCAATGACACTTAATAAATTCCAAAACAAAAAATAATAATAATATTAATAATATTAATAATAAATAAATAAATAAATGAACTAAGAAAAACATATATGTAACCATTTATAGAATCTTTTTTATAATATTTCCTGTCCTATACAAGTGCATGAACAATCCCATTAATTGGTTTTTAGTTGATATTAAAAAAAAAGAATAATGATAAAAGAAATAAAAGGATTAACATTATTAATAATCCGTTAATAAATCTTAAATGAATTAATCGTTCGCACGCGAGAGAAAATTAATATTAAGTTTGTTTGTAAGTAATGTTAAAAAAAAAAACATTGGCTTCCGATTATTGTTGGCGTTGTTTACTTTCGAAAACTGGTAAGTCTAATCGTCGTTACTAATTCAATTTATTTAAATAACAAAATTTTATTTCTTCGATCCTTTTACTTATTTATTTATTTTTTTTTTTTAATAATAATAACAATAATATGAATAATAATGGTAATGATATTAATATCAATTGCCAATGTTCAAATACAAAACTCCATATTGGTACTACTAGAGTCAAACGAGATCCGCCATTTTATTAATCGGTTTAATCGAAAAAATCGTACGATGGGTTAGATAAACAAAATTATTATTCTCGAGTGCATAATCTCGTTTTTAATACTCGTCCACGCGTACGTGTACGTGCTTTCATTTTTCCTTTTCTTTTTCTTTTTTTTTTTTTTTTTTTTTTTTTCGTATATAATATATATCAAGGAAAAAAACGCCTAGTCAAGGTCTCGAGGCTACTCGTAGCGCAACTGTGCGCGCGTTGGCGCATTAAATAAAAAAAAAAAAAAAAAGAAAAGAAAAAAAGGAAAAGATAAGCGAACAAACGTTCCCACATACTAATTAATATCCTTGAGAACGTAGCAAAATTCTGATTGCATTAATTTTCCAATAGAGGGAACTACCATGTCATAATATCCTTGATAATTTTGGTTTCTTTCAGTTTCTAGGATGTTAATACCGTATTTCGTAATACCGTAATAAATGTATCATGAACGTTTATCATGTCCCTAGTGTGTATAACTAATAGCACGACAGTTTGCTCGTTGACTCGTAATAACTTCTGTCGTCTCGTAATCCCCGCGAAAGTTTGAAAAAGCAAACTACTTCTGTTATACAAAGTGTTACTGTTGTTTAACGATACAGCAAAAAAAAATAAACAAACAAACAAACGAACGAACGAACGAACGAACGAACGAAATTTTTTCATTTAGAAAATAATTCACGAACGCCATAATAATTGATTTTGCGTGATTTTATTTTCCGTCAATAAGTACTATATATATATATATATATAGTTATCGTCGCCATTTTGCTTTATCTCGTTATTTTATTTAAACTGCTAGAAAAATAATGTATATATATAATAACAATAATAATAATATATAATTAATATAAATGATATAAATTATCCCCAGGAAATGTTTACACGATCTCTGCTTAAATATTTTTCGATGATCCGTCTTTTTATAAGAGGTTTCTCTCCCTTCTTTTATTTTTTTTTTTATTTTTTTATTTTTTTTATATATATAAATATATACACATATAAGCTAGGCAATAATGATTTACGCGTTAATCCTTATAATCTAAATTTTTGTATAGTATTGTTTTTTTTTCCAGTATGGTCATGTACAAGCGCAGACAGTACAACGTGCCAGGGCCGTCATCGTTGGGTAGCAGAGCAAAATATGGGCCTCCTGATAATAACGTCTATCGGAAAAGAATCGCTTATACGGAATTGAAGGATATGAATAATGATTGACGAACCTGATTTTTTAGAAATCGCTTGTCTATATCGACGTTAGAAAAGAGTTATTAGAAGAACAAGAAGAAGAAGAAGACGAAGAAGAAGAAAAAAAAATGAAAAAGACGAAGAAGAAGAAGAAAATATAGATATACGTCATACATAGTACGTCGTTTAAAAGGGGAATTAAAAGAAAATGCTCTTATATAAGTATAAAGAATATATAGTGAGATAGTGTGAGAAAGAGAGAGAGAGAGAGAGAGAGAGAGAGAGAGAGAGAGAGAGAGAGAAAATGCGAAGAAGAAGAAGAAGAAAAATAATTGTGGCCTCAGGGACGTGATTCAAGTAAAACTTTCGAATGTGTTAGACAGAGAGAGAGAGAGAGAATAAGATTTGAGGATTGCCTAGTTAAACTTGGTTTAACGAAGAGAACTCAAACAAATGGATTATATTAGACGACGTAAGATATATATATATATATATATATATATATATATATATATATATATATATATATATATACATATATAAAAAAAAAAAAGTTCAGATGCGATGGATCTTCGATACCGTCCAACGTGTCTTCCTACATTGACTAATAATATAATTGAAAAATTCAGTTTTAAAATGGCCGCTGGCGGCCTTCGAAGGCACGTCTGAAAAGGTCTCGGGATCCTTCATTCGTCGTCGTCGATCGTTAAAATTCTTCGGTTCTTTTCCTATTCATCATCCGCCATTTTGTCGGGGACGCCTACGATGGAGAATCAAGATGGAGAAACAAGATGGAGAATCAAGATGGAGTATGCCTCGAGTGAAAATTATGGATGAATTGGGACGAGTTGGAATGGACCAAACAAGAAAGAAAAGAGAGAAAAAAAGAAAGAAAAAAAAATGTAAAAAAAAAAGAAAAAAGTGAAAAATAAAAGGGATCGGGGGTATATAGGTTATATACCTACGTGTGTGTGCGCGCGCGCATGTGTATCGAAGTTGTATGAATGATGGCCTGGGTGGAGAGATAATGTCTGCTGCGTGTAAGATTAGAGAGAGAGAGAGAGAGAGAGAGAAACGTGTGCGAAATAAAGTTCGTGGACTATCTTTTGTTCCTAAGTAGAATGTTTTCCGTTTGAGTTATCGTTGTTTGCATCTTTCACGAGATTGAAAGGAGATTCACAAACAGCGATGCCGAAAGACGATTTTTGAAATTGTGCGTGCGCGTGTGTTTGTTATATACGACGTATATAAATATAGTGACGTTTTCTGTTTACGGAATGTATGTATGAGATGTGTGTGTATGTGTATGAGAGAGAGAGAGAGAGAGAAAACACTAAACCAAAGTCGACAAGTTCGCCGAGGTTTAAATGATATAAAAATTATGAATTTTTTTTTCTTTTCTTTTTTTTTTTTTTTCTTTTTTTTATAGGCCAGAATAATAAAAGATTTTCAAGCTTTGAATATTTCTTCTCGATCTTCTCTGTGGGGTTTCTTGTTCTTTCTTTTTTTTTTGGACTTTTTTTCTTGATTTCATCTTATTTTCTTATTTTTTTTTTTTTGCTTCGTTTCATTAGAAACTTTTGCACGCACTCGCACGCGCGTACAAACAACGGCATTCTACGAATTTATATCTATTATTTATTATTCACACGAACGGCGTCGTCATGCGTTTGCTTATTCACTCTAATTAATATTATTAATATCATTATTATTATTATTATTATATAATATTATTATTATTATTATTTCTTCTTCCTTCTTCCGTTTCTTTTGTGATTGTCGTCGTTCGAGAATAATTTTTTTTATTTTTCTTTTCAACTATTTATTTATTTTTTCTTTCCTTCTCTTCCTTTTTTTTTCCTTTCTTTGATTCTAACGAACGATAAATGACGATGGTCGATCGTAAATAGGGGGTAGTTAGAGAAAAAAAATTCGAATAAAAACGAAAAAAAATCTCCAGTGTTTAGTAGTATGCTTGAACGTGTGTGTGTGTGTGTGTGTGTGCGCGCGCGCGCGCTCGCACGTGGCGGCTCGCGCACGTGCATGTATACATAAAAAAGATAAATTAGGTGAGTGCGTTTGTACTTTTATTGACGTCATTTCACATAAAGCTCGTCCATCCTAAGGAACACTCTGGTTTTAATATTATTATTATTATTATTATTATTATTATTATTATTATTATTAGTACTAGCATTATTACTATTATTATTATTATTATTATTATTATATATAATTATTAATAGTACGTTATTATTATATTAATTAGCACATATCTCGTCGTGTCAAAATGTCGTACAAAACACGAATAATATAACAATCACATACGTCCAAATATGGCGGTATATAGTAGCAGGATTTGTTCTTTAAATTTTTTTCTTTTCTTTTTTAAAGACATGCGATATATATACACGAGCGCAGGATAGATAATAAATATACATGTTATATGTTTTTAATCGAAAGAAAAAAAATGTGTTAAAGAGATTCTTTGTTAGCTTTTTGTTTTGATTTCTACTTAAAAAAAAAAAGAAAAACAGCAGAAAAAGAAAAAAAATCGTGTATCTCGGTGATAATTATTCGTAGAAAGTGATGGAAATAGTATTCGGACGATTTTACTATGTTTTCTGCTAGTATGTAAAAAATACACGAAATTACTTACCCTTCCTCTTTCTTTATTTTATATTTTATTTTATTTTATTTCAATGGGAAAAGAAAAGAACAGTTCGATCGATAGAATTAATAACAACTCAAATAAAGAAGTCTTTAGCTTCGATAATTCGTACTGTAATGAAATAAATAATAAAAAAAAAAGAAAAAATAAAATAATAAAAAAATGAATAAAGGAATAAAGAAAAAAAAAATTATAAAAAACATAAAAACGAATAATCAAATTCTCGCGCCCTTTCATTCTGCGCTCTTTCTGGCTTTGATTGTGAAGCAAAAAAAAATATATATAAAAAAAATAGAGAGATTAGATTCTTCAAACGCTTTCGAAATTAGATTTATTTTATATGTATGTGTATATGTATATATATGTGCACGTATGTATATAATTATATTAATAACCGATCGATTTATTTAATAATTATCTATCGTAATTATTAGGGCTATTTCCATCACAACGTCAGAATCGATCAATTGATTCTTGGAAATTATGATCATTGTAAATCCTGCGATGAAAATAATAATGCGAATGACGATTTTTTTCGGTTAAAAATTTGGACAAGCTACGATATTGTTATTTGTTGTTTCGTTCGGTCAAATGTGAAATTTCGTCGACTTTTTTTCTCTTTTTTTTTTTTTTTTAGATTATAAGCAACGATCGATCGTTAAAAAGAAAAAAAAAGAAAAGACGAAATCAAAAGGAACAAGATTCTAAGATCCTGACCAGAGTGATGAATAAATGTAATTAGTATAAAATTGTTTTTAGAAAAGGACGAACGATTCGATCGAGAATATTAAGGAAAAATAAAGAAATTAATAATTAATAAATAAATAGGTAAATAAATAAATAACCATAATTCGTGCAATGAAATGAATTAAATCAGATTGTAACTGACGAATATATATATATATATATATATATATATATATATATATATATATATATATAATATATATATATCGTATATTTTATCAATCAAACTGTGTAAATAAATCTACATTACCGACGTATATTAAAAAAAAAAAAAAAAAAAAAAAAAAATAGAACAAAAAATAATCAAAAAAGGAAAGGACAAGTTTACGAGTCGGACGATCGCCATTACGATGTCGGTTTTTCGCGGAATTACTTTCTTTTTTTTTGTTTTTTAAAATAATATAGTCTATGTATGTGTACGTAAAATGCTCCTTAGATAAATTATTCACGAGAATGTTGTATTTTTACGAATATTTTTATAAGCGTGCGTGTTCTCACCCAACATCCAGATATTTTGCAAAAGAAAAGAAAAGAACAAAAAAAAAAAAAGGAAAATAATAATAATAATTTCGTTTGGCTTCCTTCCTATTCGACGGCTGGCATGAAGGTCGATATATGAAACGTGAGGGAGGAGGAGTGAAAGAAGGAAGGGTGTAAAAAAAAAAAGAAAAGAAAAGAAACTCAAAGATGTTCGTCGAACGATCGAAAAGTTAAAAAAATAAATACAAATAAGGAAATTAAGAGTTGAGACGAAGCTTCGTTTTTCTTCTTTTATTATTATTATTATTATTATTATTATTATTATTATTATTATTATTATTATTATTACTATTATCATCGTTATTATTATTATTACGATTATTATTATTATTATTATTATTATTATTATTATCATCATTATTAAATTTTATTGTCGATCGTGACCGAAGATATTTGGCTTATATATTTTTGAAAATCTTTGTTCCTCGAATGAAAAGAAAAAAAAAAGAAAAGAACGAATCGGCCATGGCGCTACTTTTATGTAAATAAAATATTATCGATTGGATGAAAATTTGTTAAAACTTTTTTTTGGTTTTTTTCTTTTTTTTTTTTCCTTCAAATTAAAATATACCTAAAATTCGTACAAGTTGGAACGAATAAAGGAGAGAGAGAGAGAGAGAGAGAGAGAGAGAGAGAAATGGAAAGGGAGAGAGAAATAAAGAGAAGGTAAGTGGTAATTTGCATTAGATACAAAAAAAAAAAAAACAAAAAAAAACAAAAAAATAAAAAATAGCTTCTCATTGTTCCTTAAGAATTATTTATATTTATTCACAGTACTGCGTAACAACAAGGGAAAAAAAAGAGATAGATGATAGAGATGAAGAGAAAGAAATAGAGAGAGATAGAGACAAATACTGAATCAAACAGATGCATCTTCACATTTGGTGTAAATACGATTATTCGAACGTAAAGTAGATTAGAATTCACGTTTGATATTAGAGCATCCATTTGTGACAATACAATCGTATAATACTTATCGTTGTTAAAAAGAGAAAACAAAGATATTTTTTTTTTTTTTTATACATATTAATTTTGAATTCGTTCGATCGGACTTTCAATTTTGCTTTTTGAAAATTACGTACGTACATACGTACATACATATGCCAAGTATATAGTATAGCCAAGGGGATAAATTTCGTAATGATTTTTCTTTCTTTCTTTCCTTTTTTTTGTTTTTTGTTTTTCATTTTTTAAAGCGCATTAAAAATTGACGCTAATTTATGTATCGTTAAAAATTTTCGTATATATGGGCGCGCATATTTATAGGCGTTTGAATTATTTTACACATTCTGTGAGACGTGAGATGCATTAGAAAAATATAAATCCAAAGAGAAGTATCTCCATTAGCAGATTTTACAATTTTCATTGTAACGTACGACGAAGCATTTAGAAGATTAAACGATCGTTAATAATAATTTGTGCTCTCCTTTTTCCTTTTGTCATTTTAAATATATGTATATTATTATTATTATTAATATTATTATCATTATTATTATTATTATTATTATTATTATTGATTATTATTATTATTATCATCGAGGTGATTGATTTTTATTTCTTTTTTTTCCTTTTTTTTTTTTTCTTTTCATCTGTGCGTTATTAGCATGGAAATATAATTGAATACGTTGGATTAGAAGTAAAGAAGAATGTGTGAGAGATGTCAATGATTCCAAAATGAAAAACTAGAATAAATATAATGAAATGATAAGGGAATAATAATATTTTCTATTGTGTTTTTATTGCAACACTCATCACAACTAATTCTTTACGTCTAATTCCTTTCTATCTTCGATTTCGTTCGAATTAACAGAGATAAAAAAAAAAAAAAAAAAAAAAAAGAAAGAAAAATTGACAAATCGGCAAAATAGATAGGCCTTCGAAGATAATGACTTTCTTTTTTTAAGTTTCCTTAACCAATTGCAATGGTAATGAAGATTAATGGAGATAAATTGCGATAAAATTTTTGGTTGATACATACATCGTCGTTTTTTTACGCGTAAAAAATTTCTTTTCCTTTTTTTCTTTTTTTTTCCTTTTTGATAATACTTCGAGAAAAACGTATCGTTATCAAATTTATGGTAAATTCGTTAAAATAATACAAATCAAGTGTGTGTATATATATATATATATATATATATACATACACACATACAGTGTCACTTTCAAAACGAATAAATTCACATATATCGAGACGTAGTAATACTTTTCCTTTTCTTTCTTCGATTAAATAAGTATGATGTTAAAAGAATATACGTTGGACGTACATACATACACTATATATACATACATACATACATACACATCATACATACATATACATCACACATACATACATACTTATATACGAATAACGTTCAATAAGCAACGCGTTTATTAATTACGAATAGAAATAAACTTGTGTGTTACTTATCAATCATTACGACGACCACAGTGTAAAAATGAAGAGGGAAGACAATCCACGAAGATATATATATATATATACATATATATATACACACACACACATATATATATATATATATATATCAGTACATTGGTGCAAGGATGATACATACTCGGACTTTCTCATTTATATCCTCATGATAAAATTACACCTTCAAATATCATAAATATTGTATCTTCCTAATTCGTATAAATCTATAATAAATATCTATCACAAAGATTGACCTAGTATAGGTGACTTTCAAAGAGTTCATGATTCTTTATCGCAACGAAGTCATCATACGAAGTGTGTGTATGTATGTCGTTTACGCGTAAACCATAATCTCACGCAAGTAATAGCAGATTATGAATTTGTTTAAAACTTAAATATTTACAATACTCGTCCTCTTTCTTTTTTTTTTTTTTTTTTTTTTTTTCATAACTGCTATAATTTACTTGCATCCTTATAACCACAACACTCGATGATAACGACCGGGCTATACTTTGATAATTAATACGTATAATAATGTATTACACGTACGTATTACGAATCAATACTATCCTTTCATAAAAAGTCATCATCATCGTCGTCATCATCGTCATCATTGTCATCAGCTGACACTGACGTTCTATGTTAGACGTGACACGTACACCCCAAATAGCATTTTATACAGTAGTTGCAAGTATTAAAAATACTTTTTTTTTTCTGTTGCACATCGAAAAGTTTCTCATTTTCAATTATATATATATATGTACACACATATATATATATATAATTATTAAAGGCTTTCGCTATAAATTGTCCGTAAACAAAGAAACTTAATTCTTCCTTTATACAGCACAGCCCTTATCCGAATGAACATATCGTTCATGATTTGTATAACGTATTAGCGGATCAACAACGTTCACTGCAGCAGTTTCTTCTTCGTTGTTGACAGAACAAGTTACCATTTCTTCTGAAATATTGTAAAACGACGAATTTACTTTTTTTTTTTTTTTTTTCTTTCTTTCAATCTATCGTAAGACATATGAACACTGCAATCGTTTCGGTTTGCAATTGATGAACAATCGGAATAATCACTAACCTGGTAAACAAAATTGCAACTGATCGTTACTGGGATTGGTACTGTCGCCGGTACCACTGTCCTTGCTGTGTTGCGAGCTCGTGTCCAAATACATGTGGGTTTGATTCTCTGGTCCGCTCGATATCACCGTCGTTGGCGATTGTTGGGCGTTGTTATTGTTGTTGTTGTTGTTGTTGCCGTTGGTGCCGTTGGGATTGCGCGAGTTGTTCAAGCGTCGTCTCGTTTGATAAATAATTACAACCCAAACGACCGACGTACCGACCGCACAGCATACCACCGTGATTATTATCAATCCCAATATATTGTCCTCGTTGACGATGGACGTTGGAGCTGTAAGAGGGGAGGGGTAAATAAACAGGGGGTAAAAAAAAAAAAAAGAAAAAAAGAAACGAACGAACGAATCAGTAAGCCGGTCCTCTTACATTCGTTGTTATTGATTAATTGGTCTAACCTATAATCTCGTGCCAAAGATAAAAGGGAAACTTACCAGGATTTACCGTGAGATGAGAGGCACCAACGACACTGCCCAACGAATTACTCATTTCGCACTCGTAACTTCCCGCGTCGTTGCTCATCGTATTGACTATTATCAACAATTGATTCTCGGCCGTGAAGAAGTGACGTTCGGTAACCTGCAACGGGCTGCCATTTTTACGCCACATCAATTTTGGACGTGGCGAGCCGCTGGCCATGCATTCGAGTACGATCGAACCGCCGATCATAATCTCCTTGTTCTCCATCGGTTTGACGAACGACGGTACCTCTAAAAAAAAAAAAAATCGATCAAATAATAATAGACGTTTTGAAGAAAGAAACGAGGAGGAGGTGCTTTTTCGTGGATTACGTCGAAAGACTCTCCCGTCATTTTTCTTCGAATCAACGATGAATTCTTTTTTTTTTCTTTTTTTTTTTTTGTTGACGAAGTGATAGAACAAATACTAACCCAATATCGTGAGGGTGGCATTCGCGACGATAAGTCCAGCAAGGTTTTGCGCGGTACAGGAGTATACCCCGCTGTCGGCCATTTTAACGTCAACGATAAATAACACGTCGTCCGTCGGCATCATGTGCATCCTTCTCTCTCTCGCCGCTGGAAAATCATTACCACCGTCCTTCTGCCAAGCTATCTGTGGTGTCGGTTGACCTTCGGCCGAACACTCGAGACGCGCCGTACTTCCAGCTGTCACTCTTATGTCGCGTGGTATTTTTGAGAACGACGGATATACTGTAAATTTGATGTCACAAATTTTGCGCTGTGTTTCATTCGCGAGTGTGAAAAAAAAAAAAAAAAAGAAGGAGGCCGCCTGAATATTTTCTTTATTTTTTACGTTGCGACGAACTTTTATGGAATACTTCGAATGATTTAAAAGGAGGTGATATTATAACCTCCTCTGTATATAACGTAACACTCTTTTTAAATCATTCGAAGTACGCCATAAAAGAAGTCTTTAAAATTTCTTCCCAGCACGAGTCGGTTTTGATGAAACGGATCTTTCAAAAATCTTATGTAATTAACGTGGACGCTTTTTTACGTACTTAGGACGCTCAGTTTGGCCTTGGCCGAATACGTTGTGCCGTAGGAATTGGTGACCATGCATTGATACTTTCCGGCATTGGCGTGGGTCACGTTGATGAGTCGCAAAACTGAGGACGCGTTTGTAACACCGCCCTCCAACGTATTAACGTCCGTTTGCAGATTAGGATCATCCAATTCTACGTTGTCCCGTTTCCAAGTGAACTTCAATGGCGCATCGGCCGTACTGGTTGCACGACAAGTAAGTGTGACGTTGTCACCTTTCACCCTTTTTTGATCCATAGGCTCTTCTATTATCCTTGGCTTTGGATACTCGTCTGTGGATAAATATTAAATAATAAAAAAAGAAGAATAAATGTATAGTAATTTTTAATTGCATTGTTATTATATTACCACACTAACCACACGTGAAATTAGTATGATGCAATTGAGCCAATGGTTTATCTTGTAACCAATGTGGATAACCACAATGGGCTTCCGTATCCTCGAATCTGTGCGATCCTATCCATGCGCTAAACCATTGTAATCCGCAATCGCATACCAATGATCCTGCGAGATCGACAAAAAACAAAAAATTATGTTACCTTATCGTTTTTCGATTATAGAGATATGATTTTTTTTACTCACTTGAATTTAATTTCAATTTCTTCAAATCTGGCATCGTATTGAATGCATTCTCTTGAATGCTAGTTATATTGTTCCCGCTGAGGTCAAGCTCGGTGACGCGACTTAAACCGATAAAAGCATTTCTATTGACAGATTTGATTTTATTATGCGCCAATCCCAACTTCCATAAATTACTTAGCGGACCGAAGGCACCGTTAATGTCTTCTACCATGTACGATATTTTGTTGGAATTGAGATCTCTGTAATTCAATAATAAAAAATTTAATAGTAACGACGAATTAGGAATATTTAATAGTGATAATAAAAAGAAAAAAAGAATTAAAGCAAAAAAGGAGGAATTTTTAGGACAATCAGATAAACTTACAATACTTGTAGTTTCGGTGTAGAGTTGAAAGCTCCATCCGATATATATGTAATTTGATTGTGATCCATTTTAAGTCTTTCTAGTTTATCTAAATGATCAAACGTGTCTCGTTCTATAGAAATCAACATATTATACGATAAGTCCCTGAAAGGAAAGGCATCGATTAATTTCCTTCAATGTTCCTTGTAATTTATAAAAAAAATAGTAAAAATTGACGCACGCTCACACATATATATATAAATATATATTTTTACTAACAATTCAGTGATTTCTCCACAATTATCCCAAGCTTGCGATTCGATCGTTTTAATATGGTTATGGGATAAAGTCAATTTTTTCAAATGTTCCAATCCGAACAAACCACCTTTCTTGACAGTGGTTAACATATTGAAATCAAGCTGAAGTAGGATTAGATTTTTAAGAGGCCAAAATGCTCCGTCGTTCAAGGTACTTATCTTGTTCTTTTTCAAACGTAATTCCTCCAAATTTGTCAAACCAGTTAGACTTAATACTTGCATTTGTTGTAGCTCATTTTTATTCAATTCTCTGCGTTGTATAAATTTTTGTGTTTATTTATGCGACATTATGCGGTTTATATTGTGATGATATAGAAGAAATCAGCAATGCGCATGAACTTACAATATTCTCAACTTTCCAAGATTACTGAAAAGCGCCGTAGAGAGACTTTGCACGGACGATATATCCATTAATTGTACAAGATGATTTTTATTCAAACGAAGCTCCTCCAATGAAGTCAAATTATCAAGGCTACCATTTTCGATGACATATATTCGATTCATATTTAAATTTCTGGAAAAAGAAATTTAATATTATAAAATTTTATATTATATCAAAATTCGATAAGAAATGAGAAGGCACGTACAAATACACAATTCTATTAGGCGCGAGAAATGAGCCACGTCGTAGAACAGTTATTTTATTCGAACTCAGGTCCAAAGTTTGAAGCTCTGACAAGACGGCTAAAGCACTTCCATTGATCGTAGAAATTTCATTGTGCGATCTGTAATGAAATATTAAATATTGTGTTTTAACAGAAGCATAGAAAAGAAAAATGTCAATTAAATCGATTGGGACATTAGTGTAGAGAAATTTGTAATACGTACAAACTTAGATGAGTTAAATTCCTAACGAAAGAAAGATCAGGTATTCGAGTCAATTGATTTTTATTCACTTTGAGTCCCTTCAGTTGTGTGGCTTCCGATAATTCAATAGTAAAGTTATCTCCTAATTTATTAGCGCTCATATCCCTGTAAAATTATTTCGTTGTTAATTAATCGTCATATATAAATTTACGCATATACACAATGCAAGCGCGCGCAGCGTATATTTATTACAGTAATATCGGTATTCAATTAATTTATAAATAAAACTTACAGTTCTTTGAGTTCTGTTAAATGTAGCAACGAATCAAACTTCAAGTTGCTTATATTATTGTCTTTTAGACTTCTGAAAAGAAAAAGAAAAACCGATACGTTTTTAAAAGAACATCGCTATTAAATAAGGATCACTTGGAAAAATGGTAAGATTACTTCTTTATCTATGTCAAGTATTTTTCTTTACTTAGAGGAACGATATATCCTTAAATGATCCTAACTGTTAGAAGACTAGAACTGGTTACCCTTCAAGCATAAGACTTTATATGGTAACAGTAAAATCCAACTAGCTATAGGAAAGAATACAAATGACACAAGCATTGTTCGCCGTTAACCAATGCTATAAGGTATTAAACTATTTAGTTTATAACGTTACATAATACTCCTTTCAAAACTCTAATTATAAAGTTTGATATAACAATTCCGATACCAAAGATAAAATTCAAATATAAATTAATAAATAAGTACGGCGAACGTGTTGTTATATAAACAAACTATCGAAAAAAAATATATGTATATATGTATATATGTATATATATAAAACTCATTTCCTTTCTTCGAATAAACTTGTCTAACGAAACAATCATAGATCTTAATGGTAATAGCGATAAATACCGTGATAGTGTTATCGATATCAGAAGAAACTCGATAATTTATTTATATATATATATATATACACACACACACACACATACAACGCGCGCGCGATAATTATCATTGGTAATTGTAACAAGAAAGAAAAAAAAGAATAAAAAGGAAAAAAAAAAGACAAGAAAGAAACAAAGCCAAAGTAAAATAAAATCGAGCGAAGTTAAAACGAACACGGGGTTGTTTACTCACAAATTTTCGGTCCACGGTGGTAGTCCGCTGGGTGCTTCGATCAATTGCAAATCATTACATATCACAACGTTCCCGATGCAACCACACTCGACGGGACACTTATTACTTTTCTCGTTCGATATAATTGGCCGATCGGCCATCATCAAGTTCAACGGTAAAAGAATCCATAGGACGAATAATTTCACGATGATCGGATAATCGTTACCCCTCGAACGTAGCCGACATCGAACGAGAAATATCTTTTGAATCTCCGACATTATACCTTTATCGTATCAATTCTCAACACTTTTTTTGTTCTCTCGTTTGATTTTTCTTTCTTTTTTCTTTTTTTTTTTTTTTTAATTTTTTCTTTTCCTGTTTTTTTTGTTGTTGTTAATTTAATCTTCCGCTTATTATTTTTCAATCGAATATCGACGGATATAAGCGATTAGCGCCATAACGATAAGTAAACTCAACGCCACTCCTTTCCAAGGGAATTACCATAATAACGAAAAAGTCAAATATCCCACATTCAATCGATTCAAAACAAACTTCGTCGACACCACTCGAATTCGTACATCGTGATGACGCCTACGACGACGACTACGAACGACGACTACGAATGACGATGACGACGACGACGACGACGACGACGACGACTACGGACGACGACGACGACGACGACGACAACGAAGACGACGACGACGATCCGGAGATAGAGATAGACGAGTACGAACAGTCGTTGCCAGATAATTTAGATGAAAAATTATCGAGTTCGTTGGGAGGAGGCGGAGACGCCGAGAGAATGCGTTTCTTTTTTTATCCGTTTTCTTTTCTCTCTCTCTCTCTCTCTCTCTCTCTCTCTCTCTTCGTTCTTTTCTTATTCCACGCACATTTTAGACCCGACGGGATTTGATTTGTCGCATCGAACCCACCGTTTAGTTCGAATTGTCGGCGCGCAGATGGCGCGATTGTCGGCGACGTAACTTGGACAAAATGGCGCGGCCAATGAGAGGGTCGAGCTCGTACGTGTGTATCATCGATTAATCGATGCTTGGTATCAATCGGCGCGAGAATCGATTTCATTTTGAAACGAAGAACACATGGGGTGGGAGGGGTTAGGAAAATTTCTTCGTACATCGTCAATTCGGATAATCTATATTTGAGTTTCCCTTTGTTGTGAAACTTATTCGAATATAATGTTTGATTCTCTTGTTAACAAAAAGCAATATTCGTCGTCGGTAATGGTTATTGGTAGTAATAATAATAATAATAATAAAAGAAAAGAAACATTTTAGTCTTTCACAACCGATATCGCTTAAGGAAAGATATTAATTCTTATTTCGTAACTTAACAAAATTAAGATTACAACAGCTACGCTCTCCGTATCTTAATTATATCAAGGTATAAAAGATTTCCTATGGTTTTTCAATATCCGACAACATCCAATGTCAAGTTTCGTATGTGTATTACTGCATCGTTATACGTAACGTTAATAACAAAAAAAGTTTCGCCCGCTCCGTCGCTCAAAAAAAAAAAAAAAAAAAAAAAAAATAGAAAAGAAGAATCCATCATTTCGTTGTTAATTCGCCGTATATTGTTATACGGTTATAACAACGGCTTTGTGAAGGCAAGAACCTTGATAACCTTCTCGTAAACCCGGCCATAATACAGATTTTATTCTCGTTCCGTTTGGATTCGTGGAACTGTGATGCCTCGAATGTACTTCCCTTCGAAATTCCATATCCTGTGCGACGTCCAATACCAGTGGCGTATTACGTGCCAAACAAACCCAGGCCAAACCGGCGCACATCGTGGCGTATCTTTTTATTTCCTTGCATTCCTTCAAACACGGCAAATCGTACAACGTTCTTACCAACTGATTTAACACTTGCTCGGCCACCTCCTCGACCCCACTTCGAGCACCGCTGGTAGCCAATTGTCTTATTATACATTCCTCGATATTTGCAACCGATGGTACACCATCGGTGGTAGTCGTACCGTTTAAAATATTCAATGCTTCTAGACGTCTATAGGTTTGGACCATCCCAGCTAAGCGCCACGATAACTGATAAAATTAAGGTTTAATAGTCACAATCGTGACCTCGATTAAATTACTGATCGTTTCTTATGGGTGTGTCCCATAAGTTTCTTCCTCTTTTTCTTTGATGCGAAACGAATACGCGTTACGGAAGAAATTTAGGGTACACCCTAATGTATACATACATACATACATACATATATATATATATATATATATATATATATATATATATATATAGTTAATTTTGAATAAAACTGATGATCAATAAGTGTTAAGGTTAATTACTTACCACGACTACGGAATAAAGTATCTTGGCTTTTAATTCGGGTGCATCGTCGAGAGGACGCAAGGTGTCGAGTGCATCGAGAGTATGCAAATGTGCCTGTGCATACAACATGCCATATCGTTTGGATAAACGTTCGACCGGTAAATCGCCGGAAATCAACAATTGAGAAGAACTTTCTTCCCTATTGAAAAGTTCGTGTCTTTTGTTTGCGACCACTACCACCGGTTCCGGTGTTCGACTTTCGTCGGTATGATATCCGGTACTACATGATTCCTCCTCGTACTCGTTCTCGAAATGTATCGAAGGCGAGGGATATGTCTGCCAAAAAAAGAGGAAGAAAAAAAAAACAAAAAAAAAAAAGAAAGAAAAGAAAAAGTACGATTATTTATATACTTCACACATATTCTTTCTTTTTTTCTTATTCTGTTTTTTTTTTTTGTTTTTTTATTTATTTATTTATTTTTTTTTAATCTTCGAATTCACGACCGACCTTTTCAATCGATGCACCCTCATCGCATATGAGCTGCAAGGTTAAAGAGCAACCCTTCGAAAATTTTAACAAGTTCGCAGCCAATGTAGGATTTTTAGTCCCCGCCAAGCCAATAGATTTTCTCAAGGCTGTCCATTGTCTCAGAGCTTCCTTGTCGTGTTCAATTCGACGCTTCAATTCAATCAACAAACTTTCCAGATTGTACGGATTGCCAGCTTTCTCCAATGTATTCAATAGGCTTTGGTTGTCTATTAATCTCTGTTGAACTTCGCTGTATTTTAGCGAAAGTTGACGCTGATGGGAGGCAGCCTGCACGCCTTGATCCACTGAAAGATAAAACGTTAATCGTACATATACATACATACGCATATGCATATATATATATATGTGTGTGTGTGTGTGTGTGTGTGTATTTGATGTTTACATTCGAAACCGGACGTACAACTCTCGCTTCTTAATTTGCATCTAAAAGGATTAATTTGATTTATAGTACGATTTAATAATTCGACGATACCTTTGTGTGCCCCCGTATTTTTTCCAAAACTTTCTAATTTGTTAAGTGCGATTTTGTAAGCATCGATACGTCCCTCGAGTTGTTCCCTAAGAACAACAGGTAGAGGTAACAAATTCGAATTAGCCGTGTTAATCGTACCGTCCAAACTCGAAGGTACTAAGCCGTGTTTCCCAAGTCCTTCGACCGCTCTTTCTATTGCCTTTTTCCTCGTTGCCAATATATTCTTTGTATTCGGCGACAATCTGTTCAAATACGTCAACAATTTACACCAAATCCTTGGACGTTGATGGTCCTGATTGTTCGACAACAATTGTACGACCTTCCAAAGTACTTGTTCTACTCTTAAGATCTTCGTATCGGTAACATTTAATTCTACGAGTCTACAGTATAGAGCTTCGAGCAAAGTTAAACTGTGCGGTAACGTTTCGATCAATAAATCCACTGGTATGTCAGGTAAAGCTGTTTTCAAGGTATACTGAGGTAACTTCATCAGAAAAGCTGCCGCTTCACGAAATTGTCTACCTTCGTAAAGTCGAAGTAATCTAATAAGAAGAAAACAAACAAACAAAAAAAAAAAAGAAGAAAAAGAAGAAGAAGAAGAGGAAGAAGATGATAATTTTCTTTACAGATTTTCTTTATAGATTTCTCTTAATAAATTTTCATAAACGCTCAGGAATATTTAACTTCGACGTCGGTAAAAGAGATAACTACGTTATCATTAACGAATGAATCGAATATTTACGTGAATACTTATTTTGAATTGTATTATTTCGTTGTTACCTCCTCAAGGCCATACGTGGATTCGATCCCTCGTTCTCCAATATTCCAATATGATCTATTTGAAATTGAGAATTCGGACTCCATATTAACTTTTGAATCGGATTCCTTGATCTTTCCGGTCTTATCCTTTCGCAGGTATTTAATCCACCCGGTAGGCTCGTTCGTCTATTCATTTTTCCAAACTCTTTTATATTTTATATCGTTAATATCATCCTTCATAAGCGCAGCTTTGTATATTCTTCGTATAAAGCGAAAGTAATCAAACAGTACACGTAACGTATGTAATTAACGTAAATCATTATCGAGTATCGTCTTCTTCCATTTCAAAAAAATAAAAATCTTTCTTCCTTTCCTATCCCTTTATTTTTTTTTGTCTTTTTTGAATTAAACGATCGTCATTTTCCTTTTTCTCACGAACCAATCATCATAATACGTTAGATGACCTATAGCTGTAGGGCAGACGATCCACTTTTTAAGAACAAACCAATCAGCGGTCCAGAATTTTTCGAACGTTCTTCTCTCTCTCTCTCCCTCCCTCTCTTTCCTTTTCGTCGACGGATCGATCGTTTATAATGCATATAACAAAAAAATTCGAAATTTATGATACATCGTAGACGTAAAAAATATTCCTTTATCGATTGAATGACCAGAAAAATTAAATGGCCCTTTTGGTGGCAAATTCGAATGAGATAATTTTACTTGTGTAATTTCGCGCGAAACAAGTGCACTGTTTGAAATATCAATTTCACTGATCGACGAACATCGCATATAATAACTCTTTAATAAATAAATGATTAAGAAATGATTCGTTTCTCGCTATAGAATTTTCACTTCCGCATTAAATTTTCATAAACGCACGCACGCACACAAGCACACCGGTTGCGATCACACGCGACTCGCCGCGGGTTCGTTAAATATTTATTCGCACATTTAAATAAAATAATTCGAGGGAAACTCGCTTGAACAAACAAATGAAAACGATTAGAAATATGAACGTACGATTAATCGATGATTACAAACATTTCAATTTGTTCGTTTCGTATTTGCCGATTCGATAATTCTCGAATGGTCGGCCCGGACAGACCTTTGGTTTACGAACGAAGAACGGAGTAACAAAATTCTCGTCTCTGTGTCTTCGAAAGTGCACGAAACCTCGTTTGGACCGGCGGATGTGAGATGATATCGCGTGGTGGGAAGGGGATCGTGAACGAACGAGTACAAGGAAGAAAAAAAAATATATATATAAGTGAAAGAGAAAAAGATAGCAAGAAAGAGCGAGTGAAGAAAGACGGCAAGAAAGAGCGAGTGAAAGAAAGACGACAAGAAAGAGCGAGTGAAAGAAAAATAGCATGTGTGCGTGGTGTGCGTGTACGTGTGTGTGTGTGTATACGTGTGTGAAAGAGAGAGAGAGAAAATGACAAGATGGAAAGGGATTGAAGTTTTCGAACATCCTGCATTTTTTCTACACGATAGATACCTGTTAGAACTTTTTATAAATCTATAAAACACTTTCTAAATAATTTTGTAAAATCTTCGAATATGATTTTATATATGTATATGTATGTGTGTGTGTGTGTGTGTGCGTGTATAAATGCGCGTGCGTATATGCATATATAAATATTATCTCCCGTTTAAAAATCGATGTATTTAACCTACAAATGTCGATATTATCATATTGGATCAATTTTGTAAAAGTTATTATTTTATAATACTACTTTATATAATTCTTATCTACAAAAATTAATCTATATCTTATTCGTTCTTTTTCTATTTCGTTTCTTTATATATATATATATTGTATATTAATTCGATCGACAATTTTCTTTGACATATTTCGTTGAAATATAAACGTTAAATAAAAAATAATGAATCTGATTGGCGGAGAGAAACGAATGAACGATTGACCGATCGGTTTAGCGGGAAAATGAAAATTGAAAAATAAACAAAATTCAAAATATTCGAAAGGGAATTACAATGGTAATCTCTCTTTCGTCGAACTGATTAGAATATCATAAATGAATTTAACGAAAAATGTGTGCACGCGTATATACGTATATATACATACATACATACATACATATATATATATATTTATATATATATATATATATATATATATATGTATGTATGTATGTATGTAGATTACATTTAATGAATTTTAGATGTCAATCGTGTGATCTCCGTTTCTGGATACTTCGAATCATTGCTGAGAGATGTGATGGCGACCTACTAACCTGCATACCGCTATGAGACAAGTCGATGAGTAGTATAGCACCATATATATATATATATATATATATATATATATATATATATAATATATGTGTGTATATGTGTATATTATAAACATATACATGGAACCAAAGAAGTCCGGAAACTTTCTTTCGGTATATACGCGTTAATAACCATAGGGGAATATCTCTTCCTGTGTATCAACCTGTCAATTTCTCGAGTTAGTGGTCTCTCTAAGATGTATCCCTTCTTCGAGAGAGTTCTGAGAAATGGATAACCAGGTTTTAAACCTGTAAAAGTAGAGTTTTCCGCTGCCTCTTTTTCTTTTCTTTTTTTTTTTTTTGTTCTTTTGCATTATTAAAACGAAGAATAATTAAAGAGGTATTCGAGCTACCAAAAAGAAAAAAAGAAGACATTGCGACGATAATAATAATAATGATGATAATGATAAGAATTAATAAGAGATACGGATCTGCCTACTTCCCGTCCCTGAGTCACGTTATACACGGTTCATTAACCCTTTCGCTTCGCCGCTCTTGTAAAATGAAATAATGTGTTTTCCATAGACGGGAACACATCTGTGACAACTCGAAGCGACGCTCTAACTCATGGAACGTTTTGCGACCTTTGATATGCGGCTCTTCGTACACCTGAACGTCAATTTTTCTAGAACGCATATATACTCCCGTTAAGTTCCGTTCCACCGTTCACATTATTATTATTATTATTATTATTATTATTATTATTATTATTATTATTATTATCATTATCATTATCATCATCATTATCATTATTATTATCATCGTTATAATATTTTATCTATAATCTTTCATAAAAGTTCATTTTTACAGTTTAAGAAATTTATTATAACTCATTCTTTCACATATATACATTATTATTCCTTTTTGACAATAATATTTCAATTAACAAATATAGAATTACATTGATCTGATTTCTCGATACTTCGATTAGGTTATCGTCGATATTCGTATTTTTTTTTCTTTCTTTATTTGTTTATGTTTTTTTCTTTTTTCTCCCGCAAACATCGACACAATTATCTTTTTTTTTTATTTTGTTATTTATTTACTTACTTATTTATTTATGTATTTATTTATTGCAAGAGAATTTACGACACGCTGAGGTAAAAAAAAAAAAATAAAATAAAATCATTACAATTGAACAATCCCATTTTACACACATTTGGACGAACGGAATAATTCGCAGTTAAAAAAAAAAAAAAAAAAAAAAAAGAAAAAATAAAAATAAAATAAATAAAAAAGAAAATCGTTTAATTATTACGCTCAATAATAGTCACGGATGTAAAAGTTAAACAATATTTTTTTTTTTTTCATTTCAACGGACTTTTTGGAGTTATAAGAAAAATGATAGTAAAGATTATAACGAGCAACGATTAAAAAGTGGATTAAAATTTTACTATGATTTTTTTTGTATTTTCTTTTTTTTCTTTCTTTCCTTGTTCTCTTTTTTTTTCTTCCATGCAGAGAGCTATTTTCGCTTTTGTCCTTTACACTTAATGCTTCTTATTATAATGTACAATACATTTGTACCCTTTATAATTTGCACGATAATAAAACTATATGTTAATTTCTACATTGAAATAAAAATCTATTTTATTTATTTTAAAGATACGATTCGATTATGAATAACGTATCTTAATATAAGTGTGCACTAAATTGTATCTTTTATTTAATAAAAATGTGTTTCATATATCATCAAATTGAGATAAGGCAACTTAATTGATACGTTCTTTCTACTTGTTATTAAAAAATGTCCAATGTTTTTTTGTACAATTATTTATAAATGCCGAGCCTTTGCACAATTATTATTATGAAAATACATTAAATTTACATTTTATACTGAACGATCTAAGGATTGATCTAAAAATGCAAATAATTAATTAAGCCTTTTCTGTCTCTGTCTTTCTCTCTCTCTCTCTTTCTCTTTCTCTTTATATATATATACTTTATGTTAATTTCTATGAGAAATTTATTACAAGCTCTACGTCATGTATCTTGAAGGATGGATTTTCTTTTCTTTTATTTTTTATAACTATAAAAAATTACTTGAGAGTGTAATATATACCCACACACACATATATATGTGTGTAGGTATATATATGTATGTATGTATGTATGTATGTATAATATGTATATCATAAACATATGGCTAATATTAAAGCTTTTGGCTACTCTCGAACAAATTATCATATCAACTTAATTAGTATTTTGACGTAAAGTAATATATCATAACGATTCATTAATTACTTATAAATCTCTATGTATTCTTTTAAGCTTAAAATATATATATATATATATTCAAGCTATGAGATCTGCCCGTCCAGTCGATTCATTATTATAATTAGTTAAAACGCAGACTATTTCAATATGTACTCTTTTTAATAAATTGAATTTGATCCAAACTGTTACAGAATTTATAATCAAAAGCATTTGAAATTAATCCTCCGTAGTAATTCGGATATTTCTTGAAGAGCATACAATTTGTTTTCATTTATTTTTGTGACATAGCAATGTTTACAAGTTACCGCACATGAGAGATACGGTTTTTGTGCAGTCATGCAAAAGAATTGTGCAGGTATGATAACTTAGATTTGCAAATGTGATTCGTGAGGTCTCCCATACAGTAACATAAATATATTTTTCAAACTAAATATAGAGTCACTAGAAATATTTGTAATGAATCAATGGTAATATGAATTATTTTACTTGCGAACAGATTCAATCAACAAGCAACACACATGGTTGTTATAAAGTTCTTGGATTAATCTAAAAAATGTTTTTAAATTCTTCTCTATCTCTACAATAACATCTCTTTCTCTACTGTTCAATATAATCTAAAATATCTTTCTTATCATATAAATGATAGATCATGAATCAGACACATCAATACGAACTCTCTTCTGTTCAAAGTTTCTGGGTGATTTTTTTTTTCTTTTTTCTTTTTTTTCTTTATATTCTTATGCAAGAAGACATATAGACTCTTGAATATATATGTATGTATATATATATATATATATATATATATATATATATTTATATATATATATTTATATTTATATGTGTGTGTGTTGTGTAAGATTTATAGGAGAAGTAAATTCTACTGTGCAATGTCTTTATCAAGATATACAAATGAAAACATGTACATATGCTTTCTATATGTATAAACTCTATACTAAACAAGTAAAAAAAAAAAAAAAGAAAAAGAAAAAGAGAGAAAGAAAGAAATGACAAACTTTTTTAACATTATTACTAACATATAGATTAGGATTGTTACTTCTCCTATAATTATGAAGAATAGAAAAATACTTATAGATAATAATTCAGTTTTTTCATTACTTTACATAATGACACACCACTTTTTTGTACCATCATCAGTATGTGTTGGTAAATACTTATCATTACCATCATTTATTTCTCTAATATTTAATTTATCAGATTGTACCTTGTAACTTACATTTGGCGTCGAAATTTGTATTGGTTTACGCAACCCCCTCAAAAGATCCATTGATGTATTCAGCAAACTACTTTGCTCTGTTTTTTGTTTCTTTGTGGTAATCGAATCGGGAGATTCAAGTTTACGTTTTCTTTCAACGGGACTACCATTACTTGACATTACATCCGATAATCCTGTACTGTAACGTACAATTTTTACATTTGTCGTTTCTCTTCGCGGTGACGATAACATCGACACGTTCGTTAACTGTGTATCGTTTGGTGAAAACCTATAATCTAACGACGAAGTATGTCGAAATCTATTTATGGCAGATCTTCCAGAAATATTTCGCAAAGTTTTACCAAATGTATCGCTCGTAGACGAGTTGGAAATATTATCGTTGTCGCATACTTCAACGTGCTTAAATTTATCTTTAAGACAATCATTTAATTTAATTTGTACATCCTTTAATGTCACCGATGCGTCATAATTAATACCTGTAATATCACTCTTTACGTTTTGGTCGAAGTTATCTCTTTCTTTCTGGTTGGTATCCTGTTGACTTGGAGATTCGGATACCTCAGACAATTCAGAGGTTACGGATTCCACTATATCTATGGAACAACTTTCCGTTCCCGCTTCTGACTCAGTTTGCGAACTTTTCTTCTCTTTCAAATTATCGTTTATCTCTTGTATCTGAGGTAATTCCTCCGATTCATTGTCATCGTTTGTTATACTAACGATAGATGCGCTCTCTTGCGACTTCACGGGACTATCCTCAACTCGCAAACTTATTTCCATTTCATCTTGCTCCTGTTCCCCAGAATCCTTTTTATTATTCTCTTCCAAATTTTCTTTCTTTTCGTTCTCCTTGTCCTGGAATTTTATTTCATTTTGCATCGATGCCGTATCTTCCTCAACACACTCCACAGTCTTTTTCTCGATATTAGTATTCAACGAGGGATCTTGTTCGTCCGTTAAATGATTAGTATTACTGTCTTTGGTTGGAGCTTCTTCCTTTTTGTTACCTACATCGCTCGCAATTTCCTCCTTTTCGTCCTTATCCGTAGATATAATATCACTCGTTGTTTCTGCTTCTTCCAATTTAGGTTGCATCTTTTGTTTCGCTATTCGCAAATGTTGAAGCGTACTTTGCACTTTACTTTCTTTATTTATATCCTTGGTTATATTCTTTGTTGATTGACTCAAATTATATGTCGTGCTATGAAGTTTACTCTGAAACAAAATATATTATTATCATTTTGAGGTCTTTCTAAATGTGCAGCCATTAATGGTACTGATTTAAATATACAAATAGAATTCCTTCTCTTTTTCTTAGACAAAGATTCTAGATTTTTTTTATTATATAGTGTCATATCAAGGGATGTGGTCTAAGATAACAATCAAGGTCCTTATCATCTAAGGCAGACGTTAAGGTAAATTTACTTACTGATAAAAACTTTACTCATAAAACTGTTTAATCGCTGATATTAATTGCATAAAATATTAATAACCCATTCAACGAAAATAAACAATTTTATATATATACACATTTACATATAGAGTAAAATTTACTATACACACACACACACACCCACACGCGCGCGCTCGCGCAGACGCGCGCGCACACACACACACACACACACACACACACACACACATGTATATATATGTATATATATATATATATAGAGTAAAATTTATTCGAATTTACGAAAGCTTAATTTATGACTTACTTTTTTTGCAGAACCAGGAAGAACTTTTTTCTGTATATTACTCAGCTTTGGTCTATAACAAAATAAATCGATTCTTAAAATTAATCCCCAAAAAATATAGTACACTATAGTTAACCACTTGCGCCTGCGAAGAGCTGGTTCGTTTGTTTCACCATTTGTGCGCAAGTCCAGACGTTCTTTTGTTATAAAATTCACAGTGATGTCTCAAAATGTCAGTAGTCAGTTTGTCGCATTAATATAAGTTAACTTGGATTTAACGATATAATATATCTCCTACATATCTACATATTGCAAAATTCTAACAATTTGCAATAGATCTCTTTATAGGCGACAATTAAATCAAATAATACATATTATTTTATTTCAGTAATTTCAATCAATAAAAAAGAAAAGAGAGAAGTAGGATAGGGTGTGGCAGTGTCAAATTTGGTGATACCATTTCGACAAGTGAAATAAAAGAAGAAGACTTAGTCAAAAGGAATAGCCAAGAGGGTGATAGAGACTGTTTGCCACAAAATTGACACAAAATTGTCATAAAATTGATTTTTTCACTTTGAAGATGATGTAAGGTCATATCCTACATCTCGAAATAAAATCAATAAGGGAACGAATGGAATAAACTCATATCTGAGGAAGAAAGTAGAATTGAGGATCCTGAAATTAATCTTACATCAATTAATTTCAATCAATAAAAAAGAAAAGAGAGGAGTAAGATAGGGTGTGGCAGTGACGAATTTGGTGATATTATTTGAAAAAGTGAAATAAAGGAAGAAGACTTAATCGAAACGAATAGCCAAGACTGAGATAGAGATTGTGCTATTGACAAAATTGATTTTTTCACTTTGAAAGTGATGTAGGATCATGTCCTACATCAGGGAATAAAATCAATAAGGAAACAACTGGAATAAACTCATATCTGAGGATGAAAGTAGAATTGAGGATCTTGAAATGAATCTTACATCCAAGTGATCTGATACGGCAAGACACTGAAAATAAAAGCAGAATATAGAGAGATTTACAAATTTCAAGAGACTCCTCACAGGTAGCAGTTAACAAGGCTTAACACGTTCTGTCACTCGCATCATTGAAACAACTTGCAGGCGCAAGTGGTTTTATACCCACGTACCATAAATAATATACAAACTATAATCTGGAGGTGATGAGAGGTAAATATTTTTTACAAATTTTTATAGAAATTAAATTAAATTGCATCATTTGCTTAACCATTTTCTAACGTCTAGCGATCAAAAGCGAAAGATATCATTTGAACCAATCGAAAGGAGCATAATCGGAACACTTTATCTTTTGACGTGCAATTTCATTTAATTCAATTTCCATAGTGTTTGTACCAACCACTCCATTACGATATCTTATAATTGAATTATCTTTGCGTCAAGCTCATACAAATATCGTTTTAATCATATACGCACACAAAAACATATATATATATATATATATGTGGATGTATGCTTGATATCCAACTAAATCTTGTATTAACGAAAGGCTAAGCATCGAAGCAAACATACAATTTTATAATGTAATAAACTTCAATTAGAACACGTTCGCCAATGTTAAATATACCAATTCCAGGATTATTACAAGTAATAATAAATAATCTCAAAGGGTATATCAGCCGAAATCAAAATTATGAATTGTAAGCAATGGACAAAAAATAAGTTGGACGGAAAGTAATTTTATCATTATTGCATCATATTTTTTAATCTTTACAAACCTGTTCGAATTCTCCAACTCGCGCTGTCTCTCAGGTAAGATAGATTCGGTACTTTTTGACGGCGCGGTCGTTGCCTTGATTCTCCGAACGTACAAATTCCTCTCATCGCCCCCAGGGGCCGCCTTCTTTGGCGTCTTACCCATGGCTTATGGTTAAACGTTTTTATATCGTTTACGACTGTGTATGATGCTTAATTAGAATCGTCCTACAGATACAATCCACGCCCTTTTATTTTATTTTCTGTTCCTTCCTTTTTTCTTTCTTTCTCTCTCTCTCTCTCTCTTTCTCTTTTTCTTTCTCGGCTTCTCTCTCTCTCTCTCTCTCTCTCTCTCTCTCTCTCTATCTTTTTCTTTTATTTTTTTAAATTTTCTTCTAATTTTTCAGCCGCGCGTCTGTTGGTTAGATACGCCTTTCAATTTAATTTTTTTTTTTTCAAGATCGAATTGATAAGAAATCCGTACCTTTGGATCTTTCCTCTCTTTTTCTTTCTTTCTTTCTCTCTCTGTCCCCCCCTCTCACTCTCTCTCTCTCTCTCTCTCTCTCTCTCTCTCTCTCTCTCTCTCTCTCTCACTTTCTTAATCGAATAAGCTCAAGCTGGTCCCACACTTCTTGTCTCTTTTTCTAACACTACATATGGATATGTATATGTATTCTCTTTCTCTCTCACACACTCACTCTCTCTCTCTCTCTCTCTCTCACTCTCCAAATAGCGTACGTAACGAAGGTTACGCGCGAAACTCTCTCTCCCTAACGACGCGACGAACTAATTCAAGCGATTCGATGTCGCTTTATAACGTAATAAAACTAATGTCAAGTTTCTTCACGTACAACGACGCCATGTAATGTCGCCCGATACCTTCGATGCCGGAAAGACGCGCAAGAACGTGTTTAATGCTTCCTTATATCCCTTTACGAGAAAGTTCACACGAGTCGTATGGTCGTATGGTCGTATGGCCCTATGGTCTTATGTTCTTATGGTCTTACAGTCGTATGGTCGTATGGTTGTGTGAGATCTTGCGGTCGTGGTCGTCGTATCCGTCTTTTATCGGCAAATAAATTAATAATATCAATGATCCTTCCTCCCAACTTCCTTTTCTTTTTTCTTTTTCTTTCTTTAAAATCGTTAAACCCACTTCTGGATTAAAAACGACAACGAAAAACGAGATAACTTTTTACGTAACTATATCTTAGACGAAATGTATATACGAAGGAGAAAAACTGTCATGGGCATTCGACGATGTACGCCACACGCGTGCAACCGGTACTGCACCTCCCTTCGCGTTGGTAAATTCCAATGTCAAACATACAGAGTAGCACGCGAGTACGAAAAGTATATTCTCCCTTATGCCGCGTTTCTATGTGTATATATATATATATATATATATATATATATATATATATATATATATATATATATATATATATATATATATATATATATATATACAGAACAAAACTATACTTGGGATATACATAAATTCTTTAAACGTTTGGCCATAGCAAAGTTTTTTCATGATTTCCATGGCGTTCGAATGTTCCATTTCTATTTTCTAAACCATTAAACTATTCTGAAACTTTTCACGTTGTACGTGATGTCGTAAGGACGATCTATAAAAAGGGGTAAAAAAAAGAAGGTT
Organism: Dolichovespula saxonica; assembly: GCA_911387935.1. NCBI lineage: Eukaryota > Metazoa > Arthropoda > Insecta > Hymenoptera > Vespidae > Dolichovespula > Dolichovespula saxonica. The sequence goes on along the minus strand of OU427004.1, from coordinate 5,770,560 downwards.
CATTAGAAATGGAATAATATCACCCGAAGGAAATGCACTTACGCATTCGTGCGTCATTCGTTTGCGTGGGTACGCATACGTTATATATATATATATATATAAATATATATATATAATGTGTGTGTTTTTCATGTACATTCGAGTCTCGTATCTTTAATTCGAAAAGTCGATGATAATGCAAGAGATTTCTGAAATGCACGTATGCACTTTTGTGTGTATATGCGTTTGTGTGTATCTCTACACACATAAACCTGTGATCGCAAAGATTTCTAGATATCTTTTCTAACGATCCATGGTAAAATAATTCATCGATCTCTGCCATAATCTCGTTAACGTTCTCATTGCCGTTGAATTTTACAACTCGACACGACTCGACTCAACTGCAGTTCAAGTAACATCGAGTTATTTGGTTGCTGCGTAGCTCCTAAATTTGGAGATTATTGGGCGGGGTTTAGGGGGTAGCGGGAGGGGTGTAGAAGAGTTCAGAACGTAAAAGTTTAGATATATTATTATGCAATCATGTTTATGTATTACCGACGAACATTGTACGATTACGATTAAAAAGAGAAACATGAATCGTAAAGTATTACCTTTATATTTTTTTTTTCAATCATTGAAATAAAGCGTAATAACTATTTTTTTTTTATAATTTTATAAATTGTAAGAAGAAATGACAGACATTTTGATAAATATACATATACATACATACATACATATATGTGTGTGTGTGTATATATATATATATATATATATATATATATTATTTAAAAAAAAAATGAAAATAAATTGGAATATATGTTAGAAATAAAGGATGAAATAAATCAAATCTTGTGTTTGTATATATATATATGTGTATATATATATATGTGTATATATATATATGTGTATATATATATATATATATATATATTTATCTTTCTAGTATTTGTGATATATATATTTTTATAATGTTATGTAAATATTCGTGTTAACGAGTATTTCCAAATTTATCGCCATTGAAAAAAATTCGAAGAAAATCGTTGATTTCGTTGGTCGAGTTTAACTTAAATGCCATTGAAAAATTATTACGTGATAGATCCTTTCGTGAATTTTTATTAGCTCGGTGTTTGTTGATATTAAATTTTTTTTTTTAAGTGCAATCGATCAACATTTAACTATTATTGATCATTCTTATGAGTATCCGTAAGTCGATCGGTCGAAATCAATCAGATTATCTTATTGAATGGATCATGGTCGTGTAAGACATGGCTGTTCGTACGATCTTAAAATAAAAATAAAAACGAATGAATGAAGATTATTATAGGAACGAGGTGGGAGGGATGAAGGGGTGGAGGCTCGAAGCAAATATCTTTCGATTGGTTTAATAAAACGTTTTGATATGATTTATCTTACCGAAGTAAAAAATTCATGAGACGAGATTAACATTTTTCCGATTGTAAGGCAACATGGTTTCATGCTTCTAATCATTATTAATATTCCTTCCTTTCGCAATTTTGGTGAGAGTAGATACCATGGTATCGTACGTCTATAAATAACGTTAATGATATTATTTAATTTTTAATACGACGTTGTATAATTCTTTCTTTTTGTTTTTTTGCAGGACACTACCATATGCATATATATATGTGAAATAGAGGTGCAAGAGGAAAAACAGTATATTTAGGCCTTTCCGAAAACATCGAAAACAACAGGAAGAGTTTCAGCTGGAATTGATATTGTTTTTGTAGAAGTCTAGGATTATCATATAGTGATACTTCTTGTTTTTATTTATTTATTTTTCTATTTTTTTTTTTTTTTATTAATTATACAGAAACATTCTTACATAAATTAACCAGCACGGTGGGCTTTCATAGATACATAACTGTGACAAATTTTGTCACTATCTGCGATGGTTTAAAACTTTCATGGATTTGTTTCTATATGGATTGCCCATTATTCATGCCTTATTAATTGTAATTTGTTTTTACTTATGTGTTTATTATTATTTCTTTTATTAAAAAGAAATTTTCTTGAATATACTGACACCCACGGAGAGCTTTCGTAGATACATAACTGTTTAGATTGCAAATACAGTGGAAACTTTTGTGTCAGAATTGACCGTTCCACTGTTATTGGCATTTGTTCTTATTATTTATTTTTATATATAATTATATTATTATTTATTTAATTAAGAAGAAATATTCTTAAATATATTGACGCCCACGGAGGGCTTTCTTAATTAAATACGATGGATACCCAATTGGCAGTAGGGTACCTTATTATGATATTATTATTTGTTATTATTATTCGTTTTTATATTTATGTGTTTAATTGTTTATAAGATTAAAGCGAAATATTCTAAATATATTGACGCCCACGGAGGGCTTTCGTAAATACGTAACTGTTTAGCTTGCAACTACAGTGGAAATTTTTGTGTCAGAATTGACCATTCCACTGTATTGGCATTTGTTCTTATTGTTTATTTTTATATATATTTATATTATTATTTGTTTAATTAAGAAGAAATATTCTTAAATATATTGACGCCCACGGAGGGCTTTCTTAAATACGATGGATACCCAATTGGCAATAGGGTACCTTATTATGATATTATTATTTGCTATTATTATTCGATTTTATATTTATGTGTTTAATCGTTTATAAGATTAAAACGAAATTTTCTTAAATATATTGACGCCCACGGAGGGCTTTCGTAAATACTAAATACTGAATACGTAAATACTAAACTGATTATATTGCAACTACAGTGAAAACTTTTGTGTCAGAATTGACCGTTCCACTGTAATTGGCATTTGTTCTTATTATTTATGTTTATATATATTTATATTATTATTTGTTTAATTAAGAAGAAATATTCTTAAATATATTGACGCCCACGGAGGGCTTTCTTAAATACGATGGATACCCAATTGGCAATAGGGTACCTTATTATGATATTATTATTTGCTATTATTATTCGTTTTTATATTTATGTGTTTAATCGTTTATAAGATTAAAACGAAATTTTCTTAAATATATTGACGCCCACGGAGGGCTTTCGTAAATACTAAATACTAAATACGTAAATACTAAACTGATTATATTGCAACTACAGTGGAAACTTTTGTGTCAGAATTGACCGTTCCACTGTAGTGGCATTTGTTCTTATTATTTATTTTTATATATATTTATATTATTATTTGTTTAATTAAGAAGAAATATTCTTAAATATATTGAAGCCCACGGAGGGCTTTCTTAAATACGATGGATACCAAATTGGTAGTAGGCTACCTTATTCTGATATTAGCAGTTGTTACTACTATTCTTTTTTACCTTTATGTATTTAATCGTTTATTTGACAACAAAGATTTATTCAAAATTTTTGACGCCCACGGAAGTCTTTCGTAAAGACATAGCTGTTTATATTGCAACTACAGTGGAAACTTTTGTGCCAGAATTGGCCATTCCACTGTAATTGGCATTTGTTCTTATTATTTATTTTTATATATATTTATATTATTATTTGTTTAATTAAGAAGAAATATTCTTAAATATATTGAAGCCCACGGAGGGCTTTCTTAAATACGATGGATACCAGATTGGCAGTAACGTACCTTTTTCTGATATTATCAGTTGCTATTACTATTCATTTTTATATTTATGTATTTAATCGTTTATTTGATGAAAACGAAATATTCAAAATATTTGACGGCCACGGAGGGCTTTATTAAATACGATGGGTACCTATTTAGCAGTATTACCCATTCTTCTGATAATTGTTATTGTTATTCATTTATATATATATATATATATTATCGTTTATTTGATTAAAACGAAATATTCTTAAATAATTTGACGACTACGGATGGCTTTCGTAAATACATAACTGCTTATAGAATAACATGCATATATATATATATTCATATTTATATTAATATATATACGCATATATATGAAATAGTCGTGCAAGAGAAAAAACAATATGTTTACGCTTTTTCGAAAACATCCGTGCTGGTATCTAATACTTTTTGTCCCATTCTGCAAGTTATGTAAATCACAAAAAAAGTAGATGCTTGAATTTGTCACTATCCGCGGTGGTTTGCAACTACAACGGATTTGTTTCTGTTAGAATGGCCCTTTTCTCAGATACCTTTATTTTTTATCTTTATTTATATTTATTTACTTTTTATTTTTACTTATTTAATTAAAAAGAAATATTCTTAAATAAATTGACGACCACGGAAGGCTATCGTAAATACATAACTGTTTATAGAAATCTGAATGTAAACGGCGATAATATTATTAGTTCGTATCTCGAGAGCTCTCAACACATATCGCTATAATGATTAATGAATTAATTATATTTAAGACCCATAATCATTCACTTTCAAAAAATCGACACCAATGATTAGAACTTCGAATAATATTGCCAGGAAGAAAAAGTATCCACATATCGAATTAATAACGTCCATTTATCTTCAAAGAGAAATATTAATTTCAGATTATTTTTTTTGCAACGTTTTTTTTGTCCTTTTTTTGCCAAATTTTGTTTCATTTTTCCCCCTCCCAATCAAATAAAATCCAACTAACAATTATCACTATAGTATTGCCCTGTAATACTATTTATATATAGAGTAGAGTAGAGTAAAGTTATTCATACAGCGGGAATATATATATATATATATATTATTATTATTATTATTTTTATTATATCATATTATATTATATTATTTTATATATATATTTATATTCCCGCTGAATGAATAACTTTACTCAGCTCTATTCTATATATAAATAGTATTATATGTTAATACTATAGTGGTAATTGTTATTTGGATTTTATTTGATACATACATATATATATATATATATATATATATATATATATATATATTTATTTATTTATATTCCCGTTGAAGATATATGTATATATTATATTGAAAGATATATATATTATATTATATTATATTATATTATATTATATTATATTCGACGTATGTTTTCAAAAACTCTAGTTGTCTGTATATTGTATATTTACTGTATATTTATTATGTTTTTATATATTTATATAGTTTATATTATTATATATATATTTATATTCCTGTTATATGAATATGTCTTCCACTGTGTATATAATTAATGATAGTAATAGTACTATCAAAACTATTACTTAATTACCAATGAGAAGGATTTGAGTATTCTTATAGTATTAATATGTTAATACATTTCTACCAGACAAATATTTAAATATGGTTATATATTAATATTATTATATGTATAGTATCTTTTATACTAACTCAATGGCTCTTTTATGTAAATTAATATTATTAATTATTTTCTGATGTATCTTTTCATAAACTCTAGTCATTGGTTTCTCTTGATTAAATTCACTTTCGTCGATCAAATGTTCTAATTTGTATCAAAAAAAAAAAAAAAAAAAAAAAAAAGGAAAAATATGTAATATTCATTGGATGTCACGCAATCATAGAGAAATCAAGAACGAATTATTCAATAGTAATGTAGAATAATTTTTATCTGTCTTAACCAACGTACTAGAATTACACAAACCATGTTGTACCCCGAAGAAAAGTAAATTCAAGGAAGTTAATGTGCCAAATCCATTTACGAAGCCGATTATAAAAATAATGAAGAATGTCAAATAGAAATATTCGTCCTTATCAATGAACAATTATTCAACGGGAATGATAGCCTGACGTGGTCGTGTTTCGTTCAAAGACGAAACTATGTCCAAATATATTGGTTTTAATGAAATTAATGTCAATCCATAACCAACTATTTGGTACAGTACTGAAATTTATATTTATATTTATATTTTGTAATATTTGTAATGTTCATTTCTCTCCGATATTTAAAATCGTGACATAAGATATTGATTTGAATTCTGATTACTCGATATTTATGAAGATTAATATTTTTATGGGGGGGGGGGTGAATTGGGAGTTGTAATGAAATAATTATTACCGATAAATTTAGCATGGTGAATTCTTAATAATACCTTATGTCACGATTCAATATAAAATGTATGCGTTTCGCAGAATATAGATTACGAAGAAAATTTAGTTTTATAATAGGACATAAGGTCTTTTTATAAATTATGATCGATTTGTTATATGAACAATTGATAACTTTCTTGTTTGTTAAGTGGGTGATACTGAGAAAAAATTAAAGGTATATGTATCTCGCCCTTCCTATTTATTATCCCTTAACTGGAGTAGAATGAATGTGTTTCTCGTACGAAAACGAGTATCATTTTCGTAACAGATATACTACACATTTTCTCTTCCAAACTCTCTCCACACCCTCTCTAAACTCTCTCTAAACCCTCTCCAAACCCATGAACGAGCAATTTCATATTTATCGGATCGACCGAGGGAACTTAATTTTTTATCGGTAAGTCGTCAGTTTACACCGAGAATGCTTCTTTGTTCTCATTTTTTTTTTTTTTTTTTTTCCCTTAAGCATAGCTACTTTCGTAACCCATCGCGTTTTACTCGCCATTCTAGGGGTTTTTTACCTTTTTTTTTTTTTTTTTTTTTTTTTTTTTTTTTTTTTTTTTAATTATTAACAACCGGTCTCGCCTTCGACACAGACGCGTACGTTTCAGTGTAATTATTTTAAACGTTCGTCGTTTCCACTAAACTTATAACCCCGTGCTTTCGACTTTTTTTTCATTTTTTATCGTCGGTATAGGGTGACGTGCGCGCGCATATTATAATAATAATAACGTTTCTATCGTAACGAGAAGCCTCTCGTTGCGAACTAACGTACAAGAGTAACATTGATCACGAATCGCGAATTTGTAATCTTCAACTATATATAATGCAAACGGGACGAACCAAATGATAGCTAAGAATAAACTACGATAAGGATATAAACAGAGAATGAAGAGTTTTGAAGATAAGTACGTAGAACAAATAACTCGTTGCCGGCTTGTCTTTATTAATTCGAGGAATGTTTATACCATTCAATTATTTAATCATTTTGGATAGATAATAAGTACTTTTGAAAGCACCCGCACGCACGCATAATCTCAGTTGAAATATCATCTTTTTTAGTTAGTAAGCATTGCATATATAATAAGATAAAGAGCTTGATACTGACAATGACAATGGCAAGTTGAATCATTTAAATATAAATGATTATTGGTTAGGGTCTTGTCTAACCATCCAGAGCATGTGATTATTACCCGTTCTATACCTTGCTAAAGTGTACAACGTGTCTAAAAAGGCCTGGCATTCCTCTTCACTTGCATTCGGCATTACCAGGCGCGATATTTCCACCTTCTCTTTATTACCTATAATAATAATAAATAAGATTATAAAATATTCTATGTCATGGTATATATTACTGTATATAATTAATAATATTTAATTAATTACTCATTTTCCTGATATGTAAGACAAGCCGTGCAATGAAGTTTAAGTATTCCTCCTGCAATATAAAAATTATTGTTTATTTAAAATGTGATGAATGATGTTTAATCAATTAGAAAATCGACTATTATATTGATACGAGTCGACGTATATATATATATATATATATATATATACCTTGGTTTTAGCCTTTTGAAAAACATGGTTTTCCATCTCGATGCCAGTTTTAGTTATAGGCATAATTAGCGAATGTAAGGCGTCATCGCTATGCATGAAACAGAATAGAAATTTTTGATATAACAAATTCTACGAGTATCATTTAAAACATTATCAACATAGAACATTTAAATGTTTATAATAATGAGCATGAAAAAAAAAAAAATTGTAAAAATTTACTAAACTGCATAAATTCAAAGTATATTTAAAATATATCTATAATACTATGAAAATATATTAATAATAACGTACAGTTTTCGGATTACACTTTCCCGTAAGTTAGGAGTACACCAGGAATTTCCGTAGATCAGCATATTTCCGTTGTCCTCTTCGAGAATCATCTCTGATTGCGTCTTATTAAACGAAAATCAATATATATATATATATATATATATACCTATATGTATTACCCTATATATATACTATATATATACTTATTGTCCTATCGATTATTATTTAATATTAGAATATTTTACACATTTCTCAATAATGTATGCACGAAAAACGAACTTCTATCTCCTATAATACAACTACAGCGACAATAAATTACAAGGCTTACTACTCTACCTCTAACTGCAAGTAGACCACAGACTGCAAATACAGATTATAAATCTACTACACAATGGCTTCGATATTTCATAGATATAACAACTTTAAAGAAGATAGGTAACTTCCATCTTGATGAAATGAAGCATACCTTGAGCGCCATCTACCAACGCTCGTGTAAAACAAACTAAAAATCGAAAGGACATATTTACTATTTTGTCGCAAATTGAAAATGGGGTTAAGGTGTACCACTATTTATATATTGTTCGTAAATATATATATATAATGAGATATTGATATATCTATAAAATTGTTGTTTACAGATATTAATACAAGGTATCATAAGTTTATTCATAATTATTTTAAAGGATTACGAGCAGTTGTTGATTTGGAAAGCAAATCTTGGGAAATATTAAGGAATCATCCATCATTTCAAATATTTAATCACTGTGGGAAATCATTATCAGAGGATTATTATGTATTATAGAATATATGATTTTATTCATTTCTAGAATGTAATATAATTTAATCAAAGCATTTTGTATATTTATTTATATTATTGTATATTATAATTTAATCGAAGTTCTTTGTACATTTATTAAATCTTAAACTAATTTAAAAACAAAAAGACTATGTTAAACACAAAGGTAGTTTATTTTAACAAAGATTCATTAAACGTTATAAGTATTTAAATAAAATAGTGAATTAAAAAAATAAAAATATTAAATATTTTTTATGGCATAATAAACACACATAATGAAAGTTTTAGTTCTTAAGTAATACAGTTTTTATATAAACACGCACGTATATGAATGTATGAAATTTAATCAAAATGTATTCTTTATTGTTAATTATACAATTGACACATGAAATGAAGTTGTATCAATTTCTATAATATTGCATAGTTTAATTTATGAAATGTTTTTACAAACATATAGAACAGCAAGATATTTACTTATGTGCTTTAGGATGCATGTGGCAGTAAACAGTACGAAAAGAAGGTTCAATTTCGTCTGTTTTATCACCTATTTGCAAAATATTTATTTTATGAGAAACATTCGTAATAATATAATAGTACTGGATTTGGAAACAAGTACATCACTTTTTTTGTTTCTTCTTTTCAGCCTCCGCCTCTTTTTCTTTCTCAATCTCCATTACATATTCCCCTATAGTGTCACCGTCTAACATTTACATTAATAAGATAGTATTAATTGAAAAATATCCTATCATATCATATCTAAAACTTTTTAATTAAATTAAAAGAGGACCTGCATGGGTTGTCCACGTCGCATGACTGCTATTTCTAAATTCTTTTGCCCAGATTGTACTACTTCCAATAGAGCTCTAATAGCTAATTTGATAGATCCTTTTTCCGTTGCTACTTCTTCGGGTGTATAATATTTTTCTAGAAATTCATGTACTGTTTTTGCACTTCTGCCTGTTGCATTTGCCTGCAAAACAAGATATGACGAAATTGCATGAAAAGATGACAAAAAAATGTTTAAAAAAATTATAATAACAGAAAAAATAAATACAAAAAATAGCTTCCATTCATAATATATACCAGATAGTTCTGTTTGATATAAATGCTGTATACCAACATAATCAAAACCAGTTAAAAGACATGATATACCAAAAGGTCTTCTACCCTACACATTTATATATAGAGTAAAATTTACTATATATATATATATATATATATATATATATATATATATATATATATATATGTACATATATAGAGTAAAATTTATTCGAATTTACGAAAGCTTAATTTATGACTTACTTTTTTTGCAGAACCAGGAAGAACTTTTTTCTGTATATTACTCAGCTTTGGTCTATAACAAAATAAATCGATTCTTAAAATTAATCCCCAAAAAATATAGTACACTATAGTTAACCACTTGCGCCTGCGAAGAGCTGGTTCGTTTGTTTCACCATTTGTGCGCAAGTCCAGACGTTCTTTTGTTATAAAATTCACAGTGATGTCTCAAAATGTCAGTAGTCAGTTTGTCGCATTAATATAAGTTAACTTGGATTTAACGATATAATATATCTCCTACATATCTACATATTGCAAAATTCTAACAATTTGCAATAGATCTCTTTATAGGCGACAATTAAATCAAATAATACATATTATTTTATTTCAGTAATTTCAATCAATAAAAAAGAAAAGAGAGAAGTAGGATAGGGTGTGGCAGTGTCGAATTTGGTGATACCATTTCAACAAGTGAAATAAAAGAAGAAGACTTAGTCAAAAGGAATAGCCAAGAGGGTGATAGAGACTGTTTGCCACAAAATTGACACAAAATTGTCACAAAATTGATTTTTTCACTTTGAAGATGATGTAAGGTCATATCCTACATCTCGAAATAAAATCAATAAGGGAACGAATGGAATAAACTCATATCTGAGGAAGAAAGTAGAATTGAGGATCCTGAAATTAATCTTACATCCCTTAATTTCAATCAATAAAAAAGAAAAGAGAGGAGTAAGATAGGGTGTGGCAGTGACGAATTTGGTGATATTATTTGAAAAAGTGAAATAAAGGAAGAAGACTTAATCGAAACGAATAGCCAAGACTGAGATAGAGATTGTGCTATTGACAAAATTGATTTTTTCACTTTGAAAGTGATGTAGGATCATGTCCTACATCAGGGAATAAAATCAATAAGGAAACAACTGGAATAAACTCATATCTGAGGATGAAAGTAGAATTGAGGATCTTGAAATGAATCTTACATCCAAGTGATCTGATACGGCAAGACACTGAAAATAAAAGCAGAATATAGAGAGATTTACAAATTTCAAGAGACTCCTCACAGGTAGCAGTTAACAAGGCTTAACACGTTCTGTCACTCGCATCATTGAAACAACTTGCAGGCGCAAGTGGTTTTATACCCACGTACCATAAATAATATACAAACTATAATCTGGAGGTGATGAGAGGTAAATATTTTTTACAAATTTTTATAGAAATTAAATTAAATTGCATCATTTGCTTAACCATTTTCTAACGTCTAGCGATCAAAAGCGAAAGATATCATTTGAACCAATCGAAAGGAGCATAATCGGAACACTTTATCTTTTGACGTGCAATTTCATTTAATTCAATTTCCATAGTGTTTGTACCAACCACTCCATTACGATATCTTATAATTGAATTATCTTTGCGTCAAGCTCATACAAATATCGTTTTAATCATATACGCACACAAAAACATATATATATATATATATATATATGTGGATGTATGCTTGATATCCAACTAAATCTTGTATTAACGAAAGGCTAAGCATCGAAGCAAACATACAATTTTATAATGTAATAAACTTCAATTAGAACATGTTCTTCAATGTTAAATATACCAATTCTAGGATTATTACAAGAAATAATAAATAATCTCAAAGGTTATATCAGCCGAAATCAAAATTATGAATTGTAAGCAATGGACAAAAAATAAGTTGTAAGGAAAGTAATTTTATCATTATTGCATAATATTTTTTAATCTTTACAAACCTGTTCGAATTCTCCGACTCGCGTCGTTTCTCAGGTCATATAGATTCGGTACTTTTTGACGGCGCGGTCGTTGCCTTCATTCTCCGAACGTACAAATTCCTTTTATCGCCCCCAGAGGCCGCCTTCTTGGCGTCTTACCCATGGCTTATGGCTAACGTTTTTATATCGTTTACGACTGTGTATGATGCTTAATTAGAGTCGTCCTACAGATACAATCCACGCCCTTTTCTTTTATTTTCTTTTCCTTTCTTTTCTCTCTCTCTCTCTCTCTCTCTCTCTCTCTCTCTCTCTCTCTCTCTCCATCTTTTTTTTTATTTTCTCTTCTTTTCTTTTAATTTTTTAGCCACGCGTCTGTCGGTTAGATACGCCTTTTAATTTAACTTTTTTTTTTTTTCAAGATCGAATCGATAAGAAATCCGTACCTTTGGAGCTTTCCTCTCTTTTTCTTTCTCTCTTTCTCTCTCTGTCCATCTCTCTCTCTCACTTTCTTAATCGAATAAACTCAAGCTGATCCCAAACTTCTTGTCTCTTTTTCTAACACTACATATGGATATGTATATGTATGCTCTTTCTCTTTCTCACACACTAACTCTCTCTCTCTCTCTCTCTCTCTCTCTCCCTAACGACGCGACGAACTAATTCAAGCGATTAGATGTTACTTTATAATGTAATAAAACTAATGTCAAGTTTCTTCGCGTAGAACGATGCCATGTAATGTCGCCAGATACCTTCGATGTCGGGGAGACGCGCAAGAACGTGTTTTAATGCTTCCTTATATCCCTTTACGAGAAAGTTCACACGAATCGTATAGTTGTGTGAGATCGTGCGGTCGTGGTCGTCGTATCCTTCTTTTATCGGCAAATAAATTAATATCAATGATCCTTCCTCCCAACTTTCTTTTCTTTTTTCTTTTTCTTTCTTTAAAATCGTTAAACCCACTTCTGGATTAAAAACGACAACGAAAAACGAGATAACTTTTTACGTAATTTTATCTTAGACGAAAAATATATACAAAGGAGAAAAACTGTCATGGGCATTCGACGATGTACGCCACACGCGTGCAACCGGTACTGCACCTCCCTTCGCGTTGGTAAATTCCAATGTCAAACATACAGAGTAGCACGCGAGTACGAAAAGTATATTCTCCCTTATGCCGCGTTTCTATGTGTATATATATATACATATATGTATATATATATATATATTATATATATATACAGAACAAAACTATACTTGGGATATACATAAATTCTTTAAACGTTTGGCCATAGCAAAGTTTTTTCATGATTTCCATGGCGTTCGAACGTTCCATTTCTATTTTCTGAACCATTAAACTATTCTGAACCTTTTCATGTTGGACGTGATGTCGTAAGGGCGATCTATAAAAAGGGGTAAAAAAAGACGGTTCGTTAGAAATGGAATAATATCACCCGAAGGAAATGCACTTACGCATTCGTGCGTCATTCGTTTGCGTGGGTACGCATACGTTATATATATATATATATAAATATATATATATAATGTGTGTGTTTTTTATGTACATTCGAGTCTCGTATCTTTAATTCGAAAAGTCGGTGATAATGCAAGAGATTTCTGAAATGCACGTATGCACTTTTGTGTGTATATGCGTTTGTGTGTATCTCTACACACATAAACCTGTGATCGCAAAGATTTCTAGATATCTTTTCTAACGATCCATGGTAAAATAATTCATCGATCTCTGCCATAGTCTCGTTAACATTCTCATTGCCGTTGAATTTTACAATTCGACACGACTCGACTCAACTGCAGTTCAAGTAACATCGAGTTATTTGGTTGCTGCGTAGCTCCTAAATTTGGAGATTATTGGGCGGGGTTTAGGGGGTAGCGGGAGGGGTGTAGAAGAGTTCAGAACATAAAAGTTTAGATATATTATTATGCAATCATGTTTATGTATTACCGACGAACATTGTACGATTACGATTAAAAAGAGAAACATGAATCGTAAAGTATTACCTTTATATTTTTTTTTTCAATCATTGAAATAAAGCGTAATAATTTTTTTTTTTTTTATAATTTTATAAATTGTAAGAAGAAATGACAGACATTTTGATAAATATACATATACATACATACATACATACATATATATGTGCGTGTGTGTGTGTATATATATATATATATATATATATATATATATATATAATTGACCGCAAATTAAAGAGGAGAGGGAGAAAAATGATTACTGAAAAAATGGAAATAAGTTGGAATATATGTTAGAAATAAAGGATAAAATAAATCGAATCTTGTGTGTGTGTGTTTGTGTATATATATATATATATATATATATATATATATATATATATATATTTATCTTTCTATTATTTGTGATATATATATTTTTATAATATTATGTAAATATTCGTGTTAGCGAGTATACTCAAATTTATCGCCATTGAAAAAAATTCGAAGAAAATCGTTGATTTCGTAGGTCGAGTTTAACTTAAATGCCATTAAAAAAATTATTACGTGATAGATCCTTTCGTGAATTTTTATTTGCTCGGTGTTTGTTGATATTAAATTTTTTTTTTTAAGTGCAATCGATCAACATTTAACTATTATTGATCATTCTTATATGTATCCGTAAGTCGATCGGTCGAAATCAATCAGATTATCTTATTGAATGGATCATGGTCGCGTAAGACATGGCTGTTCGTACAATCTTAAAATAAAAATAAAAACGAATGAATGAAAATTATTATAGGAACGAGGTGGGAGGGATGAAGGGGTGGGGGCTCGAAGCAAATATCTTTCGATTGGTTTAATAAAACGTTTTGATATGATTTATCTTACCGAAGTAAAAAATTCATGAGACGAGATGAACATTTTTCCGATTGTAAGGCAACATGGTTTCATGCTTCTAATCATTATTAATATTCCTTCCTTTCGCAATTTTGGTGAGAGTAGATACCATGGTACCGTACGTCTATAAATAACGTTAATGATATTATTTAATTTTTGATACGACGTTGTATAATTCTTTCTTTTGTTTTTTTGCAGGACACTATCACATGCATATATATATGTGAAATAGAGGTGCAAGGGTAAAAACAGTATATTTACGCCTTTCCGAAAACATCGAGAACAACAGGAAGAGATTCTACTTGAATTTGTCTCTATCCGCGGTGATTTGCAACTATGTTGGATATTTTACTTGTAGAAATGCAGGATTATTATATAGTGTTACTTCTTGTTATTTTATATTTACTTTTTATTTTTTATTTGATTAATTAAACAGAAATATTTTTACATAAATTAACGATATATTTCATATATATAAATATATATATATATATATGAAATAGAGGTGCAAGGGTAAAAACAGTATATTTACGCCTTTCCGAAAACATCGAGAACAACAGGAAGCGATTCTACTTGAATTTGTCTCTATCCGCGGTGATTTGCAACTATGTTGGATATTTTACTTGTAGAAGTGCAGGATTATTATATAGTGTTACTTCTTGTTATTTTATATTTACTTTTTATTTTTTATTTGATTAATTAAACAGAAATATTTTTACATAAATTAACGATATATTTCATATATATAAATATATATATATGATATAGAGGTGCAAGAGGAAAAACAGTATATTTACGCCTTTTCGAAAACATCGAAAACAATAGGAAGAGTTTCTACTTGAATTTGTCTCTATCCACGGTGATTTGCAACAATGGTGGATATTTTTCTTGTAGAAGTGCATGATTATCATATAATGTTACTTATTATTATTATTTATTTAATTTTTATTTATTTTTTGATTAATTAAACAGAAATATTCTTACATAAATTAACGATATATTTCATATATATAAATATTTATATATATATATGAAATAGAGGTGCAAGAGGAAAAGCAATATATTTACGCCTTTTCGAAAACATCCGTGCTGGATTTACCAGAAAAAGATTTTAATTGAATTTGTCACTATTCGCGTTGGTTTACAACTACGATGGACAGGATTTTTATGAATATACAAGATACTGATATGGCGGTATATTTTGATATAGAATTGGAAGATTATTATGTACTTATGATTATTATCTATATTTTTTATCAAATTTTTTATCAGTTGTTCTCTTTTCTTTTTCTTTAATTAAACAGAAATATTCTTACATAAATTGACGAGAACGGTGGGCTTTCGTTAATACATAACTGTGACAAATTACCAGGAAGAGTTTCTGCTTGAATTTGTCACTATCCGCGGTGGTTTGCAACTACCACAGATTTGTTTCTGTATGAATTGCCCGTTATTCATGCCTTATTAATTGTAATTTGTTTTTATTTATATGTTTATTATTATTTATTTTATTAAAAAGAAATTTTCTTAAATATATTGACGCCCACGGAGGGCTTTCTTAAATACGATGGATACCCAATTGGCAGTAGGGTACCTTATTATAATATTATTATTTGTTATTATTATTCGTTTTTATATTTATGTGTTTAATTGGTTATAAGATTAAAACGAAATATTCTTAAATATATTGACGCCCACGGAGGGCTTTCGTAAATACTAAATACTAAATACGTAAATACTAAACTGATTATATTGCAACTACAGTGGAAACTTTTGTGTCAGAATTGACCGTTCCACTGTATTGGCATTTGTTCTTATTATTTATTTTTATATATATTTATATTATTATTTGTTTAATTAAGAAGAAATATTCTTAAATATATTGACGCCCACGGAGGGCTTTCTTAATTAAATACGATGGATACCCAATTGGCAGTAGGGTACCTTATTATGATATTATTATTTGTTATTATTATTCGATTTTATATTTATATGTTTAATTTTTTATAAGATTAAAACGAAATATTCTTAAATATATTGACGCCCACGGAGGGCTTTCGTAAATACATAACTGATTATATTGCAACTACAGTGGAAACTTTTGTGTCAGAATTGGCCGTTCCACTGTATTGGCATTTGTTCTTATTATTTATTTTTATATATATTTATATTATTATTTGTTTAATTAAAACGAAATATTCTTAAATATATTGACGCCCACGGAGGGCTTTCTTAAATACGATGGATACCAAATTGGTAATAGGTTACCTTATTCTGATATTAGCAGTTGCTACTACTATTCTTTTTTATATTTATGTATTTAATCGTTTATTTGATAACAAAGAAATATTCAAAATATTTGACATCCACGGAGAGTTTTCGTAAATACGATGGATACCTATTTGGCAGTATTGCCCATTCCTCTGATATTAGCAGTTGTTATTGTTATTCATTTTTTTATATATATATATATTATCGTTTATTTGATTAAAACGAAATATTCTTAAATAATTTGACGACTACGGATGGCTTTCGTAAATACATAACTGCTTACAGAATAACATGCATATATATATATTCATATTTATATTAATATATATACACATATATATGAAATAGTCGTGCAAGAGAAAAAACAATATATTTACGCCTTTTCGAAAACATCCGTGCTGGTATCTAATACTTTTTGTCCCATTCTGCAAGTTATATAAATCACAAAAAAAGTAGATGGTATGTAACAAATTACCAGGAAGAGTTTCTGCTTGAATTTGTCACTATCCGCGGTGGTTTGCAACTACAACGGATTTGTTTCTGTTAGAATGGCCCTTTTCTCAGATATCTTTATTTTTTATTTTTATTTATATTTATTTATTTTTTATTTTTACTTATTTAATTAAAAAGAAATATTCTTAAATAAATTGACGACCACGAAAGGCTATCGTAAATACATAACTGTTCATAGAAATCTGAATGTAAACGGCGATAATATTGTTAGTTCGTATCTTGAGTGCTCTCAACACATCGCTATAACGATTAATGAATTAATTATATTTAAGACCAATAATCACTCACTTTCAAAAAATCGACGCCAATGATTAGAACTTCGAATAATATTGCCATGAAGAAAAAGTATCCGCATATCGAATTAATAACGTCCATGTATCTTCAAAGAGAAATATTAATTTTAGATTATTTTTGGAGGGTTACCGTCGGGGAAACGAATATTGCTTAAGATCGATTATTATTACAATTTTATGATTATTTTTTTTGCAACGTTTTTTTTGTCCTTTTTTTTCTGCCAAATTTTGTTTCATTTTTACCCCCTCCCAATCAATTAAAATCCAAGTAACAATTATCACTATAGTATTATCATGTAATACTATTTATATATAGAGTAGAGTAAAGTTATTCATACAGCGGGAATATATATATATATATATATAATTTTATGTATATATATTATTATTTCTATTATATTTTTTTTTTCATATTATATTATATTACTTATATTATATTATATTATATTATTTATATTATTTATTTTATATTATATTATATTATATTATTTTATATATATATTTATATTCCCGCTGAATGAATAACTTTACTCAGCTCTATTCTATATATAAATAGTATTACATGGTAATACTATAATGGTAATTGTTATTTGGATTTTATTTGATATATATATATATATATATATATATATATTTATTTATTTATTTATTTATATTCCCGTTGAAGATATATATATATTATATTATATTATATTATATTATATTAGACGTGTCTTCCCATAAACTCTAGTTGCCTGTATATTGTATACTTATTTTATATATTCTATTTTTATATATTTATATAGTTTATATTATTATATATATATATATTCCCGTTATATGAATATGTCTTCCGTTATATATATAATTAATAATAGTAATAGTACTACCAAAACTATTACTTAATTACCTATGTGAAGGACTTGAGTATTCTTACAGTATTAATATTTAATTACATTCCTACCAGACAAATACTTAAATATGGTTATATATTAATATTATTATATGTATAGTATTTTTTATACTAACTCAATGGCTCTTTTATGTAAATTAATATTATTAATTATTTTCTGATGTATCTTTTCATAAATTCTAGTCATTGGTTTCTCTTGATTAAATTCATTTTCGTCGATCAAATGTTCTAATTTGTATCTAAAAAGAAAAAGAAAAAAAAAATCAAAAAAAGGAAATACATGTAATATTCATTAGGTGTCACACAATCATAGAGAAATCAAGAACGAATTATTCAATAATAATGCAGAATAATTTCAATCTGTCTTACCCAACGTACTCGAATAACGCACAACCATGTTGTACCCCGAAGAAAAGTAAATTCAAGGAAGTTAATGTGACAAATCCATTTACGAAGCCGGTTATAAAAATAATAAAGAATGTCAAATAGAAATATTCGTCCTTATCGATGAACAAAAATTCAACGGGAATGATAGCCTGACGTGGTCGTGTTTCGTTCAAAGGTGAAACTATGTCCAAATATATTGGTTTTAATGAAATTAATGTCAATCCATAACCAACTATTTGGTACAGTACTGAAATTTATATTTATATTTTGTAATTTTTGTAACGTTCATTTTTCTCCGATATTTAAAATCGTGACATAAGATATTGATTTGAATTCCGATTACTCGATATTTATGATGATTAATATTTTTATGGGGGGGGGGGTGGATTGGGAGTTGTAATGAAATAATTATTACCGATAAATTTAGCATGGTGAATTCTTAATAATACCTTATGTCACGATTCGATATAAAATGTATGCATTTCGCAGAATATAGATTACAAAGAAAATTTAGTTTTATAGAAGGGCATAAGGTCTTTTCATAAATTATGATCGATTTGTTATACGAACAATTGATAACTTTCGTCTTTTTCAAGTGCGTGATTTCAAAAAAAAAAAAAAAAAAAAAAAAAAAAAAAAAAAAAAAAAAAAAAAGATAAAAAAAAAAGAAAATGTAAAAGTTGTCTCGTCTTACCGGTTATTATAATAACATAATTCGTATTATCTTTAGCGTACTTTCGAAAAATGTTACGTTCTTCTTCACTTTCTAATTTTTTCCAATCGCTAATGGAATGATTGTAGAAATAAAGAATCTGCGAATGAAAGATTATAAAATCTTTTCTTTTCTTTTTGTGCATACAAGTGCGTTACCTTTTCAATATTGAAGTATATAGCAAAGTAAGACATGTCCATGCCTAACAGTGGTAAAAGATAGGTCATTATCTCAATAATCGTATCCAATTCGTCCGCCGAAGTGACAAGAGCGAATATCTAATATAAAAAAAAAAAAGCAAAAACGAAAAAAAAAAGAAAATAAACAAATAAAATAAAATAAAATAAATATATTTATGTACAATTTAACAATCCGTATGCGGTTATAACGGATTCGCGACATCAGGATTTTTACGTAATCGATTAATGTACGATCGAGCGATTGAAAAAAAAAAAAAAATAATTTACCTGTATCAAAATCAATGTCACCATGCACAAATTGACGAATGATCTTTTTAATATTTGCCTTTTGGCATGTAAAGGCGGCCAAAAGCCTATCAACGATAAACAATTCTTGTAACGCCAGCAAAGATGTTCGAAGGTAAACATATGTTTTATGAAGTGTCTAAGACCGATCATTTTGAAAAAAAAGGAAAGATTGAAAAAAAAAAAGGGTATATGTATCTCGCCCTTTATATTTATTATCCCTTTACTCGCGCAGAATGAATGCGTTTCTCGTAAGACGAGAATTATTATCGTAGCAGATATATTACACATTTTCCCTTCTCTCTCCCCCCCCCTTCCAACCCCATGAACGAGCAATTTCATATTCATCGGATCGACCGAGGGAACTTAATTTTTTATCGGTTCTTCGTCGGTTTACACCGAGAATGTTTCTTTTTTCTTATTTCTTTTTCTTGTTCCTTGTTTTTTTTTTTTTTTTTTTTTGTTCTTAAGCGTAGCTACTTTCGTAACCCATCGCGTTTCGCTCGCCCTTCTCGGGGTTTTCTTTACCCTTTCTTTTTTTTTTTTTTTTTAATTATTAACAACCAGTCTCGCCCTCGACGCAGACGCGAACGTTTAAGTGTAATTATTTTAAACGTTCGTCGTTTCCACTCAACTTATAACCCCGTGCTTTCGATTTTTTTTTTTTTTTTTTCATTTTTTATCGTCAGTATAGGGTGACGTGCGCGCGCTTATTATCGTGATAATAAAGTTTCTATCGTAAAGAGAAGCCTCGCGTTTCGAACGAACTTACAAGAGTATCATTGATCACGAATCGCGTTTTTTAATCTTCGACTATATACAATGAAAGCGGCGCGAACCAAGTGATAGTCAAGAATAAACTACGATAAGGATATAAACAGAGAATGAAGAGTTTTGAAGAATAAGTACGTAGAACAAATAACTCGTTGCCGGCTTCTCTTTATTAACTCGAGGAACGTTCATACCATACGTTCATTTGATCATTTTTTTTTTTTTTTTTTGGAAAGATTATAAGATCTTTCGAAAACATTCGCACGCACGCGTAATCTCCGTTGAAATATCATCATCATCTTTCGTTGGTAAGCATTTCTTATGTAATAAGATATAAGGAGTACGACGCAGACGATGATATTACATTATTTGGGACAAGTCGAAAGAATCGTTTTGAAAATTGTTGTTGTGCTACAGGCTCATTAATACCGTACTAGCTGTTACGGGTGTTTGGGTCGGTGCACTCGCCTGTCTCACGCTCATTTCCCATGTATCGAGCAATTGCGATACCGAGAAATGGCGCGGTAGTTTCGCTATACGTGCGTTCAATGCCTTTTGAACCGCACAAAGGAATGTCGTTGTATACTCGTGCGCCGTCATAACACAACGTGGCGGCGTTAAAGGATAATCGGCAGGTACGATTACCGATACAGGTGGTACACACGGCAAATGGCGATCGTCCAACCAGCATATCAATTGTATGCACTTAGAACCATTTTGTTGGGCAGGATCCAAGCTTACCTACAAAAGTTATTACACGTAGGAGTGAAAAACATTGATATAAAAACATTGATATAAGATCGTTCCCAAAATTTTTTTTTCTTTTTTGTTTTTTTTGTTTTTTCTTTTTTTTTTTTTTTTTTTTTTTTCGTATGTATCTCACGAGCAATACAAGAAATATATAATTACTTTGAATCGCTGATCGAGACGAGCGATTTCTCCTTGCAATACATCAGGTATTTCGCTTGGAGGCTCTTCTATCTTCTGCTTCTTCAACGGCGGTAATGTTCTGTTCGTCAGATCAGATATGATTTATTGATTTGTTTTTTATATTTTTATTTTTAAACAAATATTCTCTTGCCGCAATCGTATAACTTAATATAAATTATGAAATATCGTACGATTACGATAAGATATATTTACTTACTTGATCTCTGGTCCGAACAATGCCTCCAAACACGGACCAAATGTACGTTGTAAGGTATGATTTACTACCGGACTTTGCAAATGTGTGCTTACTGCTTCCAATAGAGGACTAAAGAAATGATGTTCCTTTAAAGTTGTTACAGGTGGACCGACGCTACCGTCGCCCCTTTTAAAGTCGACTTTCTCTAATACAACCTCACACTTTAAGAGCGTTTCCATCGGCATACGTTTACTCGGTGTCGATAGTATCTCCAATAATCTTTTCATTTTACTTAGCTTATCGACATCTGGATAATCATAAATGAATATATATATATATATATATATATATATATATATATATATATAAATAAATATATATATATTGTTTTTTTTTTTTTCGTTTATGTATGAAATCATAAAATTCATGCCGACAAAATATATCTTGTGGTTTCTTACTTCCATCATTTCCCATTCTGGAAATCATTCTCTTCAACGGTTCTATGTATTTACTAAGTTGCCGAACCTTATCTCTATACGCTTGATCTTCCTGTTGAGGACTAGGCGTTGCTCCCACTGCCACTGGAGTATTTAACGAGCTACTAGGAGACGGTGCCATACCTGAGAAATTATTCGTTTTTGTTGATTGTTATTTTAAAATCGTATTAGAAAACTCGATTGTCCTGTACTCGGATATACCAACCTACAGATCTTTGCGGTCCTGCTATGATAGGATGTTGCGGGTTCGGAGATGGTACCAATGCAGGAGATGCTACCATTTGATTACTATAAAAAAAAAAAAAAATATATCGTACTCAAAATTTACTCATTTTTCAGAAGAACTTGAATATATTGTAATAAAAAAAAAAAAAAAAAAATGTAATTACATCTATATAATTACCTTGCTGGTGCTGCTAAAGCTGCCGGACTAGGGGCCGAAGGAGATGGACTTTGTCTTAAGAATTGATTTGGAGTAACATTGCGAGGACCAGGAAATACGGTATTTATTATTTCTCCAGGCTAGAAAAGAGATAGAGAAAGAGATAGTAAATATTATATCATCGAATTGGCATGGAAAATATTAATAAATTTCATTGTAAATGTATTTTTTCTCCCCTTACTTTTCTTTGCATGTGATTTAGCTGTTGTGGCACTTGAGCAGGGCCCATCTGGCCAGAAGAAATTTGATTCATTTGTTGGGGCATATTGGTTTGCATACCGTTTATAGATCCCCCAATCTGATTTGACATTTGCCCAGACAACTGGTTTTGCATTTGATTCTGACAATGGATCGTTTTTAATTTAATACAAAAGAGAAATTATTTAATCACAATCTTACAATAATAACAAACAATTCTATCCAAGATATATTTACCTGCATATTCTGCTGCATTTGTCCAGTATTTATTTGATTCATTTGAGTCGGAATCATTTGATTCATTTGCTGCGGCATATTTCCTTGATTCATTTGATTAATTTGAGTTAAAATTGCACCACTTTGCATACCCTGGATTGCATTCATATGGCTCATAGTACCAACAGATTGCATCATACCCATTCCGGACATTTTATTTGGCAAACCAGGCATAGTCATTGGTTGTCCAGGACGTTGGTTTAAACTTTGCAAAACTTATGAAACAAAAATGAAATGAAGTCAGTTGTAAGATTAAATGTAGTTTATCTAATAATCTTGGATACACATTAACAATTAAGTATTAGGATTAGAATGAAATATTTGTTTGTTGTACATAATAAACACGTTTATCTTTCAAAAAAGGAAAAAGAAATTATATAACAGTTCATCGCATAACATCAAATACCAAAAATAATACAAAATCATATTGTAAACTTAATGAAATGGATAAAACAAATAGATAACAAATGCGCTCTTATTTATCTTAATTGCGAATATATGTTTATGTATTCGAGTAAAGAAATAAAATTAATAGAAGAATAAAAAAAATATTTTCTTCGTAATTATGGATTATTCTTCCATGAAATTTGTAAATGCTTCGTAGAAAGGTAATTTTATAAAAACTTCTAACTTATTCCACAATAAATTGGAATACATTTTTTTGACATTTTCCGACACTAATTCATTCTCATTGAATAGATATTCAAAGTCAATAATGTCAATCTCAAGATTTTTATCAAATTTAAACGTGACAATAATTATATCTGTCGTATTTATCTTCCTTATGCTCTTCGGCCATGTCTTCTCCGTCAGCAACATTTTTAAATTTGTGTGATTTCGATTTACTTGAAATATAATATCTGGATATTTCTTCTCTGCATAATCAATAATTTGAGAAATATACAAATATGATTCTAAAAAGGCATCTATAACCTCTTTGATTTTTTTCATAATCTTAATTACTTTAGGACCTATCGGATTGTATATATTAAGTTTTAATCTATTTTTGATTTCTAATACATCGGGTAAAAAACTACTACCCAAAGAAAAATACCATTTATGTAATATTTGGCTATAACGATAAACAAATTTAAATCGAAAATATTTTCTATCGTTATCTAGTTTGTAGAGATAAGTTACAACTCTTCCACTTAATCGAACTCTCATACCGCATTCTTTTTCGATTTGATTTTTTAATTCTATAATCGAATCATGATGAATTGTATTTTTCCAATGTTGATACAATAATTCTTTGTTTTTTCTGTTTTCAATGATATTAATAAATTGAGTATGAGTCGGCGAGTTTTTGAGAGCTTCCAAAACCTCTGGATTATCAGAATCATAATTAGGCTCACTTTCAGATATTGATGCATATTGAGCATAGTAATAATTATTCAATTTTGACATTTTTGTAACTGCTCAAAATTAACTATATATGGTATTGTATTCTATTTTCCATTAAACCAATGCTTTAACACAAAATTGATCTTTCTTCGATTATAATTAGCACACACAAATAGGTTAAGTTAATAATAATACATACATCTATATTTCCAAATATAAAAAATATTTTTGTATAAAGATCAGCTATATATGTGATGTAAGGTGACCGTTCTATTTTACCGACAAAATTTCGAATAGAAATATCCAGATCGTTATATTAAAATTATTTACCGACAGTTGATAAATTTGTTTACCTTTAAAAAAAAAAGAAAATCATATTTTTTATGGACTACCTCAAAAATTCAATAATTTATTTTAATTCAATTGAAAGGACTGAAAAATCGAGATCTTATAAAAATCTATAAGTGTGAATGGATTCAAATAAAAATTAAGGGATTGTTAAGTATATCAGTAATAATTGACAATGGCAAGTTGAATAATTTAAAATAATATTTACGATTAGTGGCTGTATTTGTAGAAGATTGCGGCACAATGCCTTGCGGATTAGGCCCAGGTCCACCCATCCCGATCATCTGATTATTGCCCGTTCCCTGCCTTGCTAAAGTTTGCAATGCGCCAATCGGATCTGGCATTCCTTGGCCTCCGCTTCCGGCATTACCAGGCGCGATATTTCCAGCTCCTTTTTTAGAATCTATAATGAAAATAAATAAGATTATAAAATATTCTATGTCATGGTATATATTACTGTATATAATTAATAATATTTAATTAATTACTCATTTCTCTGACATGGAAGATAAGCCTTGCAATGAAGCTTAAGTATTCCTCCTGCAATATAAAAATTATTGTTTATTTAAAATGTGACGAATTATGTTTAGTCTATTGGAAAATCGACTATTATATTGATACGAGTCGACGTGTATATATATATATATATATATATATATACCTTGCTTTTAGCCTTTTGAAAAACATGGCTTTCCATCTCGATGCTATTTTTTGCTGTAGGCATCCCTGACATTTGTACAGCTTCATCGCTATGCATGAAACAGAATAGAAATTTTTAATATAACAAATTCTACGAGTATCATTTAAAACATTATCAACATTGAACATCTGAATGTTTATAATAATGAGCATGAAAAAAAAAAAAAAGAAATTGCAAAAATTTACTAAACTGCATAACTTCAAAGTACGTTTAAAATATATCTATAATACTATGAAAATATGTTAATAATAACGTACAGTTTTGCTACTACACTTTGCCGAAAGTTCTGAGTTCGCCAGGAATTTTCGTCGGTTGCCATATTTTTTCCCTTCTTTTTGAGAATCTTCCCTGATTAAGTCTTATTAAACGAAAATCAATACATATGTATCTATATATATTGTCCTATATATATACCATATATATACTCTTTGTTCTATCAATTATTATTTAATATTAGAATATTTTACAAATTTTTTAATAATGAATATACGAGAAACGAACTTCTACGTCCTATAATACAACTATAGCGACTAAAAACTACAAAGCATACTACTCTACCACTAACTACAAATAGGCCATAAACTGCCATATACAGACTATAAATATACTACACAACGGCATCGATATTTCATAGATATAACAACTTTAAAGAAGATAGGTAACTTCCATCTTCATAAAATGAAGCATACCTTGAGCGCCATCTACCAACGCTCGTGTAAAACAAACTAAAAATCGAAAGGACATATTTACTATTTTGTCGCAAATTGAAAAAAGGGGTTAAGGTGTACCACTATTTATGTATTGTTCGTAACAATATTAATAATTTTTTTTTATCGCAAATAATACAAATGCCAGCTACAACAATGCACAAATTCATATCATTTCTTGGAGTAATTTCCATGTTGCACGCTGCTTATTCGGCTGCACAACGTGAGTATTACTTGTAAATTTTCAATAAATTTGATTTGTAAATTAATTTATTTGTATTTTAGGTTAAGTTATCCATGTCATTTTTTGTTTAAATTTTATTATCAATTGCCGTTCATATGCATTTATGAAGTATTTTTTTTTATGGCATGATCAAATTAATATATGCAAGGTCACAAAGAGTTTGTTGTAATCGAATATATGTTTACAGATAGATCATATTTGCGAATAACCGAGCAAGAATTTACTACTTTACCAATTGATGTAAGTAACTATATTATTCTATGTAATTTATTTATATATATATATATATATATATATATATATATATATATATATATATATATATATAATGAGATATTGATATATCTATAAAATTGTTGTTTACAGATATTAATACAAGGTATAATAAGTTTATTCATAATTATGTACGGCGTGATGTACATAGCTGGTGATTTTAAAGAAATACGAGCAGTTGTTGATTTGGAAAACAAATCTTGGGAAACATTAAGGAATCTTCCATCATTTCAAATATTTAATCACCGTGGGAAATCATTATCATCCGATTATTATGTATTATAGAATATATGATTGTATTCATTTCTAGAATGTGATATAATTTAATCGAAGAATAATAGCTCTTCGTATATTTATTAAATCTTAAACTAATTTAAAAACAAAAAGACTATGTTAAACACAAAGGTAGTTCATTTTTACAAAGATTCATTAAACGTTATAAGTATTTAAATAAAATAGTGAATTTGAAAAATAAAAATATTAAATATTTTTTATGGCTTAATAAACACACATAATGAAAGTTTTAGTTTTTAAATAATACAGTTCTTATACAAACACGCACGTATATGAACGTATGAAATTTAATCAAAATGTATTCTTTATTGTTAATTATACAAGTGACGCATGAAATGAAGTTGTATCAATTTCTATAATATTGCATAGTTTAATTTATGAAAAGTTTTTACAAACATATGGAACAGCAAGAAATTTGCTTATGTGCTTTATGATGCATATGGCAGTAAATAGTACGAAAAGAAAGTTGAATTTCGTCTGTTTTATCACCTATTTGCAAAATATTTATTTTATGAGAAACATTCGTAATAATATAATAGTACTGGATTTGGACACAAGTACATCACTTTTTTTGTTTCTTCTTTTCAGCCTCCGCCTCTTTTTCTTTCTCAATCTCCGTTACATATTCCCCTATAGTGTCACTGTCTAACATCTACATTAATAAGATAATATTAATTGAAAAATATCGTATCATATCATATCTAAAAATTTTTAATTAAATTAAAAGAGGACCTGCATGGGTTGTCCACGTCGCATGACTGCTATTTCTAAATTCTTTTGCCCAGATTGCACTACTTCCAATAAAGCTCTAATAGCTAATTTGATAGATCCTTTTTCCGTTGCTACTTCTTCGGGTGTATAATATTTTTCTAGAAATTCATGTACTGTTTTTGCACTTCTGCCTGTTGCATTTGCCTGCAAGACAAGATATGCCGAAAGTGCATGAAAAAAATGACAAAAAAATGTTTAAAAAAATTATAACAACAGGGCAAATAAATACAATGGATACCTTCCACTCATAATATATACCAGACGGTTCTGTTTGATATAAATGCGGTATACCATCGTAATCAAAACCAGCTAAAAGACATGATATACCAAAAGGTCTTCTACCATTACTTTGTGTATACTTTTGTTTTAAACCTAAGAATAAGTTAAAACAAAATGGTTGGATTATTAATTAATATTCCTAAATGATAGTTCTAATAACATTGTCACCTTATCTAATGTCCATACCTGCAATATACCTGGTAATATATTCCAAAGTAACAGGATCTTCAACAGTTAATTTATGACTTTGACATTCTATTTGTGCACGATTTATTAATACCCTGGCATCCGCAGTTAATCCTTTAAAAAAAGTTATGTATTATCGATTAGTCATGGTTACAAAATTTTGTCCTTTTCAACATATACTGATCGATTTCTAAATTACCTGCAAATGCCATGACAACATGATCATCCAAAAGACATATTTTACGGACAGTACGTTCTTCTTGCAACTTGGCAACAGATTTCTTTTCTACGCCCAAGACAACAACATCATTTCCCCTTACTCCAACCTGAAGAATTAACATAACTTCAAAAAGTGATTAATCATGATACGAAGAATTTTTATATTACAGTACGAACATATATTTATGTTAAAAATAAATATTTTTTTAGAAAGGATTACATAGCGTTTTCTAGTGGTAATATTAAGTAGAAGTTAGGTTAACCATTGATATTAGACATACCGCTGTTGATCCTTTTTTAACAGCTTCCTGAGCGTATTCTACTTGAAGTAAATGTCCATCGGGTGAAAATACTGTTATTGCCCTATCGTACCTAGCTGTCATGATTCGAGCGTTCTTATATTAAGAAGAAATGTCAGAAAACACGAAATGACTTTGCCGTTTTCCTAAAGCTACCGCTTATTCTGAACAGATATCTTTTCTTTTACAGTATGAGCAACATAATTCGAACCGGACAAAACTCTTATGTGATTCGTCGTAAGTTGGTAAAGTTCAAAACGCGCCAATAAGAGAGTAGAACGAATTATAATGAATAAATAAATAAAAAACTCGTACTGTTTTTTTTTATCTCAATTAACAAACATATTAATAATTTCATAAATATTTATAAGTATTTTATGGTAATAAAATTAAATCAATAAAATATTTCTCATTTTTATTT
This sequence comes from Dolichovespula saxonica, assembly GCA_911387935.1. Taxonomy (NCBI): domain Eukaryota; kingdom Metazoa; phylum Arthropoda; class Insecta; order Hymenoptera; family Vespidae; genus Dolichovespula; species Dolichovespula saxonica. The sequence goes on along the minus strand of OU427004.1, from coordinate 5,741,114 downwards.
TATTGATCTTTGATATTACCGATCGAGTGATAAAACGGATTGCTTACTTAACGATAGTTGATTAATAAATTTAGTCGATATAAAAAAAAAAAAATAAAAATTATCGACACAGCAAAATTTTTCTTCAAAGAATATAGTCAATAAAATCAATCGATTTAATCTGACCTTTAGCCACGATAAATAAGACTACTGTGCAAGGTCGTATAATACAGTGGTTGCCACGTTGCTATAATGCGGTAAAACAAGTCATTCTATTTTCTCATTTGCATTCCCGAACAGTAAGGAACGACAAACATGGCAACTATTCGCTTAGGACAAGTATTATTTCCTCGCGTTTCTTATATCGCTAAAAAACCACAACAATTAGCATCTTTCGTCAAGTTCTATTCCTGTAAGTAAATTCATAAATGCATTCGATTGTTTGCGTTCTTTTCGATATTCGATTGTCGTTATGATATCAAGGTATTCATTTAAATTTTCAATTATTTTCTCTGGTTTTTTTTTTGTTAAACAATATATTTATTTGTCTTTCGTATATTAATACATTTAATTACGAAATTTGATTTATTTAAAAGCACTTGCATCATATATTTATTTCAATTTAATTATCTTCGGAATCGATATGCCGATTGTTTTGACCGTAAACAATTTTACGATCAGCGAACAATCGATTTATATTGATAACAAGGTAAAATTTAAAGATGAGAACGTTCTTAAAAAAAAAAAAAAAAAAAAAAATGTATGCTCTTTAAAAAACGAATATAAAAAAAAGCTTTTTATCATTTCGTCATATAATTCGTATTTATAAATAACTTGATGATCATTTACAGCTCAAATCAATAATTATGAATTGATAAAGGTAGAGACTACTGGAGAGAGAAAAAATGTTGGTTTAATTACTTTAAATAGGCCAAAAGCATTAAATGCTTTATGCAATCAATTAATGTCTGAACTAAATGAAGCCATACAGAAGTTAGATAAAGATGATAATGTTGGAGCCATTGTTATTACAGGAAATGAGAAAGCATTTGCCGCTGGTAAATATAAATATATCATATATATATTCGATTATATTGTATTTACATACTGTTTATATTTGATAAATGATTTATCAAGGTGCTGATATCAAGGAAATGGCTAATAATACATATTCTCAGACTATGAAAGGTAATTTTCTTTCGTTTTGGAATGGAGTATCCAAAGTTATTAAGCCAGTCATTGCTGCTGTAAACGGATATGCTGTAAGTCCTTTTATTATGTTATTATAAAAATTATATTTTCAATGGATAGAATTTATTGATTTTTAGTTAGGCGGCGGATGCGAATTAGCTATGATGTGCGATATTATTTATGCCGGGGATAAAGCAAGATTTGGTCAACCGGAAATAGCCATTGGTACAATACCTGGTGCAGGTGGTACTCAAAGATTAACCAAAGCTATAGGAAAAAGTAAGGCAATGGAAATGGTACTTACTGGAAATCATATAACTGCGGAAGAAGCTGAAAAAAGTGGTAGGTAATTGATTTTTTATTTTTTATTTTTACAAAGAGATCGGAGGCTATAGTTGTCGTTTTTCTTTTTTTCTTCAGGTTTGGTCAGTAAGGTATTCCCATCTGATAAAGTTGTACAAGAAGCAATTAAGCTTGGAGAAAAAATAGCTTCTCATTCGCAATTAGTTGTATCTATGGCAAAGGAATCCGTTAACATGGGTAATTAAGACTATTTTCATAATTCTATTATATATTATTGTAATTAAATTTCATTAGATATATTATTGATCAATTTCTAATTGTACATTAGCTTATGAAACTACATTGCAAGAAGGATTACACTTTGAAAAGAGAATGTTTCATGGAACGTTTGCCACGGTAAGAAATATTTTTATTACAGATAACATTCAGTATTGCTATCAAAGAAGTTATAAATATTTTTTAATTATTTTTTTTTTCAGACTGACAGAAAGGAAGGAATGGCTGCTTTCATTGAAAAGCGCCCACCCAAATTTACTAATCAGTAAATGCATAAAAATTAATATTCAAACGACATGCTTCCGGAAATTTTTATACTATACATATATTTTGATAAAAATATATCTTTAATTTTCTTTTTGTTATATTCATTTATCTATGATTTAATTGTTATATGTATAATACGTATATATATATTATACAACCAACCAAACACAAACTCTATTCCTACTTCAGTCCTTAATCCTATCTAAGACAAAATGTTTGGACTTTATAAAATAATATAGATACACTACTTTTACAAGTGCACCTAAATTAACAGAAGTGAGGCAACTTGGTAAATTACATTTATTTCAATGATATACATATACTCTGAATAAAAGATACATATGAAATATTAGGACAATCACAAAGACAAATATATAGTTGATATAAAAAGCGTAATTTTGATAGATATATATATATGTATATATATAATTATATATTCCTTATATCTTAAAAATAACTATAAAGGACTAACTTCTCTTTTAGATTTTTGTTTACTATTTAAAAATGGACGGCATTCGTTATTTTGTATATAACTAAATACATTGATTCCTTTCATTAAAGTAATAAAGCTTTTCCAAAAAAATTGTGCAATGCTCCTGTATAAATGCAAACTTTACGTATTTGATTCTAATTGAAATCGCATTTGAGATTCTTTTAGATGTTTACGCTTCTTGTTCTGTATATTTGCTTCTGTAAGGAACAATATACCTGCTATAAGAGCTAAGGTAGTGCCAATTACAGCCATTGCAAAAGACCATCCGAAATAATTATTTTCATGACCTGGCATCCAACCATCCTTATTTCCACAACATGCAAATACGATGACAGCTATAGAACCATGCAGACCGCTTATCAATAATAAATAACTAATAATTTTAATAAGTAGGATATATTTTTTTTCCTCTGGACCACAGCATAATACCAACAGCAACATTAATCCAAACGATATTAGAGCAAGTAGGAAACATATTGTGAAAAAAAATTGAGTAGCTATCATAAAAGCTGTAACAAAATGTTGTTAATAATAGGACTATGTACAGTTTATTAGTTTTAAGAGATACAAATTGATATTTGAAACGTTTAATGTGAAAGAACAAAAAAAAAAAGAATATTAGTACGTCTTATATCACCTGAGATTACAAATTTTTAACCCAGAACTGAAAGATCTACTTACGTGGCATTAAGAAGCCTCGAATATTATCGTATCCCTTAGTAAATGGATCATAAACCCATCTACAGCCTACAAAAAATTGTGTAGGTGCATCGGATTCGTATGGGCTTGGTAAAGATCTAAAGCAATGCGTCCAAAGACCCAGTTTAGCAAATTGGGCACCTATCATTCTAGGATCGCTGATCAACCATGCCGGTGTGCCAAATGCTATGCTAATACAAAATAAGGCCAATAAAAGAATGCCAACACCTACATCACCAGATAAACTTCTTATCTTCCCCATTAAGCGAAATTTAATATACTCCTATTTAAAAAAAAAAAAAAAAAAAAAAAGAGAGAAAAAAGAAAAAGAAAAAAGATTAAATGAAATCCGTTAGAATTATATCGAAAGAAATCTTCATCGTTTAAATATAAATTTTGTTTTCTATTTGAAAATAACAATTACCAATTGTCAAACAATAAAATACAAATTCGTTTAACATAACCTCATATCTATTGAACCAGTTATGTCAGTTTCAACGCACAACCAGCGTACAACTGCCTTAAAATATACTCCTATTATTTTCTCAAGTGTGTAATTACCGGTTTAACATATGGTGTAAAACGATACTCTGTGATACACTATATCCTTCATACACGCAAAGAGGCTTAGAATTCTATTCTATATATTGTTCGCAATGTTACATACACGTACGCGATTCTAATGGGGAAAAATGCATATACATTTCTGGCACATAATATTCTCAAACATAAATAAGAATTTATAAATAAAAAAGAATAAATAAATAGAACATAATTCTACATTAATCCACTCAATAAGGTTATGGATTCAGAGTACGTCGTCAATTCGTTTATAAACATTTTTTTACACGCAGTAAGAGAAAAACAAAATCGTTATGGAAAAATAATTTATATAAAATAACGAGCACGTTTAAATAAATAGATGGATGATTATTGTTTGAATATTCGTTTATTATACTTCGTGTTCGTCGTAGATTATTTTGATAGATGTAAACTGATCGAAAGTTTTAATTATATAAATCGACTTCGCGATTTACGTACTACGAAATATTACATGAAAATTATTTTATGTTTAACGCGTGTTACGACCTAATGTAATGTTTAAACGAATAATTATTAATTTAAATGTTAATTCAAATATTAATTATAAAATGAATATATATATATATATATATATATATATATATATATATGTAATAATTAAAATGGTTATACAAACCTATTTGTGTGATGATTGAGTCTTCACTTATTCTTCATATCGATTTCATATAAATTAACAGTTTTGTAAAATCAATAATAAAATCGATTAGAACCGAAATAATGATATAAGATAAAACGGAATGAAAACAAAAACGAATTTGTTATCGCAAAGTATATCTATCGATATATATGGTCACGTGTTCAAGAATGATCGATAGACACGATTTATTCGAAAATTCGCGCAATAAAATGCAAACCAAAGTATAGAATTTTAAATATACTTTTTCTTTTTTTCTTTTACTATTATAAAATCATCATCGTCACATATAATTCTTTTTCTTATTATATTGTGATATTGTGTATTATTATTCTAGTGGAATTAGTAGTAGTAATAATACGAACTCATGTTTTGATTTTTCTAAAAATAATATATAATATATTCATGCAAAAAGAATAAATTGGTTGATCGATCAAGGTCGTTTACATTGATAAAATAATAAAAAAAAAAAAAAAAAAAAAAAAAAAAAATAAAATAAAATAATCCATCATCCAATTTCGGACCCACGTGATTCTTATATTAAGAATTTAGACGTTTATCACTCTGTTCAAAATTTCTTACAAGATATTTACATTTCCAAGTGTATAAAATATAATGTCAATTACACGTTTTATCTTTTTTCTAAAATTTAACAAAATCTCAGAAGCTAAGACCCATTGGCATGAAATGGCCGAAAATATATCCTGTTCGGTAATCAATAGGGAAAATTAACAGGGTTTTTTATATATTATGTATACAACATTTTCAAGTGTGCGTTTAGTCTTAAGATACTAATTAATAATTAGTATCTTAAAGAGTGATTTTATTAAATAATTAATCTTTAATACATGTTACATGATGTAAAAAATATAGCATAATATCTTCTTCTTTTCTTTTTTTTTTCTAAGACTATATAGAAACTTTATATACAATAGTTGATATTTACAGATACTACTGCTTTTTTCTTTATTATTTTATATATATATATATATATATATATATATATATATATATATATATATAAATTAATATTATTATGGACGGAATTAATGATACATGATGTACAGTCTAAGAAATGCAACAAACTTCATCTAAATACTCTCTAAAATTCATGATTTATAAATATAAAGTCTCTTATGAATGATCTCTTAAGATTCAAATGTATAACTGTGAAAGTGTTTAAAACACATTATACATATAAATTTAGATATATAACATTGTATATAAAATAATAAAAAAGCATAATATTAACATGTATACAATTATTAGTCTTTCTAATATTTCTTAGATGATATACATATATATATTTAGGCATATTGCAATCTACTATATTAGATATAGCGAATGCACTTGTGCCATGGACGGATTCTTATTTGTATTTATGCGATGCATGCTTTCTGAACACATGTTCTAATGCTAAAAATATTTAATTTAATCTCTGCTATAAATAAAATAGCATAAATCATATGGGAATGCATTAAATAGTAGTGTGCGTTTTTTGTTCTTCATTCAATATTCGTTCTACTTTCTTTTTATATCTACGTCCTTCGATTAAAAAGAGTATACCAGAGGCAATTGCTGTGAAGCTACCAACGACGGCTAAAGCGAATGACCAACTGACATCATTGTGCTCCCAATTGGGTAACCAATCTCGTCCATCACCCCTGGCACCAAATATTATAACAGAAATAATGCCGCATAATCCAGCCAAATTTAAAGATCCCCCGGTTGCCCATAATAGCAATTGAAATTTTTCATGATGTCTCGAACAGCAAGTATACGTTATAGTTAAAAATCCGGCGATTAATAATAATGTCATACATAGAGTAAAGAAAAATTGTGTTGCGACGAAGAAGTCTGGTAAAAGAATGTCATGAATGATATAATATTCTTCTTCAAAAACCCACCAGCAACCATAGAATCTGGTATCATACAGATGATGCGGATCTTCAAAACCTTGGAAGCAAACTTGCCACAAACCTAAGAGAAAGAAAATAATCATTTAATATTTACCATTGTAATAATCATTGGTGGTCTCCGACTGATTATGGATGACACATTCTTCTAAATTCAAATTATAATATTTAATTAAGAATATTCAATTAACGATAATATAAAGATATATTTCGAACAATTGAATGATAAAAAGAATTATTTACCAATTTTTCTAAACGTTGGATTCTCCAATTTGCCATCCGTTTCAAGCCAATTGGGTGTGGTGAATGCAATAACCACAAATATAAAAGCAATTAACGTCAAGATAACCGCCGCCTTTCCATTCCGTGACTTTCCCATTGTATTTAACTAACAATTTACGTATAAACAATCGTTATTTAAATTATTGCGATTATTTATTGTTAGGATCGTGTTTAATTTCACTCGTGTTTGTTCTATCTCTTCGAATTACTCGTTAATATAAACTTTAAGCGGACTACACACGCGAAACGCGTATATTGCTTATACATTTTAAAGATGGATGCCTCTACGGACGATATCTTTAATGCATAGGTGGCTCCACTCTGCGGAATAAATTTGTAACAGCGAATAGCAAGTAAGAAAAATTTAAATTTGTCGTTCCAACATATAATTATTTGTGAAAATTGTGAAAGACTTAAATATTAACTGTTATTATTAATATTATTTTGTTTCAATTAAAAATAAATCATTCGAAATTAGATCTAAGTGGCAAAATACATTGAATCTTATATAGCCAAATAAAAATGAGTGATTTTTTAAAAGTAACAAGTAAATTCTTTTGTACTTGATAATAAATTATTTAATATAATGAAGTATATAAAAAAGAAAGGGTGACGATTATAATCGCCATGGGGCAAGAAGATAAATACTAAACGTCCTTTAAGTAAAACTTATCCTTTAATTATTTTTAACAATAATATTTTGTATATTTCGATTAATTGTAAAGCTTAGGGAACAGATTTATTTTATAATAAAAAGAGTGTTTTGATTAAGAAAGGTGTTTAAGAAATTGATCGAGCTGGTTACAAATGTAATATTATAAAATTTTCTCTTTAAAGCGATATTTCAAACGTCTTATAATTTCAAAAAAGAAAAAAAGCTTTCATTCCCACGATCAAAGCTTTTTTTATTTAATCAAAAGATTATCACGATATTCTGCATAAATTTATTATTCAAAGAGCGATGTTGACTAGCTAATACTAATAATATGCACGTATATCAATGTCGTGCGCGTGTGTGTGTATGTATGTGTGTGTACAACTCAAATATATTTATACATATATTTTTCAAAATTCACAATTTCACATGAGTTTAGACACATTAAGAAAACTATCTATTCTTATATGCTAAAACTATATTTCATATTCGTCGCTCTCCTCTTATTTTTTTAATAGAAGTAAACGTAGGAAAATTCTTGTGCTTATTATTATTACAAATATTAATCGATTATGCGTGTATAGAGATAGTTAAGAAGTTTCCATATTATATAATATATAAAATACACGGCTCGTAGAGTGGCCCTTCAAGTTTTTTCATCTAACGAATATGTCCCGACGTATGTATATTGTATTACAAATAGAAAATTTTGTAAACCTTTGTATGTTAAGTTTTATTACTAGACATAGGTGTATTGTCGTATTATTCTTCGATCATAGACAATAATATGCGATTGTCATCATAAATGAGAATTTAAGAGATATTCTCGAATAACGAATGTCTTACAATGTTACTTGATATGCTTAAGCTATTCGAAATATTATTTTGTGCGTGTACTTGTCGTGTGTACATTAATATATCTTAAAATAGACTTGGTCTCTAACTTGATGCTTTTTTATGATAAAGTATCTTTGGAAACTTCTTAAAATCTTACAATGAAAATTAAGAAAAGAGAGAGATAGAGATAGATATATATATATATATATATATATATATATATATATATATATATATATATATATATATATATAGAGAGAGAGAGAGAGAGAGAGAGAGAGAAAATGAGAGAGAAGAGAAGAATGAGGACGAGGAATCTTTCTCCGAAAGGGATAGGACTGGACTTCGATGCATATCACAGTTGCAAATCTCTGCTCGAACTACGTTGGTACGATGGTAGGTAATACAAAGGGTGTAAATTAATAAATATCGATATTGAGTTTGTGCCCCCATTCGCGTGTTCGGTCGACGAAACTCTCGTACGAAATAATCGAACGAACAATCCTCTTATCGTTTATTACGATTTTTCATGGTGAAACGTCTCCAAAAGTTGCCGCTCTTTTTCGGAGGCATCGCCGTTGGTGCGTCATAGCTATAGCTACATTCGTCGTCGGTATCTTGGGCACTGGGTGTCTCCCTTGTTGGCGAACCACCGTGTCCAGAATCCCTATCCCCGTCCGTACCATTTTTTTCTAAACCTGAAAAGGGAAACGATAAAATTAGATAACGAATAAATGATGAATGGATAAGAAATGATAAATTTTTTGTAAATCTACGTAAAAAAAAAACTTATGAAACGTCGAACGTTATTTCGTTGACTCTCGATATACACATATATGTTGGATCGTCGAGGATGAAATTTGTAGAGAGAGAGAAAGAGAGAGATAAAAGAAGGGTTCGATTGGACGTTATCAAATACGAATTTAATCCTCGACGAATCCAATGATTAATCGATATTATTATCAATGATTAATGTCTTACCGCCACCCGCTCTAAGCATATCGAGAAACGTGCTCTCGGCATTGCCACGCGTGCGTCCCTGTTTTTGCGATGGCGTACCGAAACTGAGACTCTGAATATTGATTTCAGCTTTAAGCTGTTCCGGCGGTATGTCATCGACGCGGAACTCATTGGGATCTTCGACGAACGCTTGCTGAAGGTCACGCATTATCTTCTTCCGTATCGTTTTCTTCATCGAAAGATGTCTCTCCAAATGTTTGACATCGCTCTCGGTAAGGGTCTTACTGTTGTCCCGTCTTCTCGTCTTCTTCTTCTTACTGTTCTTTGGACTTTCCTCTTCCCCAGAGGTCGAACCAACGGAAACCGCGCTGTCATGACCGGCGGCCTTCTCTTCGGCTTGCATACGAGCATTTTCCCATTTGTTACCAAAACCGAATATGTCACGTAGATGTGGTATATTACGATCGGCCGTCTGCTGTCTCGCCATTATTATTTATTTAACGGATCGAACGAGTTCTGAAAAGAGAGGGAGGAAAAAAAAGAAAATTAATATTCAGAAAGAGATCTGTTCTTCGCACGCGTATCTCACTTACGACAATACGAAATATCGTAATAAAGAAATATTTTAACGAGCCGTTATAAAAAGGAGCCAGTTAAAAGGGGCAATACAAGAGTATGTTCAATTATACACGAATATATTTTTTTTTTTTTTTTCCAGTAGTTATTATTAAACATCGTTCATACGATCTCATCCATGAGCCTCCCTAACGTCACCTATGTTTATCCCTTGTCTCTGTCGAACATGATTCCTAAGTGGACAAGATTTGAAAACACGAACTATCACATGCTTGCTATGTCTATGTAAAGGAAAAAATAAAAAAAAAGATCGAATACCAAAATCAAAGTATTCTCTATATTTCGGATAATATCATTTCAATAAAATCATTATAGAATAGTACGCGTATGAAGGATATGGACACATATATGTGTGTGTGTGTGTGTGTGTGTGTGTGTGTGTGTATATTTTTCAGTGATTTACCTACATATACCGAACAAAAGTCAACATCGAAGAAATATCAATGCCTGTCTAAGCTACGTGTTCTCACAACTACCTCCCATATCCTATACACTAACAATTCCGCAAACCAGCTGACCGAACAAACGCGCACGTATCGTTAGATAACCGCAAAAAGAAGGGGCTACGTGAAAGGACTCCTGCTCGGCTGATCTCCTGGAAGCACCGTTCGTTTTATCCGCTTGCCGTCGTTTCGCCGTACGCGGAGGCGAACTCGTTGCCAGGCAGCGCCGAACGGGCTCTCTCGAGTTCTTTCCAGGTTTATCCAGGTAGAGAGAGAGACCAACGACAAGAGAGTGTCTCAACGTGTCCTATCTCCCCTCCCCTCCCCTCCCCTCCCCTTCCTCCTCCTCCTCCTCCTCCTTTTCTTTTCTTTTCTTTTCTTTTTTTTTTCTTTTTCTAGCTTCATCCTCCAAGTACCAAGTTCGTTATGGTATAATCAAGACATTCGACGACGACGACGACGACGATGATAATGATGATGATGATGATGATGATGATAATGATGATGATGATGATGATGATGATGACGACGACGACGATAATGAGAAAACAATGACGATTTCTAGCGTAAAGTCAAAGAAGTTGTTCCTTTCTGTCTTTCAACTTTGAAACCGGTACGGTCAAGCGACATATGGGATGATCAACCGCTTTTTATCACGTTTCATGCATTTACGAAAAGACTACCACCCGAGCTTTATTTTCAATGATCATTATTTTGTCTTGTTAATTATGTGAGCACACCGCAGTTTATATTACATAATGTTTACTTGTTACGTGTATGAAAAACTTGTCGAAATTCGTCATACTCGCGGTATCATCGATTATCATGAAATAATTCTTTATTGGGTTTACTCTGATGGAAGAAACGAATTGAGTCTACTTCTTTTTTTTCTTCTTTACTTTTCTCTCTTCTTCTTCTTCTTGTTTTTTTTTCTCGAACTACCACGCAGACCTCCGTTTTTTTTTAAATCATTTTTATCATTTCTATCATTCGTGAAAGGTTGGAAACAAATTCGATGGATTGATATTAGCGCCATTTGCGAAGGTGCTTTACTACCTCCGAGGTTAAACCTTTCACAATTGTTGAAGAGTGACTCTCGACTTGGTTACACAAAGCCAGAATATATATATATATATATATATATATATATATATATATATATATATATATTATATGTATATATATTATATGTATATACATCATGTAGCTTGTAACATGCACGTTCTCTCAGAATTTATCCATATTTTTTCCCTCATGAAAAAGAAGAAGAAGAAGAAGAAAAAAAAGAAGTTATCCGGTATGACTGGTTCCCATCGAACGAGTATTACTCTATACCTGTACGAATATACGTAATTCTGACAGCATCGCGAGCGATTATTAAAAATGTAATATTGAAGAAAGTGGTCCAATATGGATGGAAGTTCAATATTAATGAATTTTCTCTTAACTAAATAAACGAAGCACATTTTTCTTTAGTTTAAATCATTTATAAATAAATAATCTAGCTATATATATATATATATATATATATATTTGTTTTGATTAAAGAATAAGAATACATTATAGTAATGTGTGTGTGTGTGTGTGTGTGTTTAAACGATATTAGAAAAGAAAAAAAAAAGAATAAATTGATAAACAACCTCAATGCAAAGAATTACAAGAGAAGAAAATTAATGGCTTAGTGTGTCAACATGTCGGATAATGAATAATTGCATTGATCCACTGTCATATTGACATCATCTACCAAACGAGAAAACTATAGGCGAAGTATAATTATTAAAATTTTAAGGATGTGCGTGAGAAAGCATGAAGTCACGATAAGTAAAAATACTTACGATAAATTATAGCTTCCTTCGTAAAAAAAAAAAAAAAAAAATAAGAAGAATATGAACCGCGTGTTTTGAGTAAAACTTCGGACTTCTTATTTTCTTCTTCTTCTTATTATTATTTGTTTTTTTTTTTAAATTATATACGTATAATCCCACGGGAAGCGGGATATCATTTATCACCGAACGCACCGTGAATGAGGAAACATCTCTTTACGTTCTTCTTTTATTTATTCATTTATTTATTTATATATACATACGTACATACGCACATACATATATATGTATATAGAAATAAATGCGTACGCGTTAGCCCTGCGTATTTCTCTGTTATTTATAAAATCACGATTAACTTGCAAATAAATTCTCTCTCTTGCGTTTCCATTAAAAAAAAAAAAAGAAAAAAAAAAAAGTTCGCACGAGTTTCGTACGTGATCGTATCCTCGTTCGGAGGATACACGCCAAGTGTCTTTTACCGTTCAAGGTCGGCGAATTGACGGAAACCCAAGCGAAAAAGAAAGAAGGGGAAGGAAAAGGAGGAAGTTAATGGGAAAGAAAAAGGACGTAGATTGTAAGGGGACGGACGAATTAACGAATGAACGAATGAACGAATGAACGAACGAACGAACGAACGAACGAAAGAGATCCGAACAGTTTGAACGTCGTCGCGCGACTGAAGAACAACCATTCGAGACTTTCACTTGGTGGTACTGCGAGAACGTCGTCAACGTCGTCCTCGTCGTCCTCGTCGTCCTCGTCGTCAGCGTCGTCAGCGTCGTCGTCGAGGAGCGTATAAACCTTCCCTCCTCCTCCTCCTCCTCCTCCTCCTCCTCTTCTCTCAAACTTCTCTTTCACCTCACCACAATTTGGTTATCGACGCCCACGCGCTATCCGCGTATTATAGTAGACTGAAATCACGATCGAGCTCGCTCGGTTCCACTCCGTGTAAAATCCTTCACCGAGTTTACTGACGTTTCGTAGTAGTCGTTACACGGAACCCGTGTACTACCTCGCCCCCGACCCCCCCCCCGACACCCTCCACCCCCACCCATTTTCCCGAGTTTTATTTTAAAATCGCGAACAATTAACGAACGCGTATAAAATCGGATTTAAACGTAAGAATCGTTCGGATTGGATTCGACGGTTCCATCCGAGAAAGGGGGGGAAATTAACGAGGAATGAAATCTTTATCTTTTTATTCTTTCCCTCCCTCTCGCTCCTCCCCTCCAATCGCAATTTTATCAACTCGATAGGACATCGACGGAGTCTTAGCTCTTAAGTCGATACGATAATCCATCTAACGATCTTATCCACGATCTGTCTAACACGATTTGTGACTTAAAAAAAAAAAATAAAAGAAAGAGAAAAAAAGAAAACGACCTCGACGGCGATCAAACGTATCCGACATAATCGGCCGAGAAAAAATTTTGGAGGAGATAGAAATCTTCTCTACTCTGCCTTTGTTTCATTTTTATTTTTTATTTTTTTTCATTTCATTTCTTTTCTTTTCTTTTCTTTTTTTTTTTTTCTTTTTAACTTTTTATTAACTCGATATGATTAATTATGGATGAATTGAATCAAGAAGATTGTTGGTTTGAAGAAACATCCGTCTTATTCTTTTCGCGAGTTTAATCAAGATAAGAAACGTTTGAAAGTTAAACGGAATGAAACGGAAGCGGCTCGCGAATCCTTACGTAAACTTTTTCTCTCTCTCTCTCTCTCTCTCTTTTTTCTCTCTCTCTCCTTTTTTCCTTTTCCTTTTCTTTTTCTTTATATTTTTCTTTCTTTCTTTCTTCATCATTTTCTAATACTAAATTCAAGTTGATATATTACGAAATCTTTGTACATATATATAGATATATTGTATATATATATATATACTATCTATGTACACATTATATATATACACACACATGTATATAGAAACGTTCTGATGCAGATCGAGGATAAGTGAAACAAAGAAGAGGAGAAGCCTCTCTCTCTCTCTCTCTCTTTCTATCCTTTCGTGTTCATCGTGATAGTCCAGTAATCGACGCGTAATCGAAGCAGGTTTTAACCAGGCGTCTACCTCTCCAGGCATAATCTGACTTTCCATCGTTATACAGTTACTCGAGGGTGAAAGGTGAACCCTCGGCTCCCTTCTATCTTCTCGAGAGGAGTCGTGAATTCATAAAGTGAACCGAACGAAGAATAGATCGTCTCTTCTTCCTTCCTGTTTGGGAGTAACAAGCAGGAGTCAATTTCTTTTTATTTTATCTTTTTTTTTTTTTCTTTTTTTTTTTTTTTTTTTAAAGAAACAATCAAAATGTATTAAATATTATTGAAGAGTCATGAACAGTCATGAACAGTCATGAACATTTTCGAAGAATCTTGACCAATAAATTTATCCTTGCGTCATAATAAATGATTCTCTCTCTCTCTCTATCTCTCTCTTTCTCTTTCTTCTGCTCGTGTAAGCTCGTAGAATAATAAAGTAACTTCACAATGTGTCCCTGAAACGTTTGAAAAATCAAAAATCTAAACTCTTCTCTTAATCCCATCGCTTACTATTCGATCAACGTATAACGCTCATTTACCTTTTCTTTTCTTTTATTTTTATTTTCTTTTTTTTTTTTTTATTCTTTTTCTTTTTTGTTTTTTTCCTTCTCCAGGTATATGTGTATATACCCGACGAAAGTGACATCATATTCTCTTCACGAACCAGTTCTCATTGACTCTTAAATACCGGTTTTTCATCGACGGAAACCTTCGGCAGCATTCTATGCTCCTGATGGCGTTGTTCCATCGGGTGAGGTCGTAACCTTAGGAGCTCGTACATTTTACGTGCCCGAATGATTCCACGTAATTATATATATATATATATTCCAGTTAACCCTTTACACGATAAAATTACAATTTGCAATAATATTTATCTCTTCGTATTTCAGAAAATTGTACGGAAAATAAATAAGAAAAATTGCGTTATTCGAAGAGAAAGAGAGAGGGGTGAGGAATATAATTATAATGACAAGTAAAGTCGATGAAACGACATCGGTTTTTTCTTCTTCTTCTTCTTCTTCTTCTTTTCTCTCAATCGAATTCGCTTTCTCCATTAAAATCCTTCTTTATACTTCGCGAACGACGTTGGAAACAACGTTACCGTACGTATGGTAACAATGCCCTCTCCGTTTTGTTTTCAGTTTGTTAAGGCGGCTCCTCCTCCTCCTCCTCCTCCTCCTCCTCCTCCTCCTCCTCTCTTGTATACGCTAGACCGAGCAGAAACCTCAAGCTGCATTACATAAGAGAAAAGTGTAACCGGCCCTTCTCCTCCTCCTCCTCCTCCTCCTCCTCCTCTTTCTTCTCCTCCAACTCCTCTTCCATCAACTCTACCTCCACCCTCACCTTCTCCTCCTTCTCCTTCTCTTCCTCTTCTTCTCTTCTTTTTCTTGCTCTTCTTCTTCTTCTTCTTCTTCTTCTTCTTCTTCTTCTTCTACCTGGGCAACGTGTTTCGCTATCGCGGATCCTCCGCGTATCGTGGGCGTTCAGACGAATTTAACGCTTCGGGTCGAACACTTTCACAAAGGCAACAACACGTTGAAATATCTCGAAGAAGTTTAATATTATAAGGGTCTAATCGTATTACGATAATATTATATTATACGTAGGTCGTTAAACTCAAGCGGTGAATAAGATTTAGAAAGTATTGCAAATTGAATTGTGGTCGAGAGAGAAAAAAAGAGAGAGAGAGAGAGAGAGAGAGAGACTTCGTAAGAAAATATTATCATTTCCTTTCATTTAATTGATTATTTTCCTTTTTTTTCCCCTTCTTCTTCTTCTTTTTTCTCTTTTTTTTTTTTCCTCGAGAAAGGTTCTACTCTTTTCTCGTAACAAAGTTTCGCGTTTCATGATCAACGCCATGTTCAAACTCGACGTGTGAGAATAATTTTTTTTCTCTCTTTCTTTCTTTCTTTCTTTTTTTTTTTTTTTCTTTATTACTAGAAGAACATCGTCTAGCATTCGTTAGTCTTGTTACTTTCAAGTTCGACGATAAATTTACATTTTTCTCTCTTACGAATAAATGCACATTGTTATTGCGCGTGCGCGTTAATTGCGCGCGGATTGTATATTTCGATTGCTCTCATATTTTCTTAAAAAAAAAAAAAAAAGAAAAAAAACTATTTCTTTCCTCTAAAAACACGATAGAAAAATTTGATTACCAATTAATTCAAATACAAATCTCTTTCACATCGAAGGAGATTCCCTCTCTCTCGATCTCGTTTCTCTTTTCGATCCATTAAAAAGTTGAGATTCATTCTCAAAAGTGGTTTATTATGACACTTTCTCGGTCCCTCACTCTCTCTCTCTCTCTCTCTCTCTCTCTCTCTCTCTCTCTCTCTCTCTCTCTCTCTTTCTCTCTAATCCCAATTGTGTGTGCGACTTTCGTGCCTATTAATTTTCCTTTTGTTAAAGATAAAATCAAATCATTCCAAATAAAATGAATTGCTCGTTTCTATCGTCGAACGTGTGAAAGTAAAATACGGTAGTGTTAGACATGAAAAAGCACGGTGACGTTCTTTGCTCTATTATTTATTTATTTATTTATTTTTTTTTTATTTTATTTCGCGTTGCGACGAACGATCAATTTTATTCCGATCATCAAACGAGCATATACTTTGATCTAATCCTCGTTATTTCTTCTTCTTCTTTTTTTTTTTTTCTTTTAGGAAGTACACGAAGATATCCGACGATCTTAGCAGTTGAGTACTTTCACATGAAATGGAGTGAGTCGTTTGCGGTCGAGGGACTTGAATCTTAAAGCAAAAGGTATAACCTTAGGAAGACCGTGAATGCGGTGTACCAAAGAAGAAGAAGAAGAAGAAGAAGAAGAATAAGAAGAAGAAGAAAAAGAAGAAAAAGTTGTCCTTTGTGATATATAATTCAATGCTCGACGACCGAACGGTAATATTCCCGACTATATACGAAGACACTTATACGAATAGAACGTTTATTTATCATTTGGATTTGCATACTTTCCTCGTTAATTATGCTAGACGTTCGTAGGAACAACAAGATAGGTGACCAAGTCCAATTCGTTTGTCTGTTTATTCCTTGTTTCTTTTTTTTTTTTTCTTTTCTTTTTCTTTCTTTTCTGTTTTTTTCTTTTTTCGCTTTTATCTCCTTCTCCTCTTATCGCTTCATATTTCGATCGTGAGCGTTTAAAAGCGATCGTATTAAACTCGATTTGACGGCTCCTACTTCTATTTCCTTCATTTTACTAATATTATATCCCAGGAGGATAGAATTTTTCTTCTCGAATACACCGAGAGAGTCTAAGATTTTCTCGTTAAACGACGAACGACCCTTCGCGGTTGTTAAAATCGAACGATTTGACGTTCCCAGTGTGATTTATTACCCGTAACTCGTCGATATTAAATTCAATGTTCGCCCGTCGTATCTCGTTTTAAGAACATTTCGACGTAGATAAACGTCGAAAGGTACGTTTAAAACATGACACTTTTAGTAATAACGAGCTATAATTTTCAACAACTATTTAAGACATTATCTATGAACTCGTTCGAAGGAAAATAAAATGACAGAACCGTACGATCGATAGATAGACATTATTTAAGAGTAAAGTTACTTAAAACTCGTTTCTCTCTCTCTCTCTCTCTCTCTCTCTCGATCTTTTGTGTGCGCGCGCGCGTGCGTTTCGAATCAAGTGTATACGATCAACGAATATATATATAGTGTGTTTGTGTGTTTTTATACATACATACATATGTACATACGTACATATATATATATATATATATATATATATATATATATATATATATATTATATATTCATAGACATCTTTTTCTTTTGCACAGACATCGGATACTACATACTGGATGTTGTGCGAAACCGTTATGCAACCTGTAGTACGTAAGCTGGTGGTCTCTTTGCTCGGCTGGATTCCAGTTGGCCTGTGTCCTCTTATATATTGTCCTGCGTATAAGCAAGTAACATTCAGGACAAAAGGATGAAGAAGTACGACGTGTTGAGTCTTCCCTGTACAACGATCATACATATATCACTATGGATCTTCTAATTTGTATTTTTATTTTTATTTATTTTTATTGTTTTTTTTTTTTTCCCCGATTGAATATATACCCCGTTGAAAGTCGATTATCCTTAATGATTAGGCCGGAAGTACACAATATTTCTTTATTGCTAAATTTTTTTAAGATTCTTATCGGATTACCGACTTCTCCTCCGCAAAACGGAAACGCATCGAGAAACGTACCCATCGAAACCAACGATGGAATACATACAGATTTGTTTGATTATTTAGAAGGCAGTCAGTGGAACAAAGAGAAACCACCGCCGGTCACATCGGGATCTTGGGTAACTCGACTGGATTTCGTAATAAACATACACGCGCGCGCACACACACACACACACACACACACACACACACACACACACACACACACACACACACACACACACACACACACACACACACACACACACACACACACACACACATTATGGCGAATACGGTTCCATGGTTATGCGAAGTGTATCGTCGCTTATACGTGTATATATATATATATATATATATATATATATATACCATACACATATAGGGTGCCCTTTTGATATTAAGGTATTGATTCCATTGAATAAGAGATATAGATTTAAATCTTGGTCGATATACGAAATCATTCTTTTTTTCTTTCTTTTTGTTTTGTTCTGAAGACAAAATTTGATGGAGCAAAAATTCTATAGTATATTATTTATTTATTTATTTTTTCATTTATATCCAATTATATATCGACCAGTTTGCAATAGTAATTAAAGGACACCCTATGTGTTAAGAGATCGAAGTCGTCGAGAGATTAGAGGCATTGCGTGGGCGACGTAAACGGGTTATATTCAGGATCGAATTGTTACTACGTGGTGAAAATCGTTCCTTTCGCGTTTTGCCTGGAACGAGAACTGCCGCCGTGCTTTATGTTCTCATTCTATTTCTCTCGATAGTTCAATTCAAATGATTTTCTTACTTTCTCTCTCTCTCTCTCTCTCTCTCTCTCTCTCTCTTTAAATCTCTAAATCTCTAAATCTCTTGTGCATTTGCAGGTGCACGTATTGAAGATACCAACGAGAGTTGAAAAAGAAGTCGATGCGCACTTATATTTTCTCATTGTGCCTACCCTTACGTTATTTTCTTTTCTTCATTTCTCTTTTCCTATTCCTTTTCTTCTTTCTTTCTTTTCTATTGGAAGAGAAGAGAGATTCTCGCGTCCCGTTATTTTTCGATGACGCTTGCAAACTCGTGTTCGGGAAAAAGAAAGGAAAGGAAGAGAGAGATGACGTTCTTAAAATTGATTTTATAAGAGAGAGAGAGAGAGAGAGAGAGAGAGAGAGAGAGAGAGAGATTCGATCTCTACCTCAGTCAAGGTAGTAATAATAAGTTAAGTAAGGTGAAGAGTCGTCGTCGTCGTCGTCGTTGTTGTTGTCGAGTAACACAGAGACCAAGGTGATCCAGTACGAAAGCGAATGGAGGAGGAGGAGGAGGAGGAGGAGGTCTTTCCGAGGGACTCCAAGAAGAAAGGAAAGATTGACGGAAGGAAGACAACGGAGTCTGAAGAAGAAGAACAAGAAGAAGAAAAAGAAATACTCGTGAAACCTTCGAAGACAATGTACGAGTAATAAAAGTTAAAAAGGGATGACAGGAACCTGCATTATCGACGATCATCAAATACACAAGAGCAATAATATATCTTTTTATTTTCAGTGAATTGAAATAACGAACGATCGCGAACAAAGTCACGATGACCAGTTTCTAATAATAAAAACATCTCAAACGAACGAAGTCATTGCGATCGCTCGAACCCGAATGAAGTTTTATCTATGTCGCACAATGATTCCCTGATTCCCTGTCATCGATGATTAAGAAGTCATTTCTTCTTCTTCTTCTTCTTTTTCTTTTTCTTTTTCTTTTTTTCATCTTCTTCGACATAATGAATACCTCTCTTCTATCGTAGCTCTCAGTAAAATCAAAAGGTTCGGTCAATAATCTCATAAACAATGGCCGCATTATAATCTTATCTAACAATAAAAACTTGTCATAATCGTGTATAATAATAATAATAATAATAATAATGATGATGATGATGATGATCATGATGATGATGACGATGATAATAATGACAATGATAATGATAATGATGATAAAAATAATAATAAATAATACAACGTAGAGTAATTGGATTTAAAGATTATTATCGTGACTACTGAAATCTCAGTGAATCCCATTGGCGAGAGGGAGAGAATTTGTGTGGTGCCTTTCTGTGATCTGTCACGCTCTGTTCACTGTCGCGGCGCACGTACACGCACGTATATACTTCTCTCTTTCTCTTTCTATGTTATTCATGGGTTACACGTGAGTGCAACAAAGAAACAGACAGTGAATATGACAAAGGAAGAAAGAAGGGAAGCGAAAGAAAGAAAGAAAGAATGAGAGAATGAAAGAAAGAGAAGGAGAAGAAGAGTGAAGAGAGACAAGCTAAAGAGGGATCATGGTGGTCGATGACGCCGGCTACGTCAGAAGATGTCGGCATCGTTCTGTTGTTGGTTGGGAGGCTCGTGGGAGCGCCGTTTTAACCGCCTATTTCTCCCGCCACGTTATAACACCGCATGAAGCCGTCTCGCCGTCTCGCGTACAATGCGGACACCATATATATATATACGATACATGTACATATACATAAACATATATATATATGTATGTATAAATGTAATGTAGTAACAAAAATGTATTAACATTACCCGTACTTCCGTAATAATATTATGTACGAAATAGGAACGACGATTAACAATGTTATTTATTTTTCTAGGTTTTTTTTTTTATCATTGATCGCAAATACAATTAATGTAATTTAATTGTAACGTTAACATCGTCGTTTGTACGGGGGTGTTAACAAAAATGTATACAACACAAAATGTATACCCGTACTTCCGTAATAATACTATGTACGAAATAGGAACGACGATTAACAATGTTATTTATTTTTTTAGGTTTTTTGTTTTTTTTTTTTTCATCGATCGCAAATACAGTT
The DNA here is from genome assembly GCA_911387935.1 of Dolichovespula saxonica. Taxonomy (NCBI): domain Eukaryota; kingdom Metazoa; phylum Arthropoda; class Insecta; order Hymenoptera; family Vespidae; genus Dolichovespula; species Dolichovespula saxonica. Next base: position 5,720,025 of record OU427004.1, on the reverse strand, counting down.
AATGTAATTTAATTGTAACGTTAACATCGTCGTTTGTACGGGAGTGTTAACAAAAATATACACCCGTACTTCCGTAATAATACTATGTACGAAATGGAAACGATTAACAATGTTATTTTTTTTTTTCATCGATCGCAAATACAATTAATGTAATTTAATTGTAACGTCAACATCGTCGTTTGTACGGGGGTGTTAAAAACAAATTTATCAACATTACTTGTACTTCAGTAATTTCTTCTATGTACGAAATAAGAACCGATGATTAACAGTTATTTTCTTTTCTTTTTTTTTTTTTTCCTTTAATTGCGAATACAATTAATGTAATTGAAAAGAAACTTTGACATCATCGTTTGTACGGGGTGGGGGGTGGGGGTGGGGGAGTGGGAGAGAGTATAAGGATGATAATAGTCGTCAGAGAAATATTGGAATTCTAAAGGAATTGTAGTCAATGAAACGTCAACGTCTCTCCCTCTTTTTTTTTATACGTCAATATACTGTGAATGAAAAGCCATTGTATTACTTTCTATATACATCAACGATGGGCTTCGTCGAGTTCAGTGAACAGTGGAAACACAACAGAGACTGGACTTGGACTAGGTAAATGGACTTGACAAACGTTATTTTTTCTTTTTTTTTTTTTTTTTTAAAGAAAACTCGTAGACAAAAAAATTCTTGACTTGTACGAGAAAATTCATTATTTTATTTTCCTCTTGTCAATATTGTTACCTCGCCCCCGCCCCTCCTCTCCCCCCTCCCCCTCACCCCCTCGTTTCGTTTAGTCATTCGCAGATACGGTATGTTCTTTGTGCGATTTGAAGAAGTAATATGTTTATGCGTTAAATAAACGTGTACACATAACGTCCACCAATGAGCTTTCGTCCACAACCTTCGGGATCCTGAAACCGTGAGAGAAAGAGAGAAAGAGAGAGAGAGAGAGAGAGAGAGAGACCATTTTTCTCTTTCATCGAGTAAAACGTATTTTTAGTCGCCCGTTCTTCGACGCCCATACACAAAAGGAGGAAAGAGTGCAAAGCGAACTTTATTTTGAAAAACGAAACGACGACCAGTGCCCGGAGGCATGGTAGAAAGCAACATGGACTATTTCTATCCTCCTGTTGCTGTCTCTCTCTCCCTCTCCCCCTCTCTCTCTCTCTCTCTCACACACACACTCTCTCTCTCTCTTTTATCTTTCATTTGATATTCAAAAATATATTATATATCACGGTATATAGCTCGCCTTCTATTCCTTCAAGGAAAATAATTTCATACTCTTGGATAGTATTTAATATAAATTTTATATTAACACTTCGTTTAGGGGCATATCGATTAGATTTCAACGTGGAAAGAGAACGTTCAATCGTTGCAGTAACGTAATCAACGCCTATCCGAAGCAACCCCTCGAACAGACAGAAGATGACTCATCTCTATCTCTATCTTTCTCTCTCTCTCTCTCTCTCTCTTTGAAGGACTGATCGTCCTCCTCTCAAGTAATTTTCGATTCACTTATAAGCGATCTCGGAGAAGCCATAAGAAAGAAAGAAAAGAAAAAAAAAATAGAAAAAGAAAAATGAGGAATGAGATGCGGGGCTTGTAAAAACAAATGGGTTCTACGTTTCATTAATAATGTATTTATTGATCTATAAAGTATCGATGTAAGTGCTACTATACTATTTCCTCTCTCTCTCTCTCTCTTGTATCTTTCCTTGATTATTATACTACATACATCAACGCAAGGCTTCCCAAAGCCTTTTTTATGGGACGAGATCCACTTTCGAAAATTATTATTTCACGTGACTCGACTCGAATTTATTATTCCCGTTAATAGAGTTGATTTTGATGAAAGATTTTAAATAGATCGGATTTAGATCGGTGAATCGATAAAAATTAGATAATATTAATAATTCTAATACGATCTTTGATCGAATCGATTTTGAATTGTTTCTCCGACAGGAATCACGAATTATCCTAATAATATATATTTTAATACTTAAGCGATCAAACAACGGGTTGCGATCGACACTGTGGAAATCTCCGGTTTAACGTAACTTCGAAGGAAAAGGAAAGAACGAATGTGAAGAAATGAATGATAAAAATATATTTCTCTTTCTATATATATATATATGTATGTACGTATGTATGTATGTATGTGTAAACATATGTATATATTATTTTTTTCCTGTTTACAGATAGTAGAGATTGTAAAACAAAAAAGAAGAAGAAGAAGAAAAAGCAAAAAAGAAAGAAAAGGAATTCAAGGATACTCCTGTAGAAATGTTTTCTTAGCGAATTACGAACAAACATGAAATGAAATACGTATCGTCCAGCTCATCGATTGCGACATAAAAGAAAAAAAAAAGGAAAGAAAAAAGATGAAAGACATCTATCCATCGATTAGATAAAGAAATATTCTTTTTTGTTAATTAACAAAAGCATACGAGATAAACGCATCCAAAGGATAGAGGCAGGTCTGTCTAATCGTGTATGGATTATTTTTTTCTTTTTCTTTTTTTTTTTACTCGATCCATCGCAAGTATCATCCTGTGTTGTTCGCATAAATATCGAAGTTCAACTAATCGCTCGTTCGAACCGTGATTTTTTTTATTTTTTTAATTACGCTTTGTCGATTTTGTACGTTTACGTAAGTATTGTACAAGGTGGATACACACGTACGTGTTACAATCAAATTGAAATGCAAATAATATTTACATGAGGGTAATAAAGCGATATCATGTATCCTATGAAGAAAAGAGTTAAGGGGAAGATCGAAAAGGTCTCCAAATGACCCGTTAAATGTAGAAAATAAAAATTACCGGTGATATAATTCAATTAATATTACAGGGCACATACGATGCGTGTGACCGATCGATCGATTCGATATAGACACTTGCGTTGCACTCGATTGACCTCTCTAACTACTGCCCTGACCTTTCACTAAAGGTTGCACCGTAATATTATTTTTAGCGGAGTTCAATGAGGATATTAAAAAAAAAGAAAAAATAACAATATTATTGCGAGTAAAAAGGGGAAAAAAAATTACGTAGAGAATTTCTAATCGCCACATATATGGAAATATCTTTCTCGCGTGATCTCTCATTCGTAAACAAAATTATAGGTGTAAAGGAGGAAACGACGACGACGACACAACAAAAAGAATCTCCTCCATTTTACATACAACAATAAGAAAGATGAATAGCGGATAATAAATCTTATAAAGATTTTTCAAAGAAGCGGATATTAGAAAAATCTTACTTCAAAGATCGAAGTTATTTCCTCGTTTGGACGAGACCTCGAAGGAACTAAAGAAAAAACAAAAAAAAAAAGAAAAATACTGTCTTTCATAGGTGAAACGTCATTCACGATCAACCTCGATTCGTTTCCTTCGAAGGATAAAATGTTGTGTCAGGATTTTGAAAACGTATCCAACAACGGGATCGTTCCAATTTCATTGCGACATGCGATTTCTAACATATACATATATTATAACATATATATACATATATATATATATATATATATATATATATATATATATATATATATATCATTTATATTGCATATAAGCAATTTATAAAAGCACAACAGGAAGACAATTAAGTAGCTATATATTTATATAACGTGTCAATATTTTATCGAACTTATTTTCAAACAAAATTACTTTTTATTTCTCAAGATTTTGATCTCTCTCTTTCTCTCTCTCTCTCTCTCTCTCTCTCTCTGTCTCTTTCGTTGCGTCGCGTTAAAATTCGAATTCGTGGATATTCGTACAAATATATATATATATATATATATATATATATATATATATATATATATATATATATATATATATATATTTACATGTATATATAAAATTTCGTTTGACATTTAAAGGTGCTACCAGTGAGACACCACTTGTTCGATAAAAATATAAAGTAACAAACGTTTAATCGATACGAAAAACTTACCAAAAATAAAATATCCTGATGAGATGGATCCCCCGAAAGGCCGCGCGCGCGCTTCCCCGTTCGTTTATTATTTCTCTTTACTCTTCTATAAGTTGCCTTAGAAAATCTTTCGTAGTTATCAACTATAAATAATTAATGCGATAACACCGGTATTATTAAATAATCAAGATTAAATAATTAATTGACGATGTATCAATAAAATTTTTCTATATATATATTAATATATATATATTTATGTATGTATGTGTATATATATATATATATATATATATATATATTTCAGACTGAAAAAAAAAAATAAACTAATAAGGAAGCCAGATCAAGATAATGGTAGCAAATGTATCGCGTATCAGGAAGTCAGTTGGAAACCTTTCGACACGGAGGAAGGTTCGTAGAACACTACAGTAGAAGGAGAGAACTGAGCGTGACTATGGCACATCAATGGAAGTAAGCCGGCGATCACCTCCCCACCCCGTCCCCCCTCCCCCACGCATCGGACCATTGCGCATCCGTTATACGCACGTGCATATCGGCTTCGTCCGATGAATTCTAGCAAAGGTAAGAGAGACTCTCTTCATTGATCGAAGCTCATCGAAAGTCTCATCAAAAATTTTTTTTACATCTAATCTAATGAAGTCTTATATACGTTACGATATATTATATATCACGGTGTCAAACATTGTAACAAAATTTTCTCTCTCTCTCTCTCTCTCTCTCTCTCTCTCTCTCTCTCTCTTTTTTCGTCCGTTTCTTTTTTTCTCTTTTTTTGTTCTTTCTTTTTTCTTTTTTTTTTTTTTTTTTTCATACTCAACGATACTTTATTATCTGTTTAGTAAAACACAATGATTATAATATTTAGGTTAAAAAAAAAAAATATATATATATATATATATATATATATATATTTGGATAAATACCTCGTAAGAAGATTAAAAAAAAAAAAGCGATTTGTTCGACCGGTAGGAAAAGGTAAATCGAGTTGTATGGATTTATAAATTCATTAGATCTTCTTATTATTATTATTCTTCTTCGGCCACGTAATTATTTTGTCTTTGATAATCGTTATCTCCCTTCGACTTTGATCTTTTGTAATTAACGTATCACCTGGAATCGCAAAATTATTTATCACGTTTATGTCGTAGATCGGTCGGAAAATTGTTACGATTATGGTAATGAGAAAGAATCTCACCGTCTTTTTATCCTCAAGACTCATGGGAACGTATTTCTCGTTAATTATCTGTACCAAGTTACTACGGACTTGATAGAAAATGTATTGATCTTTGAGCCATTGTCTTATCGTAGCGAGTTTCTCGTGTAGCCCGATGTACGGATCCTCTTTCGTTGATTCAAAATTCGTATCTATAAATTAAAAAAAAAAAAAAGATAAAGAGAATGAAACAAAACGAAGCATGAAAATGTAACGTAAGGATTGTACTTTTTAAACGATCGTTTTACCTGGACGAGTATAGTTGATAATGTTTGGGAAATCGAGAGGTTTGAACAAAACTGGATCTAATTTCTTAGAAGAAGGATTATCGTAAAAACGAAGTTCACCGACAAGCTTCGTTATTTGTTTTTGTAGACGATACATTTGTTTGACATCGAATCTAGAAAATTTCTTTTCGTTAAAATCCGTCGTCTTTTCTATTCTCGAGGATCCATGAAAGTTGCGCGACTTCGTCCCTTTCCTTTTCCGTTTGGTCTGTTAAAATTAAACGTTCGTCGTTATCGGCAATAAATCGATACGAAGACACATTTATAACAGATCGCAATAATTATTTTTATAAATTTTATCGTACCGCGGATCTTAGATTTTTATCCGTCCTAGGAGTACGATCGTTATTAGAAGATACCGTTACGACGATGTTAGAATCTTTATCTTTATCGGATAATTTCTTCCTCTTATCGTACGTATTCCGTCGTTCGTTATTTTCACGAGTAATCGTTTTGTCAACGAGAGAATCGTCCATTGTTTTAATATCGTTCGTCAACGTCGAGTTAGGCGATCGACGATCGCCCTTCGACGTGGCCAACGAATCCGTTTTATCGATCTTAGAGGAATCCCTTTTATCGTCCTTCGTCGTCGATGGACGACGTTTATATTTTTTTTTACGACCTTGCGAAGACACCTCCGTCTGTTTCGAAGATCTCAATAATTGAACAGGTGTGATATCCCCCATGTCCCCTTCGATACTCTCGATCGTTCTAACGTAATTCGATAACTCTTTGTTAAGACCGATTTCACACTCGCTTGTGTTATCCATTAGCTTAGGCGGTACCAACTCGACGATCCGTTTTTCACTTTTGAACATAGAAACGCGCAAATGTTTTAGGACATATTCGTGATGATCAACAAAAGAGGTTTATAAGAATATTATTTCTCTAAAAATTAAAAGGAAAAAAAAAAAAAAGAAATTTATATCGCTCGCATACCCTGAATTATTATCCCTTTCCTGTTGTTGTTGTTGTTGTTCACGTATAAAAACCTTGTTGGATACAATGTCAACTTTCTTCACGGCTGATCTCGTGTTCTCGTCTATGGTTTTCTCCTCCTCCTCTTCCTCCTCCTCCTCCTCCTCCTCCTCCTCTTCCTTCTCCTCCTCCTCCTCATCCTCCAAATTAGACGGCTCATTATTCGTGGATACCGGATGATCGTCGTTGGTTTTCATCGTCGATAATAACGTACTCGATGCATCTTCGAAAGTATCATTGACATAGCTTAATGCTTGCTCAACGGGCAACGATTCGAATTCCTCTATATCTGATAAAATTTTCGAAGTGCTACTGTATTCCCTATCAACTTTTGAAACATCGACAATGATCCCTTTATCAACGTTATCCATTTTAATTTCTTTCTCCGACGCTTCCTCCTTTTTTTCTTTCTCGATTTCGATACTCCCGTTATTATCAACATCGGAAACTATCTCTTCGTTAGATCTCGTTGATATATTCTCGTTGGTTTCGATCAATGAGGACGACGTCGTAACAGAAAATTCTTTATCCGTTTCTTTCGTTGATTTTGTCCCTACGTCGATCACGACGATCGAAGAGACTTTATCATTCGTTGTGGAACGCGACATGTATTCCTCTTCCACGTCTTCCACTTCGATATGCGTTTTTGGCATTCTAACGTCGAGTTTAGATTTCAAAGGTAATTTGTTAGGGTCGTCCAATATTTTTTGTTCCCTTATAGAACGACGTTCCATCGACGGACTTGTCAATGCACTTTCCGTACTCGAGTTCATCGTGTATTTTTCCTCCTTTCTCATTTTATATTTTTTATCGATTTCCTTCAAACGCATCAGCGCCGCGGTTGCCTTGGAATGCAACATTTTTCCTTTTTTTCTAACTCACTTAGAGATTTAATGCGCGGATATGATTTTGAGAAATTAAAATTTTTTATTCGAAGGGTTCCTCGGTTGGAATAACACCGACGCCATAATGCCTCTGCAAGTACGTAACTATGGTAACGTTTATGCCCCAAGCGACAACATTCTAATCGCGTACATGGTTTTCCTTTTTTCTTCTTTTTTGCTTCTTTTCATTTTGTAAAAGAAAAAAAAAGGATAAAGACAAGAAATTTTAAAACGATATTTTTATAATGCTCGCGTACCGCTTTGTCGCGATTTATTTGTCAACTAATAATCGATTATTGATTTAAAATGACGATATTTATTTACCAAAGCTTGTAATAATATTTCAATTACTTCATTTATTAATTTCATTTTATCGTTTTTTTTCTTCTTTTTTTTTCGAAGTAATCACAATCCATCAAACGGAAGTAAACGTTCAATTAAAATTCGTATTTCGCAATATACATATAAATTTCAATGTTAAAGGCTAAATTTAAATTAAACAGGAAGTAAGATGGTTGCCCACGAAAGAACCAATCAACGCCTTCCTCATGATACGAACTTCTCCCTTTACGTACTTCCTGTTTACATTTAAACAAACTATTCCTTCCGTATAATTAGAAATAAAAAAAGAAATATATTAATTATTCGATCGTAAGAAAATAAATCGACGTTACGATTAATCGATCTTTTATATATCGAATATAATTAATAATAAACGAGATAATATGTTGTAATTAACTCTGTCGTATCGACGACAGATAAGAAGAACGAAAAGGAATGGGGCAGCACCGTAGTTCGTTTGTTGGTAGATTACGGTGGGGGTATTACGATCGCTCGAGCGTGGTCGGAGCCAATTGGTTGAGACGTTCCCGCCAATCAGCACTCTCCATCTGTCTATCCCAACGGATGCTAAACTTACCAACCACATCCGTCGTAGAGACATTATCGGGTAGATCGTTGTGAAGTGAACGTCTTCGTCGAACTGACTCTCGTCGTTCCGGCGTCCAAAAATGCGACACCTTTGCTCATTTCTTTTCGTCCTGACGATTTCCCTCGTCACAGCGGAAGTCTACTTCGAGGAAAAGTTCGCCGATGGTGAGTTTAACATACGAAAATAATCGGTTTTCCGAAAAAAAAGAAAAAATAATAAGATAGAAAAAGGAAAGAGAAAAGAAATGAAGAACGACGCCTCTTATCCTTTCTACGTTCTCTCGTTGCTAATTTCTCCATTTTACCTCTTTATCGTGATACCACTTTTTCTTAACCCAACTTCGGAGAAAAACTCAACAACCTCCATTTCCATCGTTTCCCAATAAGAACCACACCCCTATAACTTTTCCTATTTCACTTACGAGTATTATGCTTTAAATAACCGGCCTTATGTCCATTGCACCAGTCCCATCTTTCTAGCTCTCTCTTTCTCGTCTCTCTCGTCTCTCTCTCTCTCTCTCTCTCCAGCTCCATTTCTATCTCTCTATATGGATGAAAATTTTAAAAAGAATCTTTCACCTAATAAGCGAGAGAGAATCGTTCGAACTTTCCCCCTTTACAATTTGTTCGTTAAACTTGTACCTACGTACGTATTACATTTATACATAATTAATGTTCCAACCGATCTACGATTGATAAGATATTTTAATATTCCATATGATCCGTGCATACGTGTCTTTATTGATCTTACATATCATTCTTAGATTGATATCATTTTTGTAGAAAATTGGCCTCGTGGCAGACGGTAACGTATTCTACACCTTCGCATTTATTTGTAAATCATTAAATTGATTTAATTTACTTCATAACGGCTCAGATTAGGGATACCTTTCTAATCGTTTTATACATAAATAATTTCTAACGTATTAAAAAGAAAAATTCTCAAATCTATATAAAAATATATGTTTCTAGTACTAATTTAATTGCAAACTCTTATCGAAGTTCTTACAATTAGGTATGCGCTATTGTTTTGTTAATTAAAAAAAAAAAAAAGAAGTAGAAAGTATATTTAAAAATTCGATCAATGTTAGAAAGTATATTTATATTCTAGAGGTATTCAGACCACTTTACTCGGTTATCGATTTTTTATTATATCACGTTATTAATTTTATATGAACAGATTCATGGGAAAAAAATTGGGTATACTCTGAACATCCAGGAAAAGAGTTTGGAAAATTTGTCCTGAGTCATGGTAAATTTTGGAATGAACCAGAAAATGATAAAGGTATATTTCACAAACATTATTTCATCGCACATTTAATACTTTTTTTTTTCTCTATTGAAATTGTAAGCGCAGATTAGATACAAATATTATTATTATTATTATTATTTTTTTTTTCTTTTTTTTTTTTTTTTTTTTTTCTTTTTTTTTATAGGTATCCAAACTTCTCAAGATGCTAGGTTTTATGCTTTGAGCAGGAAATTTAAACCATTTAGTAATAAAAACGAAGACCTTGTTATTCAATTTTCCGTTAAACATGAACAGAATATTGATTGTGGAGGAGGATACGTTAAAGTATTCGATTGCAAATTGGATCAGAAAGATATGCATGGAGAAACGCCATACGAGATTATGTTCGGTAAGAATTCGTTAATAATCGCAAAAGCCGAGCCTAAGAGTCACTGGTCATATCGTATGTGAGTGGCAAGTGCTATAGGAACTCGGAAAGTAAATCTTACTTATGCACTGGCATATCACAGTGGTATTCCAGTCACAAAAAAAGATACAGTTTTAGTTTTAGTATACTATTTTTGATGTGTGTGTGTGTGTGTGTGTGTGTGTACATAGATTTATTCTCTTGTTCTTTACAACACTCTAAACTATTTTTCTACAGGACCTGATATTTGCGGACCGGGTACCAAGAAAGTTCATGTTATCTTCAGTTACAAAGGCAAAAATTTGTTAATCAATAAAGATATCCGATGCAAAGATGACGTTTACACGCACTTGTACACATTAATTGTTAAACCCAATAATACTTACAAGGTAATAATAAGTACAAGGTCATTTGTAATTTTTATATAAAAAGAAATAACGAGCCTAGAGTCACAAATTCTTGATGTAATTTAGTAAAGGATGGGTGCTATAGGATCTCGGAAAGAAAAGATTATCTTGCTTAATTATTATACATAAGTTTTCAATTGCTTATTGTATTTAAAATGGCAAAGGTCAACACATTAGTTATCAATTATACAAAGTATTATTTTGCACTGATCCTCCCTCTTGGATCTTATGGAAAATAATTCAAATTTTATATTAGGTACTAATCGATAATGAAGAAGTAGAATCAGGAGAATTAGAAGCCGACTGGGATTTCTTGCCGCCAAAGAAAGTCAAGGATCCATCGCAAAGTAAACCGGAAGATTGGGACGATAAGCCCACTATTCCTGATCCTGATGACACAAAGCCCGAAGATTGGGACAAGCCTGAACATATTCCCGATCCAGAGGCAACTAAGCCAAAAGATTGGGACGATGAAATGGATGGAGAATGGGAAGCACCAATGATCGACAATCCTGAATATAAGGGTGAATGGAAACCAAAACAAATTGACAATCCAAACTACAAAGGACCTTGGGTTCATCCCGAAATCGATAATCCAGAATACACTCCTGATCCCGAATTGTACTCGAGAAAAGAAATATGTAGTATTGGATTTGATCTGTGGCAGGTCAAATCCGGTACAATCTTCGATAACGTTTTGATCACAAATGATCCAGAAACAGCTCGTAAATTCGGTGAAGAAGTTTGGAAACCTACCATTGTAAGTAACATGCCATTTATATTATTTAATAATAAAAAAAAATATAATAATAATAATAATAATAATAATAATAATAATAATAAATTGTGATGACACTGTAATGGATCTGATTTAAATGAAAGACAAATAACTGGAATTCCTCGTTACTGATTATATATATCGTGCATAATTGTTCGAGCAAACTATTTCTTATATCTTTAATTAACAAAAATGTTCGTCTGGTATATTAAAGGAAGGTGAAAAGAAAATGAAGGAAGCGCAGGATGAGGAAGAAAGGAAACAGAGAGAGAAGGAAACTAAAGAATCTGAGGATAGTAAGGATGATGATGATGACGAAGATGCCGATGATGAAGATAATGCCGTTCCAGATGTAGAGGTATGTGATATAAAATAATAACCATTAAAAAATATTTTTGCCGTTTTTACACAAGCTCTCCTTTTTTTTATTATTATTTTATTTGCGTCCAATCACGAATATATTATTGTATGATGACAAAAACCGTTTTCCTGATCACCTGAAAGATAGAAAAGGTGGAATTCCTCGTTACTGACAAAATATCTCACTTTTATTATATCAATTTATCATCGTTTCTATTATTTACAAAATTAATTAAACTTACTTTTTTCTCGCTTTTTTTTCCAGGAACACGATGAGTTGTAAATATTTTGTGTTTGATTGACACAAACATAGACTGTATTCCAGGAGCTGTGTGACTGCGACATGCACTAAACTCTCCCACGGGCACAAAAAAAAAAAATATTCTTAAAAAGAAATTTTGCATAATACAACAGAAATTGAGTGCTCTACGGTAATTTATATTTCATTCCAATCAAATGAAAAACAACTTCCCATTCACACACCATTAGAACATCACGGAGGGATGATATTTGTGAACATTAAAAAGTCGGGGAAAGTCTTTGGTTTCTATAAAATCGTGAAGTATTACGTATCTTGTGCAAATAGTTCAGTGCTGTGTTGCCTAAGGTACACTGTACTTAAAAAAAAAAAAAAAAGAAAGAAAAAAAAGAAAAACAGTGAAAATAGAAATTCATATATTTGTTTCGTGTCCTTCAACGGCACAGCTCCATAAAAGACGCTAAGTTGTTCCGTTTTTGTTTGTCAAGTGTTTTTATATACATTAAAAGTAATTGAGATGTAATTTAACGATGCTATATTATATGTATATATATACATATATATATATATTATTTCATTTACGTACAGTGTACGCATAATAAAACTCGCTCCAGTTAAAAAGTAAGAGTGTTGGGTGTGTGCAAACATGACTGAATGATATTTGGTATGATTAATGTATCAAAGGCAACAACCAATAACCATGTAATAATAATTAAAAAAAAAAAAGAAAAGAAAAAGAATAACAAATAAATAAGACTTTTCTAGATGTGATTTGACTATTTATTCTTAAAAATTGTTTTGTTATATAGTATCATGAAAATTTTATGTCATAAATTACAATAAATATACTTATATATTATCACGTTTTCATTTTATTATTTATCGGCTATTATTATTATTATTATTATTATTATTTTTATTTTTATTATTTGAGATTACAAATGTCGTTATTAGAGTTTAAATGGATCAATATTTTCGGATAATAATTGTGTGTTTGCTTTTAGTATAATACCTTATAATTTCAGAATTATATAATTCAATTAAATTACGGTAAATACAGATCATGATGTTATAGGTATCGTATATAATGTCTCGTGTGCTCCAAGTTGTTGCGTTAACCAATCGAGACCTTGTGTAGCACCACCAATATTTGTAATTACAGATGATCCCTGAATATGCCAAGCTCTTCCACAACAAAGTTTTTGTAAGCATAAAATATCTGTAAGTTCTTCTACGCTTGCGCATTCTGGTAAATCCTAAGAATATATAAAATATTGGAAAATAAAAAGAATATATAAAAAAACAACCTATCCATTACGGTGTACATTTTATTTATATAAAAAAAGAATGTGTTTAAATTTTGCTACCTGTTTGTTAGCATATATTAGAAACAAAGCGTCCTTCAATTCTTTTTCATTAACGATTTTGGACAATTCGTTTTGAGCCTCTTCGAAACGAGATCGATCGCTAGCATCGACCACAAAAATAACGGCTTGCGTTTTGTGATAATAATGTTTCCACAAGGGCCTGAATTTATTTTGTCCGCCTACGTCCCAAAGCGTGAATACAAGGTTTTCATATTCCAGGCTCTCGACGTTAAATCCAATAGTTGAAATCGGAGGTCCCGAAAGAGTGATCCCTCTCATCGCAGAAAGTATACTAGTTTTTCCTGCGCCATCCAAACCTAAGATAACCGCCCTCATATCAATTTTCGTACCTATATGTACTCGATTGTCCTGTTAAGAAAATTAATATGAATAATGTATTATCGTTAATGCGATATATAAAAATATAAAGGAAAAAAAAAAAAAAAAAAAAAAAAAGAGAAAAGAGGTGAAATCGTGTGACCATGGACAAGTATATATTTATTGTTACAAACCCTGCTAAATATAATAGGTATAGAAGATTCAGGCTTAAGAAAATCAGGCCCTAATTGAGCATAATGTTGTTGTTGCTTTTCCAACGTGTCTAAGACCTCCTTAACTTTTTCTGCGCTACTCAGTAATTTCCAATCCTCGGAATCTAAAATACTTTCGCACTGAATACAAACACCAGCCACCTGCGATCTTGTTATTGTCAAATCTTTTTGTTGTTGTCTCAAAGCACATAATCTACTACGAGTCTCCGTATCTATACACGTTAATGCTGCCTTCTCTTGCTCTGCCAATAGCGCTCTTAGTTCTTCAAAATGTTGACGTACCCTTTGCCTAGCATCCTCAATTGCCCAACCTTCCAATTCTTGTATGACAGTTTCTAAATAAACAGGACATCGAGGAACAAGATATTTTCTATCGGTTTATAAATTAAATAAAGAGGGTAATATATGAGATATACCTATTCTTTGTGCCGTATCTCTCATGCTTTCCATGAATTGAGTCATCTTCTGTAAAGCCGCTATTACCGATTTTCTTATATTTTCTGCCTCGACTTCCACCAATGCCGGCTGCACAATTGGAATTATATAGTTAGAATATCGGCTAAGAAAAGAAAATCTATACAATGTGAAAGGATTTTACCTTGTGCGTGCTGTGCCTCCCATAATCTTTGCACAAATAACACATCAAAGAATTGTAACAACCTTGTTGGGTACAAGTAAATTTGGCCACATGCGTCGTATGTACCGGACACTTAGGTTTCTCGCGTGGTTTCTCTGACAAAGGTACTCGTCTATGTTTACCGAGTGTCCTTGACGAATGAGTAGTGGTATCGCATGCTTCGCATAAATGAGTAGTACACACTGTACAATATAGTACAGCCACATGACTTTCGTCTTCGTCGCACGATTGATTAGATTGAAGCCTTTCTCTTTCCAATATAAAAGCTTTGTCATTGTTAGACTGTTCCAACCTTTCAAGAAGTTCGATCAATGCAAAATTTTTCTTTAGACTAAAAATACCAGTCTTGTTTATTTCGGTTGGTTGTCTATCGAATGGACAGAGAAGGAATTGTTGATTTAACATGCAAGGCCTTAATCGTAATAGACAAGAATGACATACTGTGTGACCACAATGTAACAATCGTGGTACCTTTATACCATCCACGGTAAAAACCTCTTCGCAAACACGACATTCTAATACCTGTCAAAAAACATTGTTTTATAGATGAACAATCAATTGAAAGACGTTTAAATAATTCTCTTACATTCGATTTTGTAGTGTTTTTAAGTGAACGTTCGAAATAATCACCCAATTTATTAACGTCTTCGGTCATAGTTAAATGTTATTATTGCATATATTTTACACTATTTTCCTAAAACGTTGTTTACTTTAATATTTATTATATATAATTTTATTGTTCTTTCTTTTTCAATACTCGGAAGAAATGTATGAAAATTTTGACGTTACGTCGATGGAATATTAAAATTCTTGTATAATACTCAAATATTGTAGAATGAAATATAACATTATTTATTCCTTTTATATATTAACTTTCGTTATATAAATCCAATATATGTATCACATTTGGAATTGTAATTTTTCTTCTTCCCTTTTTTTTTATAATACAAGAGAGAGGGAGAGACATCTGTACTTCGACACGAGAGTGACTACTGCATAGAGTAATGTCTAATATTTTAATACAATATTGCGACAGTGGCGCCGTCGCACTTCCATGTTGTATTTGTATAAATGTATATATTTATTAATATTTAAATTAAATTGTGGATAGTCAAATGTATCCTTTATAAATATTTTATAAAATAATCATGGATTTTATTGTATTCTTCGTATGACAGTTTGTGTTCTCAACACTGTATAATTTATTTTATTGAATTTATCAAAAAAAAAAAGAAAAGAAAAGAATGGAATATACTTTAGAAGATACCTATGAGGATTTAACAGATTTGCAAATACAAATGCGAAAAGAAATTGAAGATACTGTGAATAGAAAGGGAAATAAAGACGTTACCGCTTTGAAAGAATCGACCACGTCAGAAGAAGTGAAAAATAAACAATACAAGATGGTTTATAATATATTGAAATTCATTCCAAAAATACCACCAAAAGATTATCCCATTCCTAAAACAATTGATATTCGTATTAAGACGTTGAATGATTTAGAAAAGGAAATTTTTAATGCTCAAACTCTTTTAGAAAAAACGCAACAACAACTGGAGAGCATTGAAAAGGATATTACTTAGTAAGAAATTTGATTAAATATAAAACAAGATATATAATAATAATAACAATAATAATAATAATAATAATGCTATGATATATTGTTATAGTTTAGAAAATAAAAAGAATGGTTTTAATAAAATGCGTGAAATATATTTAGACACTGAACAAACATTAGAAAATAACACGTATGATGATGAACTTCGCATAACCAAAATATTATTTAAGGATACGAAGAAAGATTTGGTAAGTAAAATTTTTTTTTTGTTAATTTTGTTTAAAAAAAAAATGTATGTTAATCACTTATTTACTTGATTCTTTTTTTTCATAGCATGACGTAGTAGATATAATGTTTCCGAACAATGAGAACTTTTCAGATCTTCTATCGGTAAGTACATAACATTTATTATTTTCGAAGTATTTTTATCATATTAAAAATATGAAATTGTTTTATATCTAGGATTTGGTATCTGCATATACAAAAGGAGGTGATGACATTTATGTGGATATAATTCCAGAAACATTACGGGCCGCAAAATTTTTAGTGGAAGCAGATATAGCTGCTTATCACCCTAATGATAAAAATAAAATTAAAATGGTAGAATTACTATGAAACGATTAATTCATTTATGTATTACTTTTTATACAATATGACATAACATTTTAATTTAAATTATATTCTTTTTTTTACATTTAATATTGTGAGAGAAATATCGATTGCGAAATAAATACAAAACAGAATAAATATATTTATGATAGGAAAAAATCTAAATACAATTACGGATCAAACATTTATCTACCACATAAAAGGAGCTCTTTCTCTTAATATTCTAACTCCGATACGTTCCCATTCTTGTCTACCAATCCATAATTCTTGTGCAGATTCCAAGCAACTTAAAATTGCAGCACCCTTCCATGCAGTCATACCTGGATCCATTTCTTTTGGTTGTGTAATAATATCTAATTGTTCTACGATTATTAATTGTAATTATAATTTGTAACGTATTTTTGTAAAATAAAGAAATATATTTCTCTCTTATAAAAAGTATTCGTTTATATTACCAGCTCTGTACATATAAGGAATTTGAAGTGATATACGATTGTGAAGCCACATGCCAATTCCTTGAAATTTCATTCCAGAACCAACAACAAGAATGCAGCTATACATTTTTCTTTTCAAATCTTCCGTAGCTGGAAAGAAAATATTTATTTATAAATGGTATAAAAAAATTTAGTATATTCATTTTAAAATTCAAATTAAATTTTTAAAAACTTTACATACGACAACGATCAATGCTTTGCAATATAGCATGGTCGAGTCCAAGAAGTTGTTGTGGGCCTACCACAAAATCTCTTGGTGCATCAAGATCTCGATTCGATAAAGCAATTGGAGCAGAATCTACAGCATCCACAACAACTTCTTCTTCACCTACTGCAGTTGGTGCAACCACTTCTTCTTGCATCTCCAATGCTTGCTCTAAATTTTCCTTCATACCCCTTCTCTACAAAATTATATAAATATAATTGTATACAATGTAATTAAATATACATTTTTATGTATTTTCAATTATTTTTACACTAGTTTCTCGCAAATAATTTTCATCATGAGGATCTTCTGGATCACCCATAGATCGCTTTTGAATATGCACATTATGCGTGCCTGTAACTTTAAACAATTCTGGTTGAAATAAACTTAAAGGTGCCACTAAACATTCATCTCCAACCTGTAAATATATATCGATATATTTATTTGGTATTAGTCGTGATAAATAAATTTACACAATGTAGAAACAGTATATTACTTGCAAAGTATACTTTTCTGTTTGTCTTTTAGGTTTTCTGACAATAAATGTTTTTTCTTGAGATCCACAAACATTTAAATCAACATGGCAGAAATCTTTTTTCAATTGATTTAAAAGTAATGCATCCAATTTATCTGTTGGGTCACAAGTCTTGTATGGAAATGCACACTTTTGAAGTAGCCAAAGAAAAGTCAGAGTTATATCTCCACCACCATAATCCATACGTACACGTGTGTTTCTGTGAGAAATTCCATCTTCAACGCAAGAGACAGATGTTTTTTGATCACCTACATCTACAACACAGGCATAGCCTAAACCTGCTCCAAATGTAGCCGCTACATGATCCTGGTAAAGATAATAATTACTTTAAAAAATTGTTATTATTGTTTATTTCTAACAAATTTAAATATTATATCTTATTTTATATAACGAACTTGTAAAAGAAAGCAGCCTCCAAAACCAATTTCGCAAAGCATTAATGTAGTTAATTCTCTTAAGTAATGCCTGTTGTAAATATCTGGTATTACAAGTACTGCTCGATAATGTTTTAAATCTCTCAGAGGTATATCCATTTTTTCAGTAAGTACGTATTCCCAGATTGTTTTTAAATCTGCCATAACTGCTCTTAAACTTCCACCAGGACCAGAATGAACATTGAGTTCGCCCCTTTTATATGGGAAATGTATATTGAAATTATCTTCTGGATTTAAAGAAAGTATATCATCTCCCACAATGATATCTTTATCTATTTTTATCCATTCTGCTTTGGATGGGGACTGTATTTCCGGATTAGACCTACGATTAAAAGCTGCTATTTGTTGCGGAGGTGTAGCATATCTTCTCCTACCATCTGATTGTAAACAAGACTGCAATGTATGAGAAACCTGAAGACGTGACTCTTCCATTGCCTGTGTTAATTCCTTTGTCTACTAGAAACAAGTAAAAATAATTTTTATTAACTCGCCTAATCGTGAATTAAAAAATAAAAAAGCAGCTTACTCGAGGGACAACAACCGGTAAAAAACCATCCTTATATTCAATTCCACCAGATAATCGTCTTCTAGCTACAGCATTTAATAATGTGCAAGGATTTAGATCAGAAGCACGACCCATACGAAGGTACATTGAACCAGGATGTATTATAATAATAGTTTGTGCTTGTATTTGCTGAATACGAAAAAAAAAAGATATACATATAAATGTCAATTAAAAATTGTAATACAAATAATAACCTCAATGGAAAATAATTATTGATTTACTTCAGCGCAAGATTCTTGAAATACAGGCATTGTTGTAATTTAAAGTATATTCCAATAATTAATATATTTAATATTTAATTTATTTAATTATAATAAAAATATCATATAAACTGACATTTGCATTAACTTTTAAATCATGGCTTTGCTAGGATCAAAGCAAGGATTTGAATCATATTTGCAGCCATAATAGATGGCGCTTCTATCGTTCTATCTACTATAATATGCAATTATTATTAAAGTAGAACTAGTTGAATTACGAAGAACGTTTCTCGAGGATTCTAAATCGTTATACAACAAAATTGATCCGTTTTTATTAGGTTTCATGAAATTGTGATTTTGAGAAATAAATTCAAGATAAATAAAATAGTAATTTTTGTATCTTGAAATATAGTAAAAAATCAGTGCACATTTGTGGTAACCCTGTATAGACGATCGGTAGCAGCTAGCAGCTGGCAGTTACAATGGTTACAACGATGTCTGTTGTGGAGACAATACAGCATTGTCAGCGAAATATTAAAAAATGTTTCGATAACGAAGAAAAGGTTAGTGTTTATAATTATTATTATTATTATTATTATTAGTAATAAATAAGAAAAAAAATTACAATGAAGGAATTAATAATTTTGGAAAAAACGTAAAATATATAACCTATCAGATTTAAAAGGAGAATAAATTTAATACGTCATAGTTTTTTATCAGGATAATATTACATTTTGAAAACATATTTATATAAAATTGCTTTTAGATGAGTTCATAATAAAATTAAAATACATTTAACTTATATGTGTGCATTTATTCTTATACATATGTATAAGGGTATACGTTTAAATTAAGTGATTAGTATAACAAAAAAAAACAAATCCTATATATAATAGTTGTAATAGAATAATAATTTACATTTTATTTGCATTATATCAGCAGTAGTTTTTTGCTGTGTGTGTGTATACACATACACACACACACACACACACACACACAGCAGCAGCAGCAGACAGATAGACACATACACAGCATATAAATAATTCATTGTATATATATATATATATTTATGTACAACTTCAGATAAAGCTCAACACTGTTGTTTACTAACCAGCAAGAAGACAAAAAATGATACGTCTTATTGGTTAAAATAATTCATCTAAACTAACCATTTTATATCATTCATATAAAAGCATAAAATTTATTTTTCCTGTTATTTATTTATATTTTTTTCTTATAACCATTTATTATAGATGCTGTATTATATTCAAAGACTATATACATTACCAGTAACAGTACAACATCTTCAAGATACAGGAGTTGGCCGTACTATTAATGCTTTAAGGAAATATGAAGGTGATGTAGGAGAAATTTCTAAAGCTTTAGTATCAAAATGGAAAGCTATGGTTGTAGATGAAGAAACTAGTGAAGGCGAAGTAGAAGACGAAGATGAAGCCTGTGTTCCGGATGCACCAGAAAGTTACGGTCCGGATTCCCCAACAACAACGGAAATACAGCAAGCTGACAGTACAGTAAATATACCAAGGTATTCTTTCGATAATTAAAAATATTTATATATAAACTAAAATTAAGAACAGATATAATGAAATTAGAAGATATAAATTTAAGATATATATATATAAAGTAATATGTAATGTAAATGTCTTAGACACAAAAGTGATAGTTCAACACACAGACATCAACAAAGACAGGAAAAGAATGACACATCAGAGCATAATTCAAAACATTCTAGTAAAACAGAAACAAAAGCAAAATATTCAGAAAATGAATCTAACACAAATAAGGAATCATCAAAAAGTTTGAAAAATGAGTCACATAGAGAAAAACACAACAAAAGTCATAGTTCTAAGCATGAATCAAAACGACTTAATTACAATGATGTAAAGAGTAGTAGTAGTAGTAGTAGTAGTTCTACGCATTTAAAAAAATCTGCTGACAAATTATCAAACTGTAAAGTAGACAGTACTACAGATAACAATGAAGAGTATAACAGAAAAAGAAAATCAGATAGTTCTAATAGTGGGAGAAAGAAAAGTAAACGAAGGAGACATTCTGAAAATGAAAGTGACGAAGATAGAATTATTTCTAGTAATGCAGAAAAACAGAGTACTGATGAATTTGAAACTGAATTAAATAAGAAAACAGATGTTGTATCAAAGCAGGATGTCATGAAGAAAGTTGAATCTAAAAACGAAAAAAGTAAATCCCGCGAGAAAGGAAGACAAAGTTCTAGTAAAGAGGAAAAAACACACGATGATAAAAATAAGAAGAAATCGGAAGAAAATAGAGAAAAACAGAAAACAAAGGATAGTCATCATTCTAGTAAAAGTTCTACATCCAAAAGTCATCATAGTTCTAGTGGTAAGGATCATACCAAGGATAAGGATAAAACCAAAAGAAAAGAAAGCAAAGAAAAAAAGCATAAGCATCAGAATAAAAATAGCTCTAACACAAAAGAAACCAAATCTGGTTCTAAGGAATCAAAGGAAAAAGTTAAAATGAAACAAGAAATCAATGGGGATGAAGGAATTGACTGTAACTCTGGTTAGTTATTACATATATATATATATATAAAATATATATGGCATGTGTTTATATTTTAAAACTTTTTTATGTTTTCTTTTGGCAGGTGCAAGTTTTGCTGAAGCTCTTGGAATGTGTACGATTGCGCCATTATCAAAAAAACGTCATAATAACTCTTCCAATTTAAGTAATGTAAAAGCTAAGCAAGAACCAAATATATCGTCGTCTACATTAAACAACAAAAAGGCACCTCCAACGAAAGTCGAGGCTACAAGCAGCAACAATTTACATGTAAGTTCTTTTGATATTCAATAAAATATATAATGTAATTATACAATATTTTGTTAATATATTTAGTGATTACACTCAATAAAAATAACTTACAATAAAATTAGTTCAGAGAGCATGATTAATACTCAAGTTTTTGATACTCATAAAAATTTTCATTCGCAGTCATTGCCTCTTTTATCACCAAATGCAAAATTAGAGCCATTAAGTGTGAACCTGGCATCTACATTACCTGAAATAAGTCCTAATTATAAACCACTACCATACATTAATCCTGTACATCGTAAAGAAGAAGATAAGGTTCTCACTGATGTGATTTATGTTAAAAACCAAAGGTAATATGATAATAAATTCAGTTATGTGAGATTAAAAAACAGTTGACAGAGATCAAAGTTGTACTTTATGATATCTTTTCTTAGGACCAAAGTATACTCTGGAAATAAAACTGGTTATACAAGCGTACCTTCTCTTTATGAAATT
The DNA here is from genome assembly GCA_911387935.1 of Dolichovespula saxonica. NCBI lineage: Eukaryota > Metazoa > Arthropoda > Insecta > Hymenoptera > Vespidae > Dolichovespula > Dolichovespula saxonica. Next base: position 5,697,866 of record OU427004.1, on the reverse strand, counting down.
TGCATAAGAGTATTGATAGATAATATTGATGGTAAATATTTACAAGTCATATATAATTATACCTTAAATACTTTATTTATATCAACTCCTTAACACTTTACCTATTTTCCTATTTATATATAATATATATATATATATATAACTTATTTATATATGTATAATTTTATTACACAGCACTTGAATTTACTGGAGGTGTTCCATTCGACATAATAAAGCCAGTTTTAGAACGAGCTACACCGGATCAATTATTTATGTTAGAACATTACAATCCTTATTTAATAGAAGATACAGATGCTTTATGGCAATTTCATTGCAGTCGGGAATTCAGAAATAAACAGAGGGAAGAAATGGAAACATGGCGCGAGATGTATATGGTATGAACATTTATATAATTTAATTATATATCTCAATGAGTCAAAATAATTCATTTTATTTTTATTAAACAATTTTTTGTTTTCTTTTCTTTTTCTTTTCCTCTTTTTTTGTTTTTTTTTTTTTTTTTTTTTTTTTTATTTAAATTAGCGTTGCTTGGATGAGAGAGAGGCAAAACTCAAGACATTAACAGCTAATATAAAGCAGTCTATAGATAAAACTTTACCACTACGATCAACTAAGCTTGCATATGTCGATAATGTTGTTAAGCCTCCTAGAAACATTCTAAAAAAACAAGCTAAATATGGGACAGCTAATTCGATTCCTTCGTCTACATCCGATTTGAAAAAAAAATTGATTGTCGGCGGTGGTCCTACTGCAGCAACTAATATATCTGTACCACCACCACCGATGAATCGAGTTAAACCATCCTGTAAGTAAATTATATATTAAAATATTTTTATATTATAGCCAATAACAATAATATATTTTTCTTAATATTTTGTTTTTACTTTCATCTATTTTATTAAAGCGGGCGTGACAAAGAAGACAAAAGCACCTCTTATGGCGAAAGCACTACAATTAATAAAAGGGCGTTACAAACGGTAGTTTGTATGAACATCTGTAGGTACACTCAAACTATGATATGTATAGACAATGTATCCACTATGTCATATATATATATATATTTTTTTTTTTTTTTTTTTTTTTTTTTTTTGATTTTTTAATTTTTTTTTTTTTTTTTTTTTTTTTTTTTTTTTTTTTTTTTTTTTTTTTTTTAATTATGACGTAATATAAGTGATATTCTTACATCCTTGAAAAAAAAAAAGATATGTTACAAGATGATTTTACATTTATATTTTGGTAATATTAAATCTTAATTTATACATATATTAATATATGTATCTTTCTAGAAGCATCAGCATTTATGAGAAATACTGGGGGAAAAGAAAAGAAAAGAAAAGAAAAAAAAAAAGAAAAAAAGAAAATGTTAGAAAATCATTAATCTGTTTGGTTGTATTAGAGAAATATGTTAATTTGGCTGCACGTAATAATGTTACTGTGGAAAATACTATTTTTACACATTTTTTTGCTTCCACATTTTAATGTGTTTTGTACTAAATATAAATGTTTGTTTTGTGACATTATATACACTAAAACGGAGGGACGTACAAATTTGTAGTTTGAAAAGAAATGACTCTACCATTACTGCTATTTAATTGTTTCCATTCTAGCATGCTTCTTCTTCTTCCAATAATTCAGATAAGAAATACATATAAAGGTCGATCGTTCTTAGACGAACACAGTAGAATAGTGATTGTGAAAAACGTAATGATAGTAAAAAGAAAAAAAAATATAATAATAATAATAATATAAGCCGATTGGCTTAATGAACTAACATTGTACGTCTCTGCATTAAATCATCCTAAGTATGTGATCAAATTTTAATTTACTATTAGTTTTAACGGTCAAAATCCTATAAACGAAATGACATGTGCTTAGAGTTAATATAAAAGAATAATTCTTAAGAAGTATATGATCACATTTTAATGTTACAATATTTTAATTTTAATGCTTTAATGTCTAATTTAGATCTTTTTAAATGTGGATTAATATCAATGCATCAGTTTTCCATTCAATATCCAATTGAGTTGTATCAACTTAAAATTCCAAAGTTTTATTTAAATTGAATAGAATAATTCATTTAAATATGCTTAGTATTAAGCGATAAATTGAAATTTAATATTAGGAATCGAAGATCATATTCAATTAGATTCTTTTTTTTTGCATATGTATCTCCAATAATTGTAAAATCATTGTTTTACGATCATATGTAGAATCATTGCACCTGTTATATAGATTATATACAATTTAAATAAACACGTAACAATGAATAGTTGAGAAAAAAAAACAAATAGTTGCCACTCTAATCAACCATCATGCTATTATGGAACATTGGAAATTTATGTTAATAATTAATGAAATGTTAGTGTTCCTACAATTAATTTTAAAGTTATTACCTCTTGTATATATATAATATTATTATAAAGTTAAACCATACATTTCTCAATAATTTCATCCATATCATAAAAAATGGATTGTAACATCATGCTCTTAATATATTTAAGTTAATAATTTTGTAGCAAAAAAAAAACATATTTTATATATGCCATGACATCATAATTATTTGTAAAAAGACAAATATAATTACGTCACGAATCAAAATACAATATAATATAGTTTGAATCGATTTAGTTATGATATGTTTTTTTTTACTGCACTACTGTTGATCGATGAAACACTTTGTTAAAACATACGATTAATATTTTCATTTCTTATAAGAATGCATAAATTCTGGAAAATTTAGTCCAACGAAATATTTCATATTATTTTATATTTAATATTAACATAATATATCATTTCTTTCTTCTGTGAATGCGATAATAAAGCATAATGATAAATGTTCAGGCAAATTAATATTTCTATACACTTGTATATAAGTTGTATTAGTTATTATAGTATTAGTATTATAATATACATCATATTATGTATTTATATTAGAGAATGTTTAGAAAAACAAATTACTCTCCTATAAATTGATGTATGCTTCGAAAATATTGAGATTTGATCAAATTTTGAATTCCACATTTAATTTACGTGGAATTTCACTCAACGTAAGAATATAAATTCTACCAACAATAAATGTTAATGATTGTTTATTTTTTTCTATTCCCTAATATCTGTGACATAGAATTAGTAGTGATGGACAAAAATTTAATATAACAAAATCGAATTTTCGCGTAAACATATTTGAAAAGCGCGCTTAAACCACAATACTATTGCGGATCTGATACGTCATAAAGCGTTTAAACTATCGTCCAATCACGCATCAGTATTAGATAGAAAGATTTCATTGATTAGTCGACTTCAGTTACTGAAGAAAGTTACGCAATTGTGAGCGTTACTTAAAGTATAGTCAAAGTTTATTACTCGTTATTGTATATCAAAAAATATTTCATTGGAGATCGACCTTAAGACGACGACAGGACATTAGTGGCTCCTGTCAAAGGTTGATCGAATGGGTTTTAATGTCAGTGAACGTATCTTATAATAAGTTAAATTGTGAGTGATAAAACAAAAGTATTATCGTTATCATCTAATCTTAGTGTGAAGTAAGTATCATCGTGTATCAAATTATATTCTTTCTTTTCTTAATAGCTTTGGGTTTTCCTTTTTTCTTTCTTTTCTTTTCTTTTTTTTTTTTATAAGGAATATATTACATTTTCGTTAAGAATATATTCACGATCCTGAAAGACGAGTATAAATAATAACGTAGAAATTTAAATATACTAGTTCTGTGAAATAAATGTGAATGATTTAACGTCGATGTCATTATGACAATTCAAGTTTATGTTATAAAATTTATAGTAAAAAGAAAAGAAAAAAAGGAACAAGAAAAAACGTCTCATCCTTTTACAACACGTGTAAACGAACTCTGATTGTATGTACATACTTGTTATTGACGTGACACAATTTCCAAATTTTGTATTCTCAATTTAATCTAGCCTCAATTTGTCCTCTACACATCTACAGTGACATTTTATTACTGTTGAGAACAGAAAGCTATTATAATCTTCAAATCAGAATCAACTAATTCCTTCGTACCTTACATATTTTTAATAAATAATTTACAAATTTTTTTTTAGTATTATATATCCTTGGATAAATATATCGAATGTATATTTGAATGTTTATGACAGTAATAACAATAATAATTTATTTCAATAATACAGACATGTAATAAATATTTTTAGAGCAGCCAAAAGAAATGAATAATTTTAGATTTAACTATTTTCTGTAAGAGAGAAGAGAAAAAAAAGTAATAAATTTATGTTATAACGTTATTATTATTATTATTATTTTTTTTTTTGCTATATTTATACATGATTCTTTATTGTCTATGTTCTATTTCGGTTATGCGTAACAGCGAACATTTCATGAATTTAATGTCAAAATCATTGTTTTTTTTGTTGTATAAAAAGTATATATAATTTCATAAATAAAGTATAAGTGCTTATTAACAACAAATACAAATATGTTAATTATTATTAATATTAAAATGAGTTAACATAAAACTTTCTCTGTAATCTAAGTTCAACATTTTATCTTCTATTTCTTATTTTTTATTAATACTTGGAGATAACAGAGCATTACATAAGTCATGCTTATATGCAATAGGTAACTGTATCTTGCATTTTCTAGAAATACAAATGATTTGTTCATGCAGACAACATAAGTATTATTTGGTTAATAAAATATTAATTCAATATTACATTTTTAATATTAAATAATTAATCCCTTTTTATTTTGTTCCTCCTTAATTTTATATTATTTTATATTACGCAGAAATCTTGCAAAAAAATTTATGTAGCAAAATATAACCAATGTATAAAAAATTAAATTCGGTTATGCACAGTTAATGTTTATTTATAATATTTGAAATTTTCGTAAATAATAATAAAAAAAAAAACAAAATACAAAACGAAAAACGAAAGTATCGACATTTGTATTGAAAAATCATGCAAAATATTTATTAAATATTACTTTTTTCTGTTCGATGATTTTAATTATGGTTAGGTTTACACCTCGTGAATATAAACGTTTTATCGATCGAGTTGTTTTTATATTCTTTTTTTTATTTATATTAATAACAATTACATATAATACTCTTATTGATTTTTGTTAAATTATCATTATTTATATATCGTACTAGTATGAAGAATGATATTAAAATTAACTCGTTCGAATAAGAATAACGTACTTCGTTAAAATATTAATTACAGGTATAAAAGATAAATAATTATTTTCAATGGCGCAAAAAGATTCAACGAAGCCAATTCCCGATCAATTTAAGTAAGTAGAATATTGTACGATTGTCTTACAATTGCTAAGAAATAAAACTACTTGCCGATTCCAATTGTGTCCTATTAAAAATGAGATCGTTTATTTAAATTGTAATACGAGGTCGATTTTATTAATATATATATATATATATATATATATCGCACAATTTATTATTAAATAAAATGCATTATATTATTGCATTTTAATTTTTTTATGTAATAAAAAATTGTATTTCATATACAACACGATCGTTATAATAAATACTACAGTATTTAGATATCGATGAGACACACAAATCGTACCATTCATTTTACGCGCGGTTTCGTTCACATTTTTCATACGAAATATTTGAAAAAGCAAGTTACTCGAAGAGAAAGTTTTTTTTTTTTTTTTATTAATATACAGTAGACTTCGTAAACTACAGTAGTTTCGTAATTTTTCTTTTTTTTTTTTCCCGAACACGTTATTTAAATTACCCGTGATTTCTCATAACGCGATTATCATACAAAGCGGCGAATGGTATTAATCGCGTTTTGTACGGGTCCACTGTAATAATATCATTTATCGATATATCCTTAACTTAGAATCATTAAGAAAAATTAATTCGAGTATTCGAGGACGTTTCTCTATAATTTCAGGCTATTACCAAAAATAATAAATGGAGGAATTGCCGGTATTATCGGTGTGTCCGTTGTTTTTCCTTTGGATTTGGTGAAAACACGTTTGCAAAATCAAGTAATTGGACCGAACGGCGAACGAATGTATACATCAATGTAAGTAAATACTTGGACAAACGAGAAAGTCCATTCATTTAATTTATTTGTATGCATGTTAATTGATAGCGTTTAAATTCTCAAGGTCGCTTTTAAAAATATCCCAAACGTGATAACAGAGTTAAACTGCATTTTTCCTCTTCCTTCTTTAATCGATAATATTTTCTTATTCGAGGATCCCATAAAAAAAAAAATAAATAAAAAAAAAAGAAAACCAAGTTAACAATGAAACAACTATTTTTACAGGTTAGATTGTTTTAAGAAGACTTATAAAGCGGAAGGATATTTCGGAATGTACAAAGGATCCGGCGTAAATATTTTATTAATTACGCCAGAAAAAGCCATTAAACTTACTGCCAATGACACATTTAGACATTATCTCTCCACTGGTCCTGGGTATGTTAACGTGGATGTTTAAAATACGTATCGACTATTATTTTTATCAGGTACGATGTGTCAAACCAGGCACCACAGATCGACGATTTTTAAACAAGAGAGCCAACGTTTATGATTTCACAATTATTCTTCGGGTTTACCACCATTTATACCCTTTTCTTTTTTTTGTTTTTAATTTTTTTTTTTCCAATACATATTATCATTTAATTAAAATTTCAATTTAATTAAAATATCGCACGAATTTTACACATTTAGAAATTCTTTTACACATTTTTAACTGCACTTACATCGATAACAATTTTTTCCCCCAAAAAAAAAAAAAAAGAAAAACAAATTAAAAAAAAAAATTTACGAACGTTTTTTTTTACACAAAATTTTATAGATTATCATTTATACGATTATGTTCTTCCGTAATAAGGCGCATATGTCGTGTACGGATGATACATGAGCCTGACAACAAAAATAAAAGATCGGAAGGCGGCAGTAAAATAAAAAAAAAAAAAAAAGTATTTTATCGCTGAGGGATGTGTGTACGATACAAGCAGAGTCGTGAGGAATCTCTATAGCGCAAACGCTACATACACTAACAAAAAAAGTACGTGTAAAAAGTGTCAAATGATTGAGTTGAGATCCGTAGAGCATTTTTTGGCGAGTTCCGATACTAACAATGTGAGATTGCAATAAAATTATATGATTTTTAATATTCCTTTTTTTTTCCTCTTTTTCATTTTTATTCGTAAAAAATCTTTATATACATGATTGTCAATTTCATTAATTATAAATTCTCGCTGAAAAATGTCGTTATAGTAAATTGTGAAAAACATTGGATCTACCCTACTCCTCTGTCTAATCATGTCAAAAAAAAAAAAAAAAAAAAAAAAAAAAAAAAAAAAAAAAACGAAAAGAAATGGTTCCCGACTTTTAACAATATTTTTAACATGTAATTTATTTTTGTTATTTGTAATAATGTGTGTGTATATTGATTTTATTGAAATAAGTATAATTATGCACGTTGCACAAGCAGGATACTTTTATTGCAATCATTAAATTGTAATGTTATAACTGAAATAGTTATAAAAATTATAATGTTATAACATAAAAGAAGATATGCTAACACAAATAAGGTATATATACATAAAAAAAAAAAAAAAAAAATACAATTGTGCGATTTCCCACAAGTAGATGTGATTGCAATTTTGAATACTTAAGTAATTTTACCATTTCCAAAGCATATGACTGTTACGTTAGCCCCATTTGTATTGAATTTAGTGTGCAAATTTTTAAAATTCTTTCAAAGATGTTAGTCTTTTCGTTTTCTTTTTTTTTTTTTTTTTTTTTTATATTCTATAGCCAGCAACTGCCATTACAACGTGAAATGTTGGCTGGAGGCTTAGCGGGGGCTTGTCAAATAGTTATTACCACTCCAATGGAATTACTTAAAATCCAGATGCAAGATGCAGGTAGAGTCGCTGCAGCTGCAAGAGAATGTAAGTAATTTAAAGCCTGTAAATTACATTTATTTTTTTTTCTTGCTTATTTTTATATTTTAAAAATTATATATATACATATTATGTACATGTGTAATCGCTTAATATATATTTATATATATATAGATATATGTATATATATATTTTTTTAAATTGTTACTTTTACAAATACACGCATTGCCATTGATACAAATAACTCGGAATATATTGAATTATAATTATTTATCAAATTATGTATCTCTTCTTTGTCATAGCTGGAAAGACTGTACCAAAAGTATCAGCATTATCTTTAACTAAGGATCTCCTTAGACACAGAGGAATACTAGGACTTTATCAAGGAACTGGAGCAACGGCATTAAGAGACGTTACATTTTCCGTTATTTACTTTCCTTTGTTTGCTAGACTAAATAATCTTGGACCAAAGCGAGAAGATGGATCATGTAAGTTATTGATTTACTTATTCCATATAAAATCTATATCTTTTAAGTATGCTTTTAAATATGTATTTTCAAATATTTCTAACAAATACATTTAACGAGATTTTGAAAGAAATTCTTTTAGAATTAATAGATTATTATAAAGGTCTTAAGTTTGATACATTTTATAATTAGTTTCTTTTGCCTATTTATAGACACAATGAATTTCTTTGGGGCTCATAAACAATACAGGCTTGTCACAATAAAAGATTATATAATATCTAAATGGTCATCTAAGATGCTTTTATTAAGATTTATTTTGAGCAATGATAAATCTTTCTACAAAATTACAGCAGAACCAAGCATGTATTTAAGATACCTTAAATATAAAATAGTCATAATTATAGAATTTATAGTTTTAATCAGAGAACATGTATATGTTTGGTATCTCATAACTTTAATAGAATTCAAAGAATATTATATGAATCTCTATAGTTATATATTAAACAAAGAACATTTCATTCTTGCTAATACTAGTGCCCATACTTATAAATACTTGTACATAAATGCACTATATGTAAGCCACATATTTGCCTTGTTATTTTTTTCTATGTCATTAATACTATCATTATAATTAGAAGCGATAAAGTAGACTTTTCTTATATTACTGTGTGTAGTCACAGTATAGTCATGAATTTAGTAAATATAGGGTCTTTTATCGCATGACATTTGTTTGAAACAAAATAGTCATGATATTTGGATTTAAGCCACTTACATGATTTCCTTTGATATAATTATAATTATATATTTTATTAGAATTATGCTCTTAATGATACAAACTGATGAAATACATCTAAAATATGAGGGTCCAAATCTGGAGTAAATAACAAAGTTTCTAATGTCGATGAATATTTCTGTACTTGTTCGTGATGAGTCAAGAACACTTGTTGTAGTCGTCCTATGGTCCATTTGTACCAATGGGTATTATAATCAATACCATCGGTATCACATCTTACTAAATGCTCAGAAAGAATCATTATAAATCGTTGAAATATAATGAGAAACAAATTTTTCTGATTTGCTTGTGCTGCTTCCAATTTTTCCTCCATTCTTTCTACAACATCTTCCGATGGTTTCTCTCTATTACGGTCTTTATTAGTGTCATCGTCCTCGGATGAAGAACCAGATCTACTTTCAGCCCTTCTTAATTTTTCTCTCGCTTCTGCCAATTCTGTGGTTAGTTTAATGACATGTTTATTTTTTTTCCTTATCGTTAGGTGCAAAATTTCCCAAATATAAAGTTTTGTAAATTCTGATGCCATTTCTTTGGAAAATATCCAATTTGCTATAGCACTACATTCTATGATGCCAGTTTTCAAAAATTTATCTGTTAATACTACCATCATTTGATAATGGTTCTTCCATAATGCATACATATTTCTTAATATACATATTTCAGCCTCCTCTGTTTCTGCAAGTACTTTAAAGACATAATGAAACTTTCCTATAGCTGCAAAGCTATGACTAAAACTCTTGGAACCAAGATTAAGTAAAGTTTGAACGAAAACATCAATCTTTAATGGATTGAAATTATTTGTTTCTTCATGGTCCTTAGGTCCTGGCAAAGTATTTAGAACATTTAAAACTTCTTCTGGTGTACATTTACGTCTTATAGATACAACTAGTTCATGTGCTGCAGTAGTACCAGGTAGAGAGCTTGCTCCTTCAGATGAATATTTATATACTGGTTCTGGTAGCGCAGGTATCAATTCTGCATAAGATTCTGGCATCATGTCACGAATTCTTTGATAATATGATAACCTCAAAGCTTTTAGCAGTACTTCTCTAATAAATTTAGGTCTTGGATGTTCCGGATCACGTTGTAAACAAGAATCCCAATCTTCCCAGGACCATCGAAATTGAAAATTACTTAAATGATATGCAAACCACCAAACAAAACGATCGAAAGCAGTAGCCGCCATGCTGTCTATTCGACGAAACAAAATTTCTGTTGCTTGGGCCAATACTTGTGGCATCGTCGAAGGCTGTAGTTTACAAAGTTCTATCAATATTGATCCGTAACAAATCTCTAGATGTTTTGGCGTTGGTAATCTAAACAATTCACCGAATATAACTTCCACTATACAATAGTCCAAAGGAATTTTGGCTTTGTATGGAAAATTTAATAATTGTGCGGCACAATCTTTCCTCTCAAAATAATAATTGTTAATAATCTGACGTAAATGTTCCTCTATAAGAAATCTCTCAATGGCATGGCTTCCAGGTAATACAGGTCCCTCGGCAGGACAATCTGTGTAATCGAACATACGAAAGACAGCAGTAGGTAACGGATAGGTACAATTTTCATGATGTGGAGGAGGTATTATTGCAGGCAAATTGTGTTGTAACGCTTCGCACAAAATAGAGTCAAAAGCAAGATAAGGCCTAGGAATATGTTTCTCTGCCCAATTGTCTTGTCTAAGTTTTCTTACTTGTGCCCATAAGCAATCCAAGTATTCTTCTTGGGGATGGGGCGTATCGCTTGACCAAACTCTTAAAGCTGGCTGATGTTTCTTGTTACGCTTATTTAAAAATATTTCTATGGTTACCATTAGATGATCCAATTCTTGTTCTTTTTTCTCATAGAGTTCTCTTCCGACCCATGGTAACGTCGATAAAGCAGCAAAAACGTACCAATCGCGTCTTACTTGTGGTACACTGTCTTCATTCGCAGCGTCTAGCATATTATCGAATAACTGCATTAATGAACCGCACGATAAAACGTGACAATTTACTAAATCCGCAAGGAACCTGAGCGAATATCTTGCTACATCCCACTTGCATGACTTTAAAGCATCCTTGAAATTTTTAACCATATAATCAACAAATTCACCACCAAAATTGAAATTCTTTGCATTCAGTAATCCAACTAGTGTCGTATAAATGGTACATTTTTCCGGCATTTTAATAGCACAATCTGTTAAAATGCGGAGTATTTTACTACGAAATAGTCCAAGGTCAGCCTCCAAAACCGAAGCAAGGCCTTCCAAATTGCTTTCCAAGGAGGACGTAGATTTTTCACCAACTCTTAGAATTAAAGATTCCAAACGATCTTCGATCTCTTGATTTTCAGAAACACGCCTTCGCTTTTTATAAGCACGTTCATATCCATCGGCTTCATCGTGCAACCTTTTACGACTCATTTTGTCAATCGTAGAAACGATGCAATGAAGAACTTTATTCTGTACCTTTATTTACAGCTAAGTTCAGTAGTTATAACGGTTTACTTGAAATACACGCACGCATTGATGAAACTTCTCACACTTCTCGATTCAACGATGACGCGACAATGAGAGATGTCGCTATACAGTGGTAAAATTTGGAAGTTAGAATTTCTACGATAAAAACTAGAGGGCGCTCCACGGGTGTTGGCGCCAATTCGATATCATTTAAATTTCACAAAATACGACTAATTATTTCATTCCTTTCCAGCCGTATTTTGGTGTTCGTTTCTTGCTGGTTGTGCAGCTGGATCTACAGCTGCATTATTAGTCAATCCTTTTGATGTAATTAAAACGAGGTTACAAGCTATTAAGAAAGCACCTGGTGAACCTACTTACGATGGAGTAATAGATTGTATTAAGTTAGTAAATTTCTGATCGTTTTTTTTTCTTTTCTTTTTTTTTTTTGTAACGTTAATTTCAATTATGCAATTATTTTCTTATAGAAAAACGCTTGTTAACGAGGGACCAGTTGCATTCTTTAAAGGAGGTGCATGCAGAATGATTGTCATAGCACCATTATTTGGAATTGCACAAACTGTTTACTACCTCGGAGTTGCAGAGTGGATTTTAGGTTTAAAGTAAAATAAAGTTAATATATCTCCAAGCGGTACCATTAAATTACTCTGGGAAACCGACAATAATTGGCATAGAAATATATTTAAATGTGTTGTTTAAAAGCTATCTCACTAACATATTACATCTAATGCTATTAGATTGTCGCATATTTCCTTATCTTCTATGCAGCTGCTTATCATTTTCTTTGTACAATGAAGAACTACAAATACATATTTTGTAGTTCAAAGTGATCGAAGTTACTTTTAATGTATAGCTTATATTATTTAATCGAATCACAGCTTCTGTTACGCACCAAAGGCGAATTGAACTTTGTACTGATTTTGAGAAATATTATATGTATGTATACTTATACACGCATATATATATAATATATATTGACATACACATCCATACATACACATACACACATACACATATACAGAAAAGCTTAGGAAATATTTAGAATAAAAGTCCATGCTGGGTTCATGGATATAATTATGTTGTCTTTTGTTGCCTTAAATAATATTCATGTATCTTTTAGATGTACACACACACATATATATATATACAAATGTGTGCATTTATGCGTGTTAATAAATTGATTATAAAAACAAAGTTTATAAGGAAATAAAAAAAAGTAGTAATATTTACCATATCCACGTTATTAATTATTTTATATATTAGAAAAATAATACAAAAAAAGAAATACGGAAGTTTATACAATTATACAAATAAACATTATCTTCCTCTGTGAATTAAGTTTATTTTACATTATCGTTTAATAATCATCGCTGTACAATATTTATGATATGAGATTTATTATAAATAATGTATTACATACAATTGCATTAAATCGTTGCATGCTTTCATTCGCATTAAATTGAAACAAAACGAAGAATATCTCGCCTAGAGCTCGGATAAAATATAAAATCCCAAAGAAGAGGATGGATACCACGAGGAAACCAAAAAATGTGAAAATTATATACATGCATTCATCCAAACTTAGAACAGACGCATTCACACACGCATACATACGATGTACTACACGCGAAAAAAAAATAGTTCCGTTTTTAAAAACGATAAATGATGAAAAAAATAAAATAATATAAAATAAAAAACAAAAAAATAACATTCAAGGACGAGGTATTGAGACGGTTATATTGGTATTTACGAGTGACGAATTTCGGCGGATTCATCACGGATGCAATCGACTTTATTATATTTCTTGTATATTTTATTACATATAATGTATCGTCTAGAAAATCGTTAGGATGATCAGCTAACGATTACGAACCACTGACAACGAATATATATATATATATATATATATATATATATATATATATATATATATATGTATATGTATAAAAGAGATAGAAAAAGAAACACGAGGGAAAAAAAGAAACAGACGATAAAAAAATAATAAGTAGATTATACGGGTAAACTTATTCGTACAATACGTTCGGGAAAGTAAAAGAGTTATGTTATTAAAATTTCGGCAAGGGTATTAAGGACGAGGTACCCAATGAGGCCATGTTTTTATGACGCTATAAAGTGCGTCACCAGGACTTAAAGTTTTCGATACTTGTCGATGGGCAAGTAATTTATAATCCTTAGCAATTTTTCCAGCTTTAACGCCTATCTCGATGATCTTCTGAGCGGCGTGTAATTGAGCCTTCGATGGTACCACAGAGTTGAACGTACCGATGAAAGATATTCCTATACTTCTGTTGTTGTAACCAAAGGCATGGGCACCCATATAATCCCAACTACGTCCAACGTAAGCAAGACCGTCACCACCAACGAGAAAATTGTATGCTATGTCTGACCAATTCCTCGATTCAATGTGAAAGGTCTGAGCAAATCTCACATGAAAAGTACATTCCGATTGAGTCTTACAAAATTCAGTGGCGGTGTGGCTGATGATAACATAAGGGACGGGTAGTTTCATCTTCGTCAAAGATTGCGTTGGTGGCTGTGCTCCCCATTCGTTTCTTTCGACGAAACGTAAATTGTCTATTATAACACCTAAAATGAATTTGTTTTTATTTAGATAACGATACTCTTACGTACTTATAATTGGATGAGTCGATTTTGTTAATCATAAGTTGGTGCAGCAGAGCAATCGATTTTGGAATTATTATATTTATTAGTTATAATGGAACTATTATATTTATTATATATAATGTTTTCATGTATCATAATTAATAATAAAGATAGTGTCATTGATGCTATATATATATATATATATATATATATATAAGAATATTAGTAGTAGTAGTAATTAGTATAATCGTTATACCGATAAAACCGGAGTTATGATAAGAGCAATCATAAAGCAACTGTAGAAGCAATGACAACGATAACCACATACAATACACACGTATATGTACATAACTCATACAATGTATATCTTATAAGAGAAATAATCTTTTAATTACGAACGTCGATATATTACCCTCGATAGAAGAGTCTGGAATTTCCGGAAAAGTTGGAGTCGGTGGGACACCGTATCTATGAGAGGTATTTGTGAGAAGTACAGAACTCACGACGATCATGGTCACAAGAATTAAGGCTATTGTACACAAAAGTGCCGCGCATCGCCACGTCCATAGCCATTTTGTTACTATAAAATATAGCGATAAATTAAAAATGGAAAATAATGATATACAATAGACCAGAATCATTTTATTTGATATTTCTTTTCTTTTCTTTTTTTTTTCACCGATCAACGTGAAAAGGATATAAATAATTTTAATGCATTAACGTTGATTATTATCAATTAAAAAAAAATATCCCAAATTACAACTACGATTCGGACATGCCAATCTTTTCGTTGGAAGAAGTATAAAATTTTGAAATAATTATACATACGAGAGAGAGAGAGAGAGAGAGATAAAAGGGTTTAATGATATCGATCGATGAAATTCTACGTAATTTACAATGCATCTTTGAAAATAATCAATTAGCACGATATTGGCGATGTGAAATGAAATATTCTATAAAAGAAAATCGAATTTCTATACTCGTTATTACACGATAAAAATGAAATTGGCGAAGATAGAATATTAATTTTTTGATCGTAACAAACATACGACCCATTAATTATTCACGGGGAAACAACATTTTACTCAGCTCTTTGATCCATTTTTATTCGTTTCATTAGACTTCAAAAAATTCATGCACTTTTTCACTGAATCAATACTTTTTCCATCGAAATCCTGAATATCATTGGGAAGACACTATTTCTTTTTTTTTTTTTTATTCCCTTTACTGTTGCTTAGGAAATAAATTTTATATAATTTTTCTTTTTATATATATATATATATATATATATATATATATATATATATATATATATATATATATACTTAAAAACTCCGTGTTAAATCTTACGACGGGGTGAAAAAAAAAGTTAAAACAATTACTGCAAAGGAGTTATTAAAAAAAATTTACCGATTTCCGACGAGATAACGCGATTCCTGATAAATTCGATCGGCCGATCGATCTCTATGGAAATACAAGAATCGCAAGGGCGACAACAAAAACACGCGCTATACCTTTCAAAATAATATTTGTAAGAACAATAGTCAAGGAAATCGAACATGACGGTGACGAGGGGGAGGGGGGGAACAAAAAAAATTGGATCTATTAATAAATCGAATAGAAAAACAAAATAAAAAAAGGTGCAACGCGCGATTGATATTCTTCGTACGTTACAACGAGTGTTTTCACTTTTCGTACACCGTTCTAAGGCTACGTTATACAAAAAAAATCTTCCGTCATGTTGATTTTTATATGAAGGACTATGTTTGTTAGATGGTATTTGTTTACCGGAAATTAGATCGAGATAATACTTAAGGCCCATTCAATAAATAGAATCGATAACAAATTTGATTGTACATCTCCATTTACGTACGTATTGGAATTATCACATGCTTTTTATTATATATACATATATATTGCTGTGTCTGTGTCCGTCTGTGTATGGGGGGGAGGTGGGGAGAAGAGAGAAGTGTATAAGAAAAATCAAAGAAGAAAAATATTTAGATCATATTGAACAAATCCGCGTAACGATTGTAACTAATCCATTTTAATTGATACATTAACGTCTCATATATCTAAAAAAAAGAAAGAAAAAAAATATATAAACAACGGAAATAACTGATCAGATTGTTTTCTCCGTGACCCTTATCGATAGAATGTTTTATCGCGATGTTAAAAAGATAACTTTTTTTTGGGGGGAAAAAAAAAAATAATAATAAAAAAAAAAACAAGAGAAGAAAGAACTAGATTAAATCTCAATTAATAAATATTCCTACTGAAGGTTCTATCAATTTATACAGTTAAAAAAAAATAAATAAATAAATAAATAAATAAAATTTCGACGTAACGGTAAAAATTTCTATGTAAACGAATTGAATGATTCTTAATGAGAATGACGAGAAGGATAACGCGATGGTTGTCCTATTTACTGTAAAAATCGTGTACATCTGTAGCCTTCGTATCACCTTGGTATCATATCTCTCGTCAGTTTTCTTTTTTTTTTTTTTATATTCAATTTATTCCGAATAAACACACGTGCGTAATGTTTAAGTTCGTGAACTTCGAAAAATCGAATCGTTACGAATAGAAGCCTAATTTACACAACGACGACGATCGTCTACGTCATAATCATGATTCTCTCGATACTTCATATATTTTTATCTCGAAAATTTAACATCTCCCGAATTAATGAGGGAGCGTGTGTGTGTGTAAATAATTAAGAGAACCAGCGTGACGGTGAAAAATAATTAAGTGGAACGACTTCTCTTTCTCTCTCTCGTCGTATGCGTCAGTAAATTATAACAGAAGTTCCCAATACAGTCTTCAATTATCAAGATAAACCTATTTTCACGATCATTTTTCGTAATCGCAATTAGACGCATAATATTTTGTATTTTCTTTTTTTTTTTCCCCCGTTGCACGTCCTTCGATATCTCTCGATCGCATCAGATTTGGCATGCCCGTAATAAAATAATATTGAATGAACTCAATTATAGATAGGATAAGAGAAAAGAAACCGCCGATCGTTGTTGATATATTATTTATCAAATATTATATTATCGTGAAGCACAATCACCTCTATCGTAATCGTTCTTTTCCGATAATATCGGCCTGTTCGGGCCGAAATCAATTTTGCTCGACGACAAATCGGAAGCATTGGCGTCCGAAGCGCGTGCCCTGTCATATTCGGTCGTCGTAGTCGTCGTCGTCGTCGTCGTTGTTGTTGTCGTTGCCGGCTCTTGACCCTGCACCGAAGTTGGATTCGTGTAAACGAATTGCTTTATCGTAACTGGTCCTTTGTAAAATGTCTTGTTACCAAGATGAACGTTCGTTGAATTTTTCACGCATATATCACCGAAGATCGATGGATCGGCATTCGGTAATATAACGTTACCGTTTGGCACTGCCACCTGTTGTTGATTGTGTTGGACAACAGTGGACACCGGTAAATCGGTCTCCCATCCTTCTTCCTCTAAATCAGTATCGTCGTCGTCTTCGTCTTCGTCTTCGTCTTCGTCTTCGACGTACTCCTCCTTCTCCTTCTCTTCTTCTTCTTTTTCTTCATTGTCCGCATTATTTTCACAACAAACAACAACATTATTCTTATAACCTATGTCACTCCACTGCGTAGAGGTATCCCCGATACCGCCATTGCAATTGGCTACCGATCCTGTTGCGATCAACGTATTTTTATTCTCCTTGGACGATTTCGATTGATCGAATTTTACGCGACGATCGGTCGACTCGCGTGACGACTCGATTTGAGACGATACGTTGATTGCACGATGATCTTGTTCTTTTTCATATAGATTATTGTCTCCTGTTTGTTGTTGGTGCTGTATCAGTGTCACCATACCCGTTTTCTGTACAAAGATTTTTATTAAGATCGCTAATATCTCGTTTTATAACAGAAAGTGAGCGAGTGAGTGAGTGAGTGAGAGATAGAGATAGAGATAGAGAGATAAAGATAAAGAGAGAGAGAGAGAGAGAGAGAGAGGAGCGAATATGTGTATTAGAAAAGTACGCGAGTGTTATAATAGACGTGTAACTATAGTTTTAATCTGAAACTGCATGATCTCGATAATATCCCTCTCCTTCTCTCCCCCCCCTCTCTCTCTCTCTCGTTTAATCACAAGTTCAATGCAAGGTAATGCCCACGGCAGATAGGCGTATATGACTCAATTATGAAAATTTCTATCGGTACGATATATATATATATATATATATATACTTAACGTAATATCAAATTTGCAAAGATTAGATATCGTTAGAAATTCCGGAAATTCGTGAAAAGTCGTAATGTTTCCCTAGACGTGTTATTGCAGTGAATAAGAGAAGAGAGAGTTTTCAGTATTATCGATAATTATAGCCGTTCATTAAATATGCTTTATTAATGGGAACTAATTGTATGGTGATTCACGTAGATTTAAAATTAACGCGAAACTCGATATGTTTTTTTCTCTCTCTCTCTCTCTCTTTTTTTTACTATTATATTACAAGGATAATGTCGAGTCATCGATCACTTTTTATTTTCTTTTCTTTCTTTTTTTTTTTTATTTTTTTAAGAAAAATAAACAGAACAAATGTCTGTCACGGAAGGAAGATATATCGATAATATGATATCGCATTAAGATGATTAAATTCGATCGATCGTTACCTTGTACAAATCATCATTCGTATCGAGCGTGGCCACTCCTGATAGATAAAACAAACGGTGTTGCGTTAATCGTTGTTAAAAATTCTTCTTTCTTGATATTTTTTTCTTCCTTTTTCTTCTTTTCCCCACTTGCAACGATTTTTCAATGGTGGCGTCGTAAAATATAGACGCATGGAACTAACACTCGTTAAAATCTCGACGATATCAATAATTTCACCATACGAAGATTTTCCTTTAACGAAAGCTAACACAGAATAACCGAGACATTCGTTTCGTTAGAATGTTCTTTCAATACTGTTCGTCTTTGTTGATGATGTTACGAGTTTTCACGAAGGTCGAACTTGAAAATGTCGAATCAAGTCGAGAGACAACGAAGAGAAAAAGAGAGAGAGAGAGAAAGATATTGGTCATAGATTGTTATGAAGAGAATCATAAAAAAATTGTTCTTTCCTTATCGCTTATATTTTTATCTTTCTTCTTCTTTTCTCTCTCTCTCTCTCTCTCTATGTTCCTCTTTCAATCTCGATCGCGCGGGTTAATTTAAGTTTTTGGATGAAGAATGTTCGCACGAGATCGTATTTTCTTAGAAAAGGGACAAAAAAAAAACGAAACAATTGCGTCAAAATTCCTGTTATACGTTGTCAACATTATGTAACACGATATCGTGACATTATGTATTCCGCTTAATCGCAATTAGTAATTCGTCAATTCTTACGATTATTTCCGAATAATAAAGCCATGTTATTTGGTACACGTTGTCTTACCGGCCGCCATTATGCGCTACTAGCGACACCAAACGAGAGACTTCGATGACCATGTTTCGAAATAAAACTCGTCCGACACTAGTTCCGGCTCCTTATATTTTCTTTTGCAATTTCTGTCTCGTTTACAAACCGTCCGTCGAAAATACAACGCCATTATAATAAGAACGTTTATCTTTCTTCCTTCTATTTTTTTTTCTCTTCTCGGTTATACTTTGTTCCCAATCTGGCGGAATGAATTACGTCAGCGACGACAGACTATTTTTATGACGTCACAATTTTTTGGTGATCTATTATATACATATATGTGTGTGTGTGTATAAATATATAATTAAAATCGATCGATGCTTGCATTCGTTTAATGATAAAAAATCATATTTAATGCGCACAATCATTATTTTTCTCAATTTTCTATCGTTTCATATATGGCTGTTTACTGTTTCAATATTTGACTCTGTAAGTGCTTACGTATTATGTATGTGGGCGCGCTTTTATGTGATCGTGAGATAAAGTTCGATGCGCATTAATTTAAATGAATATGAAAAAGTTCAAAAAGAATGTACTTTACTACACATAAAAGAATAATAAAGGAAATTAGCGAACTCACCTGTTGAATATACTAAGATTAACAAAAGGATAATCAATAATAAATGAATACGAACAATTGCGGACTTCATTTTTCAGTTTTTGTTGTTTCGATGATTTAACAAATTTGTTTCTTAGAACGGAAGTTCTCAACATTTATATACCTATTCATTTATCATTGATAACAATGAAATATATCGAAGACATATTAAATTGTTTGTTTTGCATATATGCAGGAAGTAAATGCTTAAAAGTTTAGTTACAATGACCTATTTATCTTAAGATTAATTGATGATAATGATATCTGCCCTAAAAATAAGATACTCTCCTTCTAAGAAACAGATTCATTTGATAAGAAAATGCGTATTACGTATGATAAAGATGATTGGATAATTTTCACAGAAATGTATGACAATCAATGAGAACGTTGTTGTCACGAAACGAAAATGTGATTGGTAGAAGTATACTGCTTGCTAATTGGGCATCCTTTTCTTCGTACAAAGAACTCTTCTCTATGATTGGCTGAGACATTTCTATAATACGCAGCAATCTTAAACATTTGAAGTTGTTAATGCTATTTCAATGTCAAATAAATATTATTTTAATGTCAATTAATAATATATAAAATAATAATTAAATAATAATCGCATAGAAAGATTATGATTACTAATTCATTACAAGTAATGTGAACTCACGTACAAGATACGAAGAATTAATTTTAGAATATAGATTATCCATATGTCAAAGGTTATATTCTGACAATAATTATTATCAATTTGAGTATTTTGTTGTTAAAATATAATCTATGTGCAAGTGGAAATTATATGAAATGAAAAAATTGTTTTTCTCTTTCTCCTATTATTTTAATAAAAGTTTATAATAATATAATTTTAAGGATTCTAAAAAGTCAATGATCAAAATATTAAAATTTATAGATATTGTTATTTTTGTTGTAAAGAATTTATCTTTCTATTTTATCCAACGAATCAAACCCGTTAATCCAAACGGAATAAGAATCATTTAATATAATATACCAAGTATTACAATGTAAATAATATACCAAGATTTACAATGTAAATTATTATATGAAAATTAGTTACACAAAGATATATTAAAGAAGTAACTTTTTTTTATATTATATATTTAATCTATCATTCTGTTTATGTATCTAGTTTTCGCCCGCCTTGTATGTTATGGGATACGTTTTCAAATACTTATCATTATAATTATCAATGAAGGAAGAAAGAGAAATATTTGAAATATGGATTTCAAAACAAAATGAGCATAATTTGTGTATCATGTAATATTAAATGATGTTGCATCAGTTAAACGATCTTTCATTTGTGAAAATAATATTTATCATTAGGATCAACTTTTATACATACAGATTGTATCGCACATTACTTTTCTTTATTTCTGTAATATAAAATCCATAAATTTAACTATTTCCTGTTTGTGTATCTAGTTTTCGCCCGCCTTTTATACTTATGGGATACGTATTTAAATACTTATCGTTATAATTATCTATGAAGAAAAAAAATGTTCGAAATATGGATTTCAAAACAAAATGAGCATAATTTGTGCATCGTGTAATATTAAATGATGTTGCATCAGTTAAACGATCTTTCACATATGAAAATAATATTTATCATCGGGATCAACCTTTAGACATACAGATTGTATCGCACATTACTTTTCTTTATTTCTGTAATATAAAATCCTTTTATTTTAATAATATACAATTACACATAAACACCCACATACTCTACATCCCATTATATTATACATATACGTTATAGTAAAATAAAACAATAATGTATAAATTGTGTATATAGATCACCTGCTGAACGAATTATACATATTTTCATGTTTTGAATAAGTTTACATACGGCAGACTAGAAAAATTCAAAATGATATAAAAGAAATGATTGTTATTGAGGTTTATATAAAATATATCGAGGTATACGAAAGTGTTATCGAATAAACAAAAGCAAAGGAGTTCGTGAGCGTAAGAGAGCGAAGGATGGCCATTTTGGCGGGTGACGTAGTTTCACGCCGCGCATCGATAATTATGACACAAAACGGAGTTAAATAATTGTGATCGAGTGGGAAGATCGAAGAAATACTTGATAAATAATTTTTTTACGAATTATAAATTAAAAACCGTACTAGCACAATTACCGTTATTCATAATGACGATTATATATGTAAGAACAAAGCGTGCACTTTTAGCCGAGGAGGAACGGGGACACGTCGTGTAAAATTTTCAACTACGTTAGGGTGGGGGGGGGGGGGGCAATGCACCATGGGAAGAATTTGCGACAGACGCATGCGCAGTTCAGTTTACAGTTGGAGCTTGGAAGAAAATGGCGTCTGCTAAGTTTCTGGAGGAAGCTTTGAGTACGGACATTGATGAATCTGCAGTGAACGCGATAGTAGGCTCCCTCGAAACACAGCTGGTAACATCAACGCCAACTGTTTCTGGCCATCAAGCGAGTTCCGCGACGGCCAGTCAACAGAATCACCAGGTGAACAGCAGTATTTCGAACGGGGGCACCATTACTACGGCGGTTCAACCACAGAAACATGGGGTTTCCAACGGTGGCGGTGCCACCCCTGTGAACAATCTTTTGACTCAAGAAGTTACAAAATCGATCACTACGAGTACTTTACTCCCAGTTAATGTAGTCACCTCGAACGCAGTTGCACCAGGACAAGAACCTGTTAAGATAATATATCCTACGATCGGACAAGTTATCGCTACAACGGGAGTAGCAACGGCTAATAACAAGCTTCCTTTTCCCACACAAACTGTTGGGCAACTAGCTAATGGTACGTTAGGTATAACCTCACAAGCAGTACTACAGACGACATCCAACGCCGTCTCAAATGTTGGTACTATCAGTCAAACTAATCAGGCAGTAGCCGGAGTAAACAAGCAAGCAGGTACTGCTTTAGTGATAAAGACTAGTGTAGCACCCGGTGGCATGGTTTCCGTCCCTATGTCTGTTCCTGTCTCTGTGGCTAGCAGTGTCGTTAGTACGGCATTGCAAGGCAAAGCCGGTGTAACGCCGACGATAGTACCCAGCAATGTGCAAATTCTCAATGTTAACGCGATGAGACCTGGAACGCCAGTGGCGACTCAGCAAGCTGGAAAGCAAGTTGCACCAAGAGTTGTTATTGGTCAACACATGGTCGGGACAAAACCTGGAGCTCCCGGGGTAAGAAGAATATATTTTAAATGCTATTCATTTGTTAAATATTATTTCATGTCTTTTCACGATCAATTGTCCTTTTAAATGTCATATAACATATAATCCATATGTAAATAATGTCCGAAGTTTTAAAATATATGTTTTGTTTTGTTTTTATTAAATAACCCAAAAACTTCAATTAATGTTATCTATAAATAATTATCATTGTATTTCTAAGCGATTTGATGAAATTTAATGTAATTTATCTATTTATAACTATATATATATTTATATATATATAATATTTATATTTACTATCCAACCATTACATATATATTTATATCTATATGTATATATATATCGTGAATAATTTTATTTGCAGATCACAGTAATTATCTTTGTATTTCTAAGCAATTTGATGAAACTTAATGTAATTTATCTATTTATACATATATATATTTATATATACATATAATATTTATATTTCTTATCCAACCATTACAGATATATTTATATATATATGTATATATATATATATATATATTGTGAATAATTTTATTTGTAGATCACAGTAATTATCATTGTATTTCTAAGCAATTTGATGAAATTTAATGTAATTTATCTATTTATATATATATATATATAATCTTTATATTTACTACCCAACCATTACATATATGTTTATATATATATGTACATATATATTGTGAATAATTTTATTTGTAGATCACAGTAATTATCATTGTATTTCTAAGCAATTTGATGAAATTCAATGTAATTTATCTATTTATATATATATAATATTTATATTTACTACCCAACCATTACATATAGGTTTATATATATATGTACATATATATTGTGAATAATTTTATTTGTAGATCACAGTAATTATCATTGTATTTCTAAGCAATTTGATGAAATTCAATGTAATTTATCTATTTATATATATATAATATTTATATTTACTACCCAACCATTACATATATTTTTATATATATATGTATATTTATATTGTGAATAATTTTATTTGTAGATCACAGTAATTATCATTGTATTTCTTAGCAATTTGATGAAATTCAATGTAATTTATGTATTTATATATATATAATATTTATATTTACTACCCAACCATTACAAATATATTTATATATATATATATATGTATATATATATATTGTGAATACTTTTATTTGTAGATCACAGTAATTATCATTGTATTTCTTAGCAATTTGTTGAAATTCAATGTAATTTATGTATTTATATATATATAATATTTATATTTACTACCCAACCATTACAAATATATTTATATATATATATATGTATATATATATATTGTGAATACTTTTATTTGTAGATCACAGTAATTATCATTGTATTTCTAAGCAATTTGATGAAATTCAATGTAATTTATCTATTTATATATATATAATATT
Organism: Dolichovespula saxonica; assembly: GCA_911387935.1. Taxonomy (NCBI): domain Eukaryota; kingdom Metazoa; phylum Arthropoda; class Insecta; order Hymenoptera; family Vespidae; genus Dolichovespula; species Dolichovespula saxonica. Next base: position 5,672,996 of record OU427004.1, on the reverse strand, counting down.
TATATTTACTACCCAACCATTACATATAGGTTTATATATATATGTACATATATATTGTGAATAATTTTATTTGTAGATCACAGTAATTATCATTGTATTTCTAAGCAATTTGATGAAATTCAATGTAATTTATCTATTTATATATATATAATATTTATATTTACTACCCAACCATTACATATATGTTTATATATATATGTATATTTATATTGTGAATAATTTTATTTGTAGATCACAGTAATTATCATTGTATTTCTTAGCATTTGATGAAATTCAATGTAATTTATCTATTTATATATATATAATATTTATAATTACTACCCAACCATTACATATATGTTTATATATATATGTACATATATATTGTGAATAATTTTATTTGTAGATCACAGTAATTATCATTGTATTTCTGAGCAATTTGATGAAATTTAATGTAATTTATCTATTTATAACTATATATATTTATATATATATAATCTTTATATTTACTACTCAACCATTACATATATGTTTATATATACATGTATATATATATATATATATATATATATATATATATATATATATATATATATATATATATTGTGAATAATGTTTATTTACAGATCACTTTACAAGCGCTACATGGTCTTCAACCTGGAACTCAAGGCCATTTATTATTAAAAACGGAAAATGGTCAGTATCAATTATTAAGAGTAGGACCAGCACCAACAGCGGGAACACCATCGGGTACTGCTGTTACTCCTAATAGTATCACAGGGAATGCAGTGGTTGCAGCTCCATCTCCTGGCACTACCTATCGCCTAGCCTCTGTGCCGGCTGTAAGTAGGCTGAACACTCAGTTCACTGGTCCACCACTCGCCACGTTAAGAAAAACTGTTCAGGTGACGCACTTTTATACCTGCCATAAGACTCGATGTAGTAGTTGTAGAAACTCATTGGTTTGTGATTTTAGTTTGTTGGAATGGTGTTCTATAGTAGACTATGTATTTCATTTCAATACTACAAGATTTGATTGCATTCCACCTTGTAAAAGTTTGGAATTTTTTTGGTATTATAGATATTTATTTTCTTTAGTTGTTGATCATTATAAAATTATAAATTTTTTTATCATTTGAAAATGCTTGTATTTTTAAATATGCTGTTTTTTTTCCAATATTATTGAAGCTTCTATAGTAACTATTTTTTTTATTATAAATACAATAAGATACATTATCTATTAATGCGATAGAATTTTATTCTTCATTTACCTTCTAGAATGCTGTTATTTATATGAAGTAGTTTATATCTTTTTGCTATTAGTAGTGAGTTTGGTAATTTTTATAGTATTTTTATGTATTGCATATGGTATTGTTGAGTTTGTTTTATAGGGATGTTGGAAGTATAAGTTTAGTTGTAAAGGGTTGTAAATTCAGATTTTTTACCAATCCACTTGGAAAGTAAATATATATTTTGATAGCAATTCCTTTTTTTCGATATAACAATATTATTATATGTACGTCACATCTGTCTTTAACTATGGTAGTTCATGTTATTAATTTTATTTTTTTATTGATTAAACCTAACGTTAAAAATTAGAAATATATACAATCTGTAAGATTTATGAAACTGCTAAATTTAAATAAATTTGTCAAATATTGTACATTGTTCATTACCCTTACTAAGGTATTACAATGGATTTAGATAGAAAATTGACAATAAGCGAGTCTATACAAGGTACAAGTGCGTCTAAGATTATACATAAACATTATAGTAATAAGGGTTTTTAATTGATTAATACAAAGAAATATTTGATCCAGATTTATATTGAGTATACAATTTTTTGCAAGCATGCATATAGGCATACATGTATTATTTTATTAGTTGTAGTTATTTGATTACAAGAAAATGCACTATGCTCGAAGTAAATATATTTTAAAAATTTATCTAGTTATACTATCTTTCTAAGTACACACTCATATATATATATATATATATATATATATATATACATATGTCAATTGTATATATATATATTGTATATATAATACTTATGTAAAAGTTTTTATTGTGTATTAAAGCAGACAGTGACAGCTGCTATTACAACAACAAATGCAACTCCTCCTACTCTTACTACCGCAGCTACTACAACAGCTACTCCAACTGCTACTACGGTTCAAACAGTTCAGGCGCCGGCACAGGTGAGTTTATTTGTGAATTAAATTATTCTGTGAAAACTATCAAAAGAATCTCATCTAAGTTATTGTAAAAATAGAGAAAAATATGATAGTATTTTCTTCTCTACGGTCTTTCCTTACATAGAACGAAATGTGATAAACAGGTTATAGAAATGATCTTAAAAAAAAAAAAAAAAAAAAAAAAAAAAATAAAAATAAAAAGTATTTTATAAATCTGTTTATTTTAATATTTTTTTACATTTTATTTCGTGTAAAAATGTTATATACAAGAAGGAGAGTCTACAAAATTTCTTTGTATTTATAATAACTTGGAATATTTTTTCTAAATACATTTTGTGGGACAATGTGCATTAAAATTATATTTTTATATTCATTTTTGTATTCAAATTACATGTTATTTTTTTTTTTTTCTTTCTTAGCGTCAAACCACAGATAATACCAAAGAAAAGTGCCGTAAATTTTTAGCGAATTTATTAGAATTGTCTAGTCGTGAGCCTAAAGCAGTGGAACGAAATGTTCGGACTTTGATACAAGAATTAATTGACACTAAAGTTGAACCTGAAGAATTTTGTGATAGACTTGAAAGATTATTGAATGCGTCTCCACAGCCATGTCTAATTGGCTTTCTCAAGAAAAGTCTACCACTTCTGCGTCAATCTCTTGTGATGAATGAATTAGTTATTGAAGGAATAAAACCTCCTCCAGCCAATGTTGTTTTTTCCATTGCATCTGTGACAACAATAGTAACACAGGTAAAGGTTGTTACGCTTGGTACGAGCTTTTTTAATTTTAATGTTCAAATATAAAATTGCCTTTTATTTTTTTATTTTTATAAACGTCCAACAGCAAACTCAAAATAGATCGACAGCCTCCATTGCTCCTACAATCCCTGTCGCAACCACACAAACCACGCAAGTAAGAGTAATGACACCGATACCCACACCCACAACAACAGTGTCGCGACCTACCCAACCCGTACAACAAAGGCTGGTAAGCGTTCGTTTGATGTATCTTCCAACTCGTGTCTCGCAATTTTCCTTTTTTTTTTTTTTTTTTTTTTTTTTTTTTTTTTTTTTTTTTTTTTTTTTTTTATATAAACGTTTTAATTGGCCTTTAGATTCGCCCGGTAACGACTGTTGTACGTAGTCCAACCGCTTACGCTGTAAAATCAACAGTAGCCGTTACCAATATACGTCCTACTGCGCCCGTCGTTCAAAAGGCAACAACTACGACAGCCATTGTAAAAACAGTAACAACTGCTACGCAAGCTAAAACAGTGAATACACCTTCTATCGTTAACAGGACGATAGTGCCTTCCTTGGTGCCAAAACCGACCGCCAAAGAAAAAGAAAAAAAGACTTTTTCTTCGGCTGGGTATACGTAAGTCATTGTACTATCCATTACGTATACATAATATATATTTCTAATGACGATGATTATGACTACGAAATGAAACGTTTTGAAATGGTAAAAGAGACGAATGCATAAGGTATTTTCTTTTTTTTAATTTCGCGCAGCGGTGATGACGACATCAATGACGTAGCAGCCATGGGCGGAGTTAATCTTGCGGAAGAATCTCAAAGAATTCTCGGATCAACGGAATTTGTAGGAACACAAATACGTTCCTGCAAAGATGAAGTGTTCCTACATATGATTCCGTTGCAACAGAGAATTAAGCAAATAGGTAACAATTCGGTGGTCATATAAAATATATATAAAAGGAAACATAAACATGCATAAAAGGAGAGACGTACATTCTTTTCCTCTTTTTTTTTTTTCCTCCCTTTAGTTTCTAATTACGGCTTGGAAGAACCTAATCAGGAAGTCGCCGCATTGATTTCTCATGCCGCACAAGAGAGGTTAAAAAATTTGGTTGAAAAATTGGCAGTAATCGCTGAACATAGGATAGATCTTATAAAGGTAAAATTCGAGATTATTAATAATTGTATTTAATATTGATTATCGTGTTACATTGGATATTCGATTTATGACGTCTCCTCGTTCTACTCATATCGATTATAGGTTGATCCAAGATACGAAGTGACGCAAGACGTAAAAGCCCAGTTAAAATTTTTGGAAGATTTAGATAGGGTCGAACGCAGGAGACACGAAGAACAAGAAAGGGAATTATTATTGCGTGCCGCTAAAAGTCGTGCTAAGACGGAAGATCCGGAACAAGCTAAGCTCAAGGCAAAGGCCAAAGAGGTAACTACGCAATGCCATTTCTTCATTTTCTTTTCTTTTCTTTTATTTATTTATTTATTTATTTATTTATTTTTTTTTTCCCCCATTGACGTTATACGCCAACAAAAGATCGAGATAAAACGTAAGAAAAGAATTTGACGAGTCTCAGTGATCGCGTTGGTCGATTATTTTTCTTTTTCAGATGCAACGCGCAGAAATGGAAGAGTTAAGGCAAAGGGAAGCCAATTTGACTGCATTGCAGGCAATTGGCCCTCGCAAAAAACCTAAACTCGATGCGGGCGGACCGGCCAATAGTCCAGGAAGTAATTCCAATTTGAACGCGTCGGTTACTGGATTGAACAGACAAATGCCAATGAGACCACGTTTGAAGAGGGTAAACTTTCGTGACTTGTTGTTTCTACTTGAACAAGAGAAAGAAACGTGTAGAAGCACAATGCTATACAAGTCTTATTTGAAGTGATGTCCTACGAAGGGCAGGAACTCGAATGGTCCGCCCGGCATATGGCGTCCAAACTGCACGGTCTTTTCTGAGCTGGTCTCAATGGGCCCGAATGAACAGTGCGACATTACACTGCATGCTGTTTCGTAAAGCGTTTCATAGTTCTCCTTTTCTTTGTTCTCTCTTTTTTTTTTTTTTTTATTATTTTTTTTTCTTTTTTTGTCATTCCTTCATACGATGAAATTCGCTGCGGATCAGCCTTGTGATATCGCATACATTCAAAAAAAAAAAAAAAAAAAAAAAAAAAAGAAAAAAAAAAGTAACGTTACACTTCTACCATGCTTCCCTACTGTAAATGACTGAGAAGAATTTTTTAAATGTAATATAAATAGATCGTTCTTTATTTTTCAACACGAGATCACAACTAACGGAGGAAAGAGGAATGTGTATGAGCACATCTCTCATCAATTAGTCTCTTTAATGATATGCCTGTATGGCGAACCCAGAGTAAATGCGATTAGCCATATATGAATTATTGTTATATGGTGTGTGTGTGTGTGTGTGTGTATATGTTAATTTCATCGATGGGTGTTGTTTCAAGAATGAACGAATGAACGAATGAATGAATTAATGAATTAATGAATTAATGAATGCATGAATGCGTGTACATTGTCATGCTATATATATACCTGCTGCATTGTAATACTTGACCTATACTTTTGGACATTGTTGCGCTAATGTGTAAGATATACATGCGCGCAGATTGTGTTAAAATAGTAAATCGTATTTTTCAAATGATACAACATATTATGACACAAGCACATTGTCCAAAAAGTATGGAAAAATTGTACAATATCTTACACGTAAATATCATATAGAGATAATTTCAATGTTGGTACAACAAAATATAACTACGCTCCACCATAAGATGGAATTGTTATCAGTATATTATGTTGTAATCTACATTTTCAGTGTTTATAAAAAAAAAAAAAGAAAAAAAAACTAGCTGTTACGTTTTTTTTTATTAAAGAAACATTTAAAAAAGTAAGAATACTGATGAATATTCTTTCGATCGATGTTAATTTAATTATTTATGTTTCCTGTTTGGGATTAGCGCAGGTTCTATTTAAAAAAAAAAAAAAAAGAAACAAGAAAAGAAAAGAAAAAAACAGAGAGAGAGAGAGAGAGAGAGAGAGAGAGAGAGAGAGAGGATTGTGCTTTGCATCATAATCGATTGAAAAAATTCAGTGTGTGTACCTGATTTGTATGTAAACAAAAAGAGAAAAAACAAATTTCAATGGATGTACACGGGTGCCTATATTATTGTAAATAATATCACAGTGCAGTTTGATTGAAGAAGAAGAGGAAGTGGAAGAAGAGGAAGAAAAGGAAGAGGGAAAAGAGGACGAAGTAGAAGAAGAAGAAGAAGAAGAAGAAGAAGAGGAAGAAGGAGAAGAAGAAGATGAAGAAAAGTGTACATTTCTTTGAAGGTGCTCATGAAAAAGAGCTCACTGCACAGGCGCTTTGCATTTCGTAGATATGCCCAAGTTAATTTTATTTTGCGCGATTATAGTACAATTATTAGTTGTATACGTGGAATCCTCTGCGAAGGAATTTATTAGGTGCGTTTATTATTTTGGGTACACGTACTAATATGTAGTCAATTGTCAAGAGCAATATGTTTTTTGCGGTGATAGTTTTTTCTTTTTACAAAATGAGTTTATAACAAAGTTTTTCTTCAATCTAATATGCAGATGATACTCATGTGTATATATATATAAAAACATCGGTCACAGTTACGTACGTAATTCCATTGAACGAGGAGATACTTCATTAAATGATAGAATTCTTTTCCCAAAATATAATTGATAAGTTATCCCATTGAAAAAGACTGCCACAATTTGGTGATGTCCTTATCGATTGATAAGTATATGATATACAATTTATTTCTTAATGGAAATCTATTTGTTGATGAAAACAGGATCAAAAAGTTTATAAAAATGATAGGTTAATTCCGATGCGTATAAGCATCTCTAAAATTAAATATAAATAATGTAAAAAGTTTTAATGCAATCTTATGTAGTATACTATATGACTCAAATGGAAAAATTATTGTCTCGACGGGCCGCAAATACAGTATTCTATTCATGTGCGAACAATTAAACGCTAATTATGTAGAGAAAATCATGGAATATTATTTTTCACTTCGATCAAATTTCTCATTTGATTCTCATTTTAGAGATTGATAAATTATATTAAAACATGTTAATAAATGTTATAGCATTTTCCAAACTAATGAAACTATTAAATATAAAAATTATACAAGATAAAACGAAGTATGATATATATATATATATACATAAAGAAAGATACATTTGATCTCATAAATTTTAATTATCTTTAATATTAACATATATATATATACGTATTAACTATTTCCTCGATGTCTCTCTCTTTCTCTCTCTCTCTCTCTCTCTCTCTCTCTCTCTCTCTATCTATCTATCTATCGATCTCTATCTCTCTTTCATTGCTGTTATACATTACAAATTGTGTGTAATTAAATGTACTATTTAGATTTGAATAGATAAAAGGCCCGTCGATGCAGAATAAACATTATAAAGTATATATCGTGTAAATACTTTATTTTTCATTAATGATATAATTTTTCCACAACACGCACACACATTGCCATTCATATAATATTTTTGTTGTGCACGTCGTTTGTAAGAAATTCGTTCACTTAGATTTGTGCTTTCCATTTTGCAATTATTTATGTCCTTTTCTTATGGATTTGAGAAATGCAATGAATCCTTCAAAACTAGATTATAAAGAATACTTACTGCCACTAAGTGGAATATCGATATAAATATATAAATAGACAAATGTATAAAAAGTAATGGTATAGCAGTTGTGGTATAGTATGCTATTTTTTCAAAATGTATTGAAAAGCAGTAATCAAGAAAAAATAAAATTTAAAACAAGTTCCACCAAAGAATCATCCAAGTTTATTCTTCTTTTTACTATAGTTTTTATAATTAAAATACAATTGATATTTGTTATGTCAATTAAATTTTTTTCTGTAAGATTCTGCCATTTAATTATGTGAAAAGAAGAAAGCAAACGAAGATGTATTATAATAATAATAATAATAATAATAATAATAATAATAATAATAATAATAATGATAATAATGATATTAATGATATTAATAATACTAATAATAATAATAATAATAATAACTTATAAGTACATTTCGTAGACGCTTCTTTAATCGAATTAAGCGCGCTTTGGATTTTAAGGTTATGAAGATAAATCATATGAAAGCTACGCCGTAAAAAGAGTAGCTAACGAGTCGAAAATATTGCCAGGCGGAGAGAAAACCGACAGGTTTGTGGTTTTTCTTTTTTTTAAAACATCTCTTCCTACGCGTTTACAGAAAAATTTAACGTCTTAAACGCATAGACGGTTGCAATTTTTGTCCGATTTTAATGATCGAGGGAGCTCTCTCATTCGTAAAGATAAAAGTGTTCTTTCTTATCACGTCTTTATTTTTGCAGAAACGTTTAGATTTCCTTCGCAAATAGTCTCGTCCAAAGGATGATATAATTTTCAAAATTATAATTTTACACCCGAGTGAAAACTCTTCTCTTTGTTTTTTTTTTTTTTTAAATCTTTCGAATAAGCCCTCGAAATCGGAAAAAAAAATTACGAGCGTGAAAATTCGTGGCGCAAATCTCTTTTAATCGTTCTTCCTCGTTCGATTAGTATAGCGCCGGTGGCGCCACTTCGCGTTCGTGTCAAAACGGTCGAAGCTCTATCTCTCTCCCCTCCTCTCCTCCTCCCCTCCTCCCCCACCACCTTCCCACTCCAACAGCGCCCGACAATATGCACCTGTAGTATACGGACATTGAATACCAGGTTGCTTTATGCACGAGTGAGATCGACAAAAAAAAAAAAAGAAGAAAAGAAAAAGAATAAAAAAAGGAAAGAAAAGAGAAGGAAAGAAAAAAGGAGAAAGAAAAGAAGTCGCCTCGATTCTCGTAGAGCTCCTCTTGATTTAGCACAAAAGAAATCTACATATGTGTAATGTGTAAAGGGCGATGGGGGGAGGGGTGGGGGTGAGGGGGGAGGGGTGGGGGTGAGGGGGGAGAGTATTCTCTTTCTTTGCACAGGTTTACGCCATGAATTCTCATGATAATATTTTTGCTATGCCATCAACGTTTTATTCTCTCTTACGGAATACGTATTTGGCTTTGTGCCGTCTATTCTTCAAAAAAAAAAAAAAAAAAAAAAAAAAAGAAAAAAGAAGAAGTCGTCAGCTCGATTCTTTGATTTATGTATGTGCGTTACGACGGGGCACAACACCAACACGTATAACAGGGTTCCATTAATTAAATTCACTTAATTTTTAATTACTCGATTGCGTCAATGTTTCAAACTTCAAAATTGGGACACGTTATGGAGTTATTTTTTTTCTTTATATCGATAAGGTGGTTTATAAAGATCTTTTAATTTTATTTTATTTTTTTTATTTTTTTTGATTGCAACAACATGCCTTAGAGTTTTTCTTTCCTCGTTTTATTCTTACGTAAGAAATACATATCTTTTTAAACACAGCCTTGAAACACAGGATCCCTTTGTTACGAACGTTTGTTTACATTTATAAGGATTTCTCTTTATTATAAACGTTTATTTATTTTGTCGGGATTTCTCATCGTTATTAAACGTTTATTTGCGTTGTTAAGGTGCAATGAAAGGATTACCTTTTAATCCCAAGTTTTATCGTCCGGGCACGTTTCACGCATTCTCTTTCTCAAAGAATTATAATTATAAGAAGAATGAATTGAAATACCAGTGAATTCATAGAAGGAATAATTTAGCATATGAGTAAATAATGATGAAAAATTTATAATTCACGATTCTCCATTGCCAGATAAGTTCAACGAAAATATTTCGTTACGATTATTCATGAAATATACCAAAGGAAATAATGGAGAAATATTAATAATTTTTCAAATAGATTTAATAACATTTTATATACATATATATATATATTAACATTGAAATATTATTTACGCATTATTTCATTTTGATATTACTGATTGGTTGGTTATTACTCTCTCACGGCATTCGTAACAATTGGTTTCGTGTAGATTAAAGTAAGTTCAGTTGACTGCGAATACACACAAACACATACACAAACACACACACACACTTCAGTCTCCTGTACATATATCTTCCTTTGATAGCAACGTGAGTCTCTCTCGGTGATACATGCCAGATACGACGTCGTTACGCATTTGCTTATTCACGATAAAAACAGTAAAGAACAATAAATGTAACATTAACAAATACGATAATTAGTAGAGAAATTTTCGAATTTATTAAAGAAATTATCTTTGAATTTAACTGTAATTAAATTTTCTTTTCTTTTTTTATCCAATCGCCTGTAAAATTATTATTGGCAATGTAGAGCGTTGGCGATTCAATGTTCGATCGGAATTGGATTCGAGGGATTGTCAAAGATAAATTGAAATATGCAGTCATTCGCTCGGTAGTACTTGCTTTGCGTGATATATAATTTGATTTCAGTATGTCGCAAGTACTACTGACCCAGGTCTCACCACGTGGAGGTTGCTGCATCTGGAGACCCTAGAGGCTAACGGTGACTTTACTCCTATAATTCGTGTTCGCGAGATAATCGAATTTTCGAGCAAACAAAAAGGTATTAATAAGGATTTTATTAAAATAAAATTATGGATTTAATTGACCGTTTTATTAAAAAAAAAAAAAAAAAAAAAAAAAAAGAAAATGTGCAAAATCTATGACTCGATTCTGACGTAAAATCGATCAATCTAACGCAACTCTAACGCAAACCTGAAAAGAAAAATCGAGAAAGCCTAAAGGGAAGAAACATTAATTAGTATATTAATTGCTGAAAATTCTGAGCTAAAAATTAATTAACTTATTCTAAGGCCTACGAACTGTGATTCTACTAAGTCTCTTTGTCTTTTATCGATGACTCTATTCGACTTTCATCTTTAAAAAGCAATGACTCTACTCTACTTTCTTCCAAATCGAAAGCAATGACTCTATCGAGACTTTTCTTCGATCAATTATTATTTATTCAATATTTAATTAATGTTTATATAAAAACATTATGCAAACCCTTGGACGTTCCTTCATACAAACGATCGTTTTAATTATAATAAAAAAAATTATGCACAGTATCGTTCGTAATTTCAAAGACTATTCATCGCGAGTGTCTTCCTGTTCATAATTTTTATTAAAACTTTATGAACATCGCGCGAGTAAAATATTTGAAAATGAATTAAAATATGCAAAATTTTCAAATAATTATAAACGCGTACGAACAAGAAGACTCTATCCTGATCTAATAAATAAATCAACAAAAAAAAAAAAAAAAAAAAAAAAAAATAAGAAACCATTCACGAGTAAATCTCCGAAGAAATTTACTCGTGGTCACTCAAAATGCTTTTACATTTCTAATTAATTACGACCAATCGCCCGTGCCGATACGGACATTTCGTCCTTGACACGATCGAGCGATCGAAAGTACTTATAAAATTCACTCACTACTTATGAAGTTCTGCGACGGCTCCAAAACACTCGTCCGCGATTTAGGTCGAAGTTGAGGGTGGATGATAGGTGGCTGGTTGAAGGTGAGGTAGGTCGACGTCGAAGTTGATCGAGATCATCCACTTCGATGATGCACTGATTTTATTACGCGGTAGTTGTATTTTAAACGGACGGTCACTGACTCTACCTCGCGAAATTCTATTGTCTTTTATATGTATATATATATATTTATATATATTTATATATACATACATACATATATATGTATGTATATATATGTATACTATACATATATATGATTATGTGTGTGTGTGTGTGTGTGTATACACAGTCCGTGCGACTGTTAGAAAAAGTATTTTAAACTTCGCGAACAAACACTGACTCTAACGACTGCATTGCACGCAATCGATTCAAAAACACTTGCTACGTTTTAATCGCGTTTAATGCGAACAATTTTTAATTTAGCGAATACAAACAATCGATTAATTCATTTGTCACGCGCGCGATCGCAACGAGGTTCTGAAAAAGAAAAATACAAACGATCTAATTATTATCACTGTTAATAATGTGAAATCGTATAAATTATTCGAGAGACGTATTATATAGAAATATATTTACATTAAATCTTCGTTGATGCGTGACAAGAGAGACGTCCTTTGAGGGCTTCGATTATTCTTCGTCCGAATCCAATGGAAGACTGATCCAGTAAACGATTTAGTTGGTCTCGATGTTTACACGTCGGAGTGCAAGGTAAAACTGACTCGGTTATTGTCAAAGTCAAGAAGAGGACCGTTTATGTTTATATTATGCAAGGCCAATTAAACCGAGATAAAATTTTGAAGTATTGATATGTTTCATCGTAATTATTTTAAGGTCAACGCTCGTTTCTCTACTTTTAATTATCAAACGAATTTATTATCGTTTAAATATATTGTATCAGGTATATCGTACCTCGTACACATTAGAGGTTGTTGTAATTAATTAGAATTATTTGTTGGGTTATAAGACAACATATGCAATGCGACAAACATATTGTTCGATTATTAATCTTACGAAGGATTAAATTGTCTCTATTGTGTTACAGATAATGAATAGTCGATATCTTTGTAATATTATTTATTTTTATTATTAAGTAATATTGGATAAAAAAAAAATGCATAATTTATATATATATATATATATATATATATATATATATATATATAAGATATATTACAGGCTATATCTATGGTTGGTAGTACCCCGTTGCATTTTCGATTTCACCATAACGTACGTCATTGGATGATCGATGCATTCAGATTACTTTTAATGGGAATAGAATCCCATACAAAGGGTTTGTATGGGAAAATTTTGTACGGGTAAATTTTCGTTCATTCATGATTGATCGGAACAAAATTTTTGATTCGTTTCTTTCGGCGATTGACTTTCATTCTTGTTTTTCTTTTTTTTTTTCAAATTATCATCGAATACGTTATAATAATGATTTTATATGATAGGTTATAAAATAATAGATATTAACGGTAGAGTCTTTAATACCCTACGGGTCTCCGTATGCAGCAACCTCCATGTGGTGAGACCTGGAAATCGATATTACTTATGGTATATTATAAATGTAAATAACGCAAGTACTGTCGAGCTAATGGCTGCACATAAATTCAATCAAAATTTACTATATTCTATGACGATTTCAATTATCCTTTACATATCGTTCATTTCACGTGTCTCAATATATATATATATATATATATATTCGAGCAAATTAATCGATAATTTAACAAATTCATTATTATATCGGCCTGTTTTGAAATTAAATACACATATACGTATGTATGTAAGTATGCAATATATTTTCTTTTTATTGATATACAGGATGTTAAAGCTAAAGTAGGCCGCCTATAACATACATAACATTATACAATTATATATATATAAACTATTCATATTATGTATATACACTTTTATATATATATATATATATATAAACTTCATAACATACCTCTTTTTAAAACATTCAAAGTATCATAAAAAAAAAAGGATAAAATAAATATTTAGACGGCCTACTTTATCCGAAACACCCTGTACATATATACACGCGTGTTCGTGTGTGTAGGCGTAAAATATTGTTTGTTTGAACAAACGATTACGCGTCTGGGCTCTTAATTGATTAATAGAAGTCAGTTTGAGAATACAGTACGCATTACGGTTACTCGGAGGTTGTTAACGACGAGACAAAAAAAGATAAACAGAACGGATAAAGATAAATCGAACGACAGGAGCATTGGATTTCGTTCTTTTGCCTCGTCGTGCGATGTTTTATTTAGGGCATTGATTTACGCGTACCAACGCACTTTAAAGTACATTTGTCTCTGTACCTATCGTTAAGGTCACAAGCAGCCGCGCGTCTCGTACGTATTAATGTTGCTCGAAGGTTGTTAACGACGAAACAAACAAACAAAAAAGAAACGAAAACAGAAGAGATAAAGATAAATCGAACGACAGGATCATTGGATTTCGTTCCTTCGCGAACGAAACATCCTCGTCTCGTGCGACGTTTTATTCAAGGCATTTATTAACGCGTATCAACGCACTTTTAAGTACATTCGTGTCTGTATCCATCGTTAAAGTCAGAAAAAGTCGCGCGTCTCGAGCGTCATTGTTATTAATCCAACGTTCTTCTGTTCCTGGTGCGTTAAAGAGTTAGTACGATTGCGTGATAGAACGATAGAATGATCGAGAGAGAGAGAGAGAGAGAGAGAGAGAGAGAGAGAGAGAGAGAGAGATCCGAATAAAACAATTAGATTATTCCATATACTAAAATCACGGAAATTCCAGAATTTCAAAGCCATCTTCCACGTCGACGCCGAAGGCTACTTCACCTCGTGTCGTGTATCGGAGGACCCGGTGTACGAGAGTAATACCTCCGGCGATCTAGAAATGGGATATAATCAAGACGAGGAGGAAGATAGAGAGAGATAGAATGAGAATGAGTGAGAGAGACAGAGAGAGAGGTAAAGGTAGAGGTAAAGGTAGAGGACGAGGACGAGGACGAGGACGAGGACGAGGAGTGGATAGGTGGTGGTGAGGTAGGAAGAGAAGAGGCAAAGGTGGGTTGCAAGGGAGAGACTGGCGAACTCGACGAAGGCAACGGCAACGGCGGCTCCTCTGGTTCGAGGGATGACAGCCTCGGGCTAGTGATGCCCGTCGGCATCGCGGATATTGAGTTCATGGTAACCATGGAAACGGGGCCCGTGGCTACGACGTTCCTACGCTTTTATCCCTCTCATTCTGGAGGTTACGCGATCGGCGGCGCATCTCTCCCACCTTTTTCCCTCCTCCCCCCCCCTTTCGTCCTTTCCTGCTTTTTTTATTCTTCCCTTTTTACCCCTCTCCGCCCCGTCCCCTCTTCCTTCTCTTCTTCTTCTTTTTTTTGTTTTTTTTTTTTTTTTTAGCCCCCTCCCTTACCCCTACCCCTACCTCTACCCCAATTCAACATGCTTTTGCATATCCAATGGGTCTTTATTGTCTCGGTTAACGGGTAATAGTTTGAAGAACCTTTCGAGCTCTTTTTCTATTTTTTTCTTCTTCTTCTTTATCTTCTTCTTAATGATGTATCTTATATTAGTTGTAAATAGTAATAATGAAAATATAGTAATAGTGTAGATTATATTATTAGGAGTGAGAGATAGAGAAAGATAAGATATACTTCTTTTTCGTTTTTGTCTTTTCTTTTCTTCTTTTTTTTTTTTTTTTTCTCGTTTTCTTCTCTTCAATAATACATGCATACGTAACAATTCGTGTCTCTGTCGATGATGATGATGATGATGATGTGTGTGTCTCTCTTTGTGTGTGCGTGCGTGTGTCCTTGCGCGTGCGTGCATGTGTTTATAGACGAGAACGATAGTTTATTCGCGATATTTACAATAATTAGTATGGCATATAAATACATATAAGTACATCTTATTATATATATATATATATATATATATATATATATATATATATATATAGATATATATAGATATATATAGATATATATAATAACAAATTTTAATGACCGATCCGTACTTAAAGTGATATCCAACGAGTACAGAGCTACGTATTCGAGCGAATATCGAATAAAATAATTATCCTTGGACGAATGCTGACATGGTGTTCTTCATTTTCTCCGTTTCTATAACTATATTTATATATATATATATATATATATATATATATATATATATATATATATATATATATATATATTTCTTTAAAGCTACCGTTAATTACGTCACGTTAAAGACTCTCGACACAAAGTACACGCTTTCGGTGTCAAGTCGAACCGTATTTCTATCCTTCCTTCATTCTTCCTTCCTTCCCTTTCTATTTTTTTTTCTCGTTTTGTCATTTTTCCCTTTTTTTTTGTCGTTTTGTCGTTTTTTTTTCTTTTTCTATTTTATTTCAATCCCTATCCTCCTTCACGCCAACAACGCGAAGTAACACGTTAGGGGGTGGGGAGGGGTAGGGTCGTTCTCCTTCGTCGCAAAATCTCTTAGATCGTTATCGAAATACGAACGAGTAATATCGAACGCGTACGATAACGTCGCAAACGGATTCGATTTATTTATCGTCAAAAATAGAGAAATTTCGGCGGTGTTTGATATTATTTATTGGTTGAGCGAGCAAGTAAGTAATTTGAATCTCGTACGTTGGCGTTCGATGGTATTCGATATTATGGAAGAAATTGCGAGAGGGGGTATCGTTAAAATGATCGGATAAAATTCGTTCGTCCTCGTCATCATCGTCCTCGTCCTCGTCATCGTCCTCGTCATCGTTTTCGTCATCGTCCTCGTCGTTTTCCGTCAGGTATTAACCGATTGCCTTACGAATAAATACTCCGAGAATTGTTGACCCTCGCCACCCCCGCCGTTACTGGCGACTATGCGGAATCCCGCGTTGAGTAGTCGTGTTATCGCTTGAACGGAATTGAGTTTGCAAAAGCCGTTCAATGGGAATCTTATGACGTGACGCGTGTCCTGTTGATGCCAGGCGATGCCGGAACGGGCGTTGATAACGGCCTGCATCGCCTCGGGGAAGACTTCGTCCAGGAGCGCGTGCCCTCCCGATAACATTATCCTTTCACCTAAATCAGGATTAACGTGTAGGGCTACGCACTCGTAACTCCGATTATTATCGGCGTTAACGCGAAATTTTTCTGTCTCGTGTTCGCACGGCGTACAACAACTGTTACAACCGGTGCAATCGAGGGTACAGTTGGGCGCGGCTTTGCCGCGCACTCCGATCTGCCGTCCGGCGCCTTGTTTAGGAGACGAGGACGACGACGAGGACGAGGACGAGGACGAGGACGAGGACGACGTGGTCGTCGTCGTCATAGTCGAGACGACCGAGGCGGTCGTGGTTGCGATCGAACAGGAGGCTGGCCCAGTTGTCGTGGACATGCTCGCGTTACCGTTCTTTATTCGTTCCTTTTTTATCTGTTCCAATTGCTTGCACATCGCTGAAAGAATAACAAACAAAAAAAAAAAAGAAAAGAAAGGAAAGAAAAAAAAAAAGGTAAAAGAAATGGAGAGGAAGTGAAAAGAAGAAGAGAGAGAGAGAGAGAGAGAGAGAGAGAGAGAGAAATAACGAACGAACGGACGATCATTTAAATCAACGGACGATGATTAAATCAATTAAGGGACGATGTGATGGTATTGGGTATTTCGGTTTGTCTATCTCTCTCTCTCTCTCTCTCTCTTTTTCATCGTCATTTCTGTTTCTTTCTCTCTTCCTCTCCTACCCTCTCCTAACCCTCCCAATAGAGTACTGATCGTTACTACTCACGTGCAATGTCGAAGTATCGTGCCTCCTCGAGCAATAAATCCAAATCGGCGAAATTGTCCGGTATCAGGAGTCGCGAATTTCTCATGAAGTTCAATATATGCCGGAACATACTGCCGTCCCTGTCGATAAAATAATGTTGCTTCAAGGAGTCGAGGACGATCGGTATGCTACCGTTGAATAATTTGGCCAGTCTCGATTCCGGATACCTGCAAAATCGATCGATCCATCTTCGTCGTGAGTGTGGTGGTGGTGGGGGGCGGGGGGAGAGAGCTACCAGGGATAGATAATAAGTTTTATGTTGTATTACGATATAACGACGATTCTCGATCCTCTCTGCGTGTGCAGATCGAAGGTCGACGTAATTTAGAATATTATAGACGAGTATTGCGAACCGGGGGGGGGGGGGCGGAGACGGGTGAGGGGATGCGAGTAAAGAGAAAAGTCGAGGAACGTTGAGAGATCCTCGCGAATCGGCGTTGAGCGAACGAATACAACGGAGAAAGAGAGAAAGAAAGAAAGAGAGAAAGAAATGAAGAAGAAGAAGAAGAAGAAGAAGACGAGGACCCAGGACGGTGCTCGTGTTGAAGCACAACCGGGTGCGTTATGGTGCACAGGTTGGTGGGGTGGGAAGAGTAGTGGGGGAAATGCCGATGTAGGTACCTAGTGTTCCTCCTCGAGCCGGTTCCCATACCTTCCATGGCGATAACATATAATAACGATGGCCTCGTGAAGCCTACGGGGCAATCTGACTTTGTAGAAAAGACAGAAACGAAGGATCCATTATATATCGTGCGATATTTATATATATATATATAAATATAAAATATACGTGTGTATGTATGTACGTAATAGTTAGGTTCGAAGAATCCTCAGTACGTTCGTGAAATTAATTTCCTAATCATTAGTGAAAAAAAAAAGAAAAATAGTACAAAATCCTCGGATTGATTAAACCGCGTGTTCGGAATAACGGATCGTCATAGTTCGAATGATGGAACGTAACAGTGTCAAGGTGTCGTCATTGGTTTCGGTAGCGAGATATGTTCGATGGTACGCGTATCTACAAACAATACTGGTACATAGTTTTGTGTACACACACACACACACACACATATATATATGTACGCAGATCGATAGGTCAGGATGGTAGAGTATTCAAAAGAAGTATAGAGAAGTAGACGCACGCGAGACGTAAGAGACATAGATACATACATGCATACGTATACACATATATATCGTCGGCCGTTCGCTGTCAAAAGAGAGATGCTAAACAGTCGAATGAAGAGAGAGAGAGAGAGAGAAAGAGAGAGAGAAAGAGACGAAGGAAGAAATGCCGCGGCCAGTACCAAGGGCGGAGAACGAAACGCCGTGATTACCTCCGGCGATTTCTTCGACCCACCAAAGAGGGGAACCCGAGCGTGCCTCGACCGTACTTCGACCGGACCCGATCCCGGGTCAGATCCTCTCGCGCTATGGGAAAAGGCTAAACGATCGACTCACATCGCTTGGATCTCTCCTTCCTTGCTCCGCTTTTTTTCCCCCCTCGACGTTCCGTCCTTATCGAAACGATCGTACGATTTTCGCTCGTACCGTTTCTGGATAATGTTTTCGACGTCTCGTCCTCGCGTCATTTATGAATTTTCAAAAAAAAAAAAAAAAAAAAAACGTGGTACCGATACGAGTATATAAAAGGAAACCAGTTAGATCGAAAAATAATGGTGACATTATATCGATCGTCGATCGCGATAACTTAAAATCGATAATTTATCGTTGAATATCGACCGTAACCCGTTGATCGTAGATCGTTTACGTACGTTAACGTTTTATATCTTTTTATTTTGTACGTACGTACGTACGTACGTACGTATCGGGTATTCGTGTATATCGTCATTGTTGTTTACTCACTTGGTTAGAGTTTCGAGGGAAGATGTATATATCGTCCCACCAACGTCTATGTGCACCGGTGCCGTGTACCTCGAAGCCGCCGCAACGCACGGTATACCCGTCATCTTTTGATTGTAAACCGGCGTGACTGGCGTCGGTGGTGTCGGCGACGAGGAATTCGACATCGTGGGCGACGTGGCCGGCGAACTGCTTGGCGACAGCAATCTAACGAAACAAAAAAAAAAATGGAAAAGAAACGCCATCGATATTTGTTTCTACATATTGTATTATCGGGCGAGACTTCTTTTTCAAAATCTAGAGAAAGATGATTCATTTCTTCGCGATTATTTTCTTTCCATCGTTTTCGATTTTTTCTTTTTTTTTTTTTTCTTTTCGTTTACTCTTTCGTTTTATTTTTTTTTTTTTTGCGAACGGACACGCAACAACACGTCAGCGTTGGGACACTTCGTGGATCTTTTTATTATTATTGTTGTTATTATTGTTTTGTTGTTTTCTTTTTTCTTCTTCTTCTGCTTCTTCTACGTCGGCACGAAATAACTCTATTAAATCTAATTCATCGCTACGACGTCGATAAGAATTATTATGTATATTATTAGGTATTACTCGAACGGAGATTGTATTTTTTTTTTTTTTTTATTCTTGTTTCATTTTTATTTTATTTTATTTTCTCTCTCTCTCTCTCTCTCTCTCTCTCCTTCACTTGCCTCATCTTAATTTGTGCGCTAGGGAACATACTGCGTTGCGCCGTTAGCTCGGCCTTCGCCTCCTTCCCGTCGGCCTCACATTTCCGTCTGTAATCATAAAGAAAAAGGAAAAAAGAAAGAAGAAGGTCAACATTATGAAACTCATTAAACTGTAACATCCGCGATAAGTTTTGAATGGTGTTGGTGATGGTGATGGTGATGGTGGTGGTGGTGGTGGTGGTAGAGTTAAACGGAGTTCTGATAATGTTTATCTTATTTTACATTTGCCAGGCTTACAAGATGAGGTATTTGTATTTGAGGTAAGAATCTGTGGAAAACTAAACGACGACGAAAGTTCGAATCGAATCGAGCGAGGGTTGACTTCAATTTAAATTGAAGTTTTCGTACGACAAGTAAGTAACGACGACGTATTTGACGTTTACACGAATAATCGAGATGAGTTCGATCGTACGGGACGATCAAACGTGGTTTTTGGTTGATAAAAATAATTATTCTCATTACGACGTATAATTTAGTTGTGAAACGAACGAGATTGCTTTTGGGTTGTCGAGTTTAATGAATCGATTACGACGATTCGATTCGTTCGTAGTTCGGTCAGACGAAGATAGCTTAATTTTTGATTGCCGTATTATTTTTCGTACCTGTTACGTTATATGGCTCTTGGTACGTTCGTTTTAGCTTGCACGTTACACCTTGCCCGGGTCGAACATTAACGCGTAATTTTCATATATATTAACGAGCCAATTAGCGGAGAAACAAATATTTAACTTGCGTCAAACCGAGCGAAGCTAGGTTTGAAACGTAACGAAGTACGTCAATTGCTTTTGCCTCGGGACTGTGAATGAAACCCGACGAATTTTGCGAACGAATACGGAGTGACGAAAAATACAATTGTCGATCGAACGTCGTATGGATAAATTTTTAAAGAATTTATTTAATAAGATCTATCGAACACGTTCTTATTACGTGTTTTGTCTATATGTTCGAGAGGAGCGACGATACATTGGCATTTATATATATGTGCGTGTGTGTGTGTGTGTGTGTGTATGAAAATCGTGAGTTATAGTCCAGTAAATTATCATAATTCGACGACGAAAGATTCGAAATATATCAAAGCTAGACAGTCGAATTATGATGATCGATTAGCGATCGCAACAAGTCGTCTGTGCAAATTAACTATTACGATTGTTAAATCCGTCGATGCGAATGCTAACATAGGAATTTATCGTTCTGAATTACCTCGAGGCATAGAATACCGTCATTGATGATTATTATTAAAACGTTTTAATTCTGTTACTTGGTTGCATTGTCGTTTTGTAACTAACTCTCTACTTTTCGAATTTTCTTCGTAATAAATTTGAAGATACGCCTCGTAGAGAATTTAGTAATTTGTATGAAAAAAAAAACAAAAAAAAGAAAAGGACGATTAGTCATTATTAAATACAAATTTTATCCTTGACGACCTAATATGTATATATATATATATATACATATATATGTATATATATATATATCATTGATATATAATTTTACGTTTAACTTTACGCAAATTTTTTCTCCTTATTTCGCGAAAGAAGAATAAAAATAGGAATAAGAATAGGAATAGGAATAGAAACGAGGATAAGAGTAGGAATAAGGATTTTCCGTGATAGGATGGATAGATAGATGTAGAGTAACTCGTTAGGAAGATCGACAGTAGGTCGACCACGGTCGAGGGCGTGGAAAGAGGCGCTTGATTGATCCGGTCGTTTTGTTTCGAGTGTTCTTTCACATCGTCATGGAGGGAGATATGAAAAAAAAAAAAATAAAAAAAGTAAAAATAAAATCAGTCGAGCAAGTATAAGTATGCGTTCGTAGGAAGGCGGATATGCGTCGTGGCATCGAGAGATGTGTAACTGTAACGAAGGGTAAACGTACGTACACGTACACATACACATACACGCACACGCACACGTACACGCAAATGCTAAAAAAAAAAAAAAAAAAAAAAACACGGATAGCTACTCGTAGAACCAACTTGGCCGTATAACGAAACGCATTCGATTATATCGAAAAAATCACACGCGAGATATAAAAATTGGCGAGAAGTATCGATGAAGATCGATGAATGCGTTGAACGTTGAAGATCGATGAAAGCGTTGGACGTTGAGGATCGATGAAAACGTTGAACGTTGAAGATCGAACGATGGATTTATGGGAACATCGTAGGAGTGATTTTAGATATCGATGATCGCAATGATTCTTATTAACGAAGAACGACGTTAAGTCGAAACTACGCGTGTCTGAACCTATCGTTAAATATATCCCGTTCGATGGATCGAACGTTGACGGGTTGGAGAGGGGATACTCGGTGGATCCACGTCCGTTCGTGCGATTTTTCCAACGAATAATAGTACAACGCGAACGCTGTGTCATTTCCGTTTCTTTCGTATCTACGCAGACTTACGCCTATGAAATTCAATATTAATTTTCATTGGGAATACCGGAGAGTGCTTTTCACCAAACGAGACTATCCGGTGGGATAGGTGAAAAATGATGGCGCGCATATATTATGCCACGAGGCATTACATTACATTCTTCGGCCGATCGCGGTCGGTCGCTCGCTAGTCGTTCGTTCGTTCGTTCGTGAGAGGGAGAAAGGAAGAAGAAAATCCATGAGAGAAAGATAGAGAGAACGAGCAAAAGAGAGAGAGAGAGAGAGAGAGAGAGTCGTATGTCGATCCAGTCGTAAAAGGGGTACTAGAGAAACGAGAAACAAAATAATGTCAGAAGTAATGTGAGGTGTGTTTCTGTCTGAGAGTGTGCGCGTGCGTGTGCGTGTTTGTATGTGCGTGTGGGAGGGGAGCAAGCCGAGGGGCGAGAGAGGTATATCTCTGTGGTCGTGCGACGGAAAGAAATAGAGAGAAAAAAAAAATAATAATAAAAAAAAAAAAAAATAAGTAAATAAAAAAAGAGAGAGAGAGAGAGCGATATACTCGCGGCATAATGGCACACGCGAGGTGGAAGAGGTGGAACGGCGAAGGAAGACTCCGCGTGTGCGCGCGCGCGCGCGCGCGTTCGTTCTCTTCATTCTTCTCTCCTCGTCGACGGTGAACGGCCTCCGGTTCGAGCGCGCGCGCGCGCGCGCGGGCGCACACTATGCATAAGGAGCACGCGCCATATGCGATCTCTTCGTGCCCCGTTCGCTAAATATTCTGTTGATGCAAAGAAGAAGAGGAAGAAGAAATGGAAATGAAAATAAAAAAAAGTATATTATCGAGAGGATATTTAGTCGTTTATAGTCGTTTATAGTCGTATATTAGTGGAACGTACGAACGTACGTTCGGGTTGGTATTCGAGCATTTATCTTTTAGTAAACAATCAACCGAACTTCAAACGAGGTTGAACCTGTGTTGTATTTAATTATCGGTTTACGCGTGTGATTTATCGAAGAGGTGGTTGGTTAGGGGTGAGGAGGGGGGAGAGGGGTATTTAGAAATTTATAAACCGGGATAATTCATCTAATTAGATAAATCGTTACGATCACCTTTGAGAAGGATAACGAACCGAATGGAATCTCATCGTTCGTCTGGTCTATCAACCGTTAAGTGGTCACCGACCAACAACCCTCCCCTCCCCTCCCCACCCCTCCCTCATCTCCCCTCTCCCGACCCGACCCGTCCGATCAACCGTTCTTCCTTCCGTCACGTCCACCGTCCGAGTTATTACGAATCCATGTAATTATCAACGAGACAATAATTTCCGCATCCGCCCCGTGCGGTCTACGAGAGAGTTTCCTTTGGCCTTTTCACCGGTTAACACGACGAGAGTTTCTCCTCTCTGTACGAGTGGCAATACTAATCGTCATAGTCGCATGGCTTTCGTAAAATCTTATTCTCGATCGAACGACGATAACTCGCTTCTTTCGTACGCGATAGAGAAACAAAAATTTCGGGCTCGTCGATTTTCTTAACGCTTCTTTCCTTTCGTTTTTTGTTGTTATTGTTTTTTCTTTTTTTTTTCGTTCTGTGACGCCATCGATCGTCGAGAAAATTATCGCGAATGAACAAGATACACTAATTGGAAAGAGATACGATCGAATAAAACGATAATTTTACCGGAAATTTCGTCTCGACGGGGTATTTAATGTTGTTTTTCTTTTTTCTTTTTTTTTTTTTCGATGTCTCTCCTCCGCTTTGTCGTGTGTGCGTGCGTGTGCGCATGCGCATGCGTACGCGTACGCGTGCGTACGTACGTGCGCGCGCGCGTTTTTTTCTTTATCTTTCGTTCATTGCCCGAGAACATTACACACACACACACATATATATATATATATATATACGTATATATTCTAGTTGGAACGAAAAATATTTTACCTCCCCCCCATTTTTTCTCTTTATTTCCTTATAACTCTTTAGCCTTTCTTTATTATACGGTCCATGGCCCCGGGTAGTGATACCGATGTGTATGTACCTGCTAGTTTAGATTAGGTACGTACCTGCCCACACTGTATATCGCGAACGGAGATACCCAGAGAGCAAGGAGAGGCACTCCCGATACGCGCGAATGCGTGTCTTGCTCCATTTCATCCTCGCCTATTCCCACCACTTAGAGCTCACCTACTTACCCTACGAGACGGAAACTCTGACCGAGACAACGTCGCGCGGTTAAAGCCTGGATCGAAGGAATTTCATGCACCGCAGCAACTGGCAGACGGCAAACGGACAAAAGTCGGACAAATCGACGCAGACGTCTTTATAATATCCGATCGATTATTATTCCAAGCTTCAACGATTTAATTGCGAACGAGATTTATTTTTACTTTGGTTTACCTCGATCTGCATGCTGTTATCCCTTTTTGTTTACCTTTCCTTTCCATTCGTTTCTTATTCTTATTCTCAATCGTGTTCTTCTCCTTCTTCTTCTTTTTCTTCTTCTTTTTCTTCTTCTTGTTCTTGTTCTTCATTCGCGTGGATTGATATTACCACGCAAGCCACGTTTTAATTACCAACGATATTATCGATACGTTTCGATCTTTGTTTGCTTTTTTTTTTTTTTTTTTTTTTTTTTTCGATATCACGAAAAAAAGTGTCAACAACGTTGGTGCACGCTCGTCGAGTCGGAATAAATTATCAAAACGTTTCCACGAGAAAGTCACCGCTCGTTTAATTCAGGAACGATATTTCTTTTCTTTCTTTCTTTTTTTCTTTTTTTCTTCATTCTTATAACATATAACTATTTAACGCGGATATACGATATATACACGTAACGTTGTTTAATATCTCTCGACGGAGCACTTTCCAGAAACATATTCGATTGGAAAACGATTCGCACTCTCGTATGGCACGGAAAAAATAGAGACAGAGACAGAGAGAGAGAGAGAGAGAGAGAGAGAGAGAGAGAGAGAGAGAGAGAGAGAGAGAGAAAGAGAATCGAGATATTTTTTAATATTTTCGATAGGACTACGAGGAACGACCTTTACAATATACGTTTACGACTTATGGAGAGTCACCCATCATCAACGACGATGGCGTTTCCTTTTTTTTTCTTTTTTTTTTCTTTTTATTTTCTTTCTTTTCTTTCTCATCCTCTCTCTCTCTCTCTCTCTTTCTCTCTTTTTTCGAGAAGGAGAGAAAATATTTACGAGAAAATTTCGCCGTTGGTGGCGCGGCTTCGTGAATAATTTCGGTCCGCGGGAGACTCGTCAGCCTTAGGCTATGTGCTCGGAGCGCTCGGTTCTAATTACGGCAACTGCAGAGCTCGTCTGGGCTCGGAGCCATGCCTCCGGCTCGTTTCCAACCCCCGCACGCTTTGGGAGCGCGCGCGCGCGCCCCCTCAACCGGCCTCTCTCACCCCTCGTCACCCTTCCCCTCACCCGTTTCTATCCACCTTCCTTTTACTACCCCCAGCACAATTTCCACAGAGCCCACATCCGTTCTGAAATGCGAGAGCGGCTCACCGACCCTCTTTTCCGCCGCGAGCGTCCTCTGACACACACACACACACACACACACACACACACACACGTATACACAGAAACACATTGACATATAGATACATACATATATACGTACGTAGAAACGTATACCTACACACGTATATATATATATTTGAATGTACATGAAAATGCATATAGAGATGCATGCTCGCGGATATATATATATATATATATATATATATATATATATATATATATATATATATACACGCAAATAGACAGACAGACAGACAGACACACGCACACACACATATACAAAAGGATGCGTTTTATGTACTCCCATACGATACGTTACCGTCCAATAGCTTTTCCCAAAGTCGGAGATGTCGTATTGCCGTTTATCATCCTACTGGGACCGTTAGTCAATTTTTCTTCCGTTTGTTTGTTTTATTTTTTTCATATTTTTTATTTTATTTTTTTCCTATATTTTTTAATTTTTCATTGGTTCGTCGTTCCGAACGGTTTCTCTTTTATTTATTCATTTTTCTTTGGGCTCAAGGGGGAGGGAAGTGGTTTCGCGTGTGCACGAAAACCCCTTTGTTTGTTCTTCCCTTTCTTTAATTCTTACTCCTCGTCGTAGATTTCATTTACGGTATCCACGATAATTTATTAAGAGTTATTTCATATTTTTACAATAGAACGTTGTATGTTTGAAAAGGGGGAGGGGTAAAAAAATTGTCGTAACGATCGAACGAGATCCTTACTTACGTTCGTTACGTCAAGTCGATGAGTGACAATTAATAGTTAATTTTTTTCTACATAGATCCAACTTAAAGTCATGGAACAATGCTAGAAAGTCATTTAGGCGTTTAATGATGCGAAATATATTTCCCAATCCCGTTGATGAAGATAACGATCGTAAAAAATTTTCGATGTAAATTCGATATCGTGTGCGTGCGTGCGTGCGTGTATGCGTGTATGCGCGCGCGAGAAAACAATGGTACACGTACGAAGGAAAAGTCGGTACGCGAACTCGAAATGCATACGTGTTATGCGTTTGAACGTTGGTTACGTTCGACGACGCATTGCCGTGTTTTAAGCATGGAATCGGCATCGTCACGCGACGGAATCAGAAAGTTGGTGTGAATATCCTTTGCATGTAGATACTGTCTTACTTTTAAGACTTCGAACAGGTAAATGTACATATATATATATATACAAATGTACATATATATATATATATATACACATATAATATACATATATATACATACATTTACGCATACACGCGTACGTCTACTTATATCAGCTTAATTTCCGTTTCCATACATTTTCACGTTAAACTATGCTTTAGCGAGTGAAAGTAAGTTGAGGTAAAGGAATTGAGACGGGACTTTTCGAAATTCTCTCCTCTTGTTCTTTTTTTTTTCTCTCTTTTGGTTTCAAATTTAACGAATCGCATTTGTTCGATTATCATTATTTAACGTGCGATCACGAACGCATTAGACGACGATAGGCCGAATCGATGACGGTGAAAGTGACAGGAATAGGGATAGGTGTAGTGATAGTGATAGCAATAGTGGATTGGGTTGGTGGGTGGGGGGAGGGAAGGGGGAAGAGCAGGGAAGACAAAGTTCGTCGCGAGGATAGAACGGAAGTACGAGGGACGGTTATCCTGTCGTCGGACTCACCGTTTCTGGCACGTGGACTCCAGGTTGACGGTTGTTCTGATATTCTCCACTATTTCGGAATGATCGCGGCTTACTCCTCGAAGTCGTGCGACGACAACAACAAAAAAAAAAAAAAAAAAAAAAAGAAAAACAGGAAAGAGAAAAAACGAGGAAAAACGAGAAAACGAAAGTGGGTATTGGAAAATCTCTCAACGCCTGGTTCGCGAACGTACGATCACGAAAAAACTCGAGTGTACTTTCATCGTCGTTGGCGTAATCGGAAAAATGATTTCTTAGGGGTCTCTTGGTGACCGTTGGGACGGAAAAAAAATGGAGCGCTTGTGAAAACACCACGTGGCCGGACGTTCACGTGTTATCCCTTTCGTACGTAGAGACGAGACTCCCCGGAGTTAGCGCAGGCCGCGCGCGACCGCGGCTTCGATGAGACTGCCGTCTTCGTCGTCCGTCCGTCCGTTTCGAGCGTTCGCGCTCTCCCGAGCGCCGCCACTAACACATTCGTTGCAAGTTAGGCCAACGCTGTGTGTATAACCCACAAATACAACTGCCGATCACGAGAGCATCGCCGACGGCCTTTTTTTGCTCCTCTCAACCTCGTCCTCATCCTCATCCTCATCCTCATCCTCGTCCTCGTCCTCCTCTTCGTCCCACAACCTTCTCGCGCTAGAGCTTTGCCAGCTCGCGGCGTTTCGGCCCCCCCAGCTCTTTTGTGAACCTGAAGTCACCCTTCTTATACCATCTACCTACGATAGATACACACACACACACACACACACACACACACACACACATATATCGTAGGAGTGCCATTGTATAAGTAGACAGTCAAGTTTAGTCCGTCTCATTCGATAATAAGTATAAGTGATTGTTGAAGCATGCGCAAGGCAAGGTCAAACGGCATACGTTTTTCCAAACGTTCGTTCCTCCAATCGTTCGTGACACTGTAGCGATTATTAGCCATCAAGATAAACGAGACATTTTAGAGCAGATAAGTCGCTCAATAGTTTGTAATTAGCATTAAATCCGATAATTTATTATTATCCTATTGTCGACTTGCCTATGCCTACTTCGATGTATGCTGTTTATTACTTTTCTTTTTTTTTGTTTTTGGTCTATTTACTGCTCGTTCGGTTACGGATTAATTAAATTCGTTGAATGATAACGTTCTTGTTCAAAGAATATCTTCGACAAAAGTTTCAACGATTCGAAGGAAGTTTCTTGTCCCTTCGTAACCAATCGCATCGCTCCACCCTCCACTTCGTTTCAAATCGAGCGAATGGTCAACGAGATATCATATCAAGAGTAACTCGAGCGAATCATTGTCCATTGTATATTAATGAATTATTTCTGAGTACGTCAACGGTGCTATTATTTTTATACGGGCACTTAACCAAGAACTAACGGGATCCACCAGGCGAACGACATTGGTTAACCAACTTTACCACTCGTTTAATATCGACGCCCTATCATCGTGGCCAACGGGGTTATATCACACTCAGCGAAACGAGAGACCAAAGACGAAATTTTCCGTGTGAAACGACCCTTATCGTTGGTACGATGCGAGCCATCTACGCTAGAACAATAATTAATGCAAAGGTTAATACCGATTAGGTGAATCGTTCGTCGTACCAGGTCTATGTGCCCCTACGTGAACGGTGTGTTCGATGCACCTCTGTGATATCAAAATTGCGATCCTGTTTTTTTTTTTTATATTCTTTTTTTGGGTGGGGTGGGGGGTGGGGGGGAAAGAGTAAAAATGTAAAAACGATAAAAAACGTAGAATAACGTAAAAGGATCAAGTATCGGGGATATAATGGGACAGTCGGAGGGTTCGAGATATAAAGGCGGCCTGTGCCAACCAGCCAACCAACCAACCAACCAACCAACCAACCAACCAACGAACCAGCCAGTCTCGCTCTCTCGCTCGCGCTTACTTCTCTCTGTCCTATTCGAGATGCCTGCCCTCTGGCTAAACGGCCATGGCCAACAACATCGTTCCAGATCGCCTCGGGCACTTCTAAAACCCACTGGACGGACGATTCTGCGCTCGCATACATAAACTTTGTCAGGGACAAAGCTACGCGCAAAAGCATGCGCGCCGTCCTTCCTTATGGTTAGATAGAAATGGCCACTACGACGACGACGAGGACGAGGACGAGGACGAGGACGAGGACGAGGACGACGAGGATACATTTGGGATACCTACTTATATCTAGTCGTCGATGTCATTCGTTTCCGATATTTTCTTTCGATCGAGGGATGGGGTTGGGGGAGGGGAACCGACCGGTATTTCACGATGCGCCGGTACCGTTAAATTTTCAATCGGAAACTGGTATCACCGACCGGAGAAATACTACACTGTTATGTTGAATAAATTTTATTTCAATATTATTATTATTATTATTATTATTATTATAATTGTAATTGTAATTGTAATTATAATTATTATCATAATTATTGTTATTATTATTATTATTAATTTCTATGACGAACGTCTCTACCAATTAGCGCGGTCGTTTAATCGTTCGGTATCGTTTGGATCCTAAACATGAGCGCGTACGTAAAGTGTCGATCATCGTGAAGTATATCGATTGGATCGTAATCGATTCTTTCGAACTATCGAATCGGTCCCTCCCTAAAGGTAATTCTTGCGACTATAACCAGAGGGTGGGGGGATGGGAAAAAGAAATTGTTTCTTTTTTTTTTTCTTTTCTTTGTTTTCCAATTCTTTCGGTAGAGTCGGTTTAGAGGACGAGAGCGTGCTCGAACGTAACGCGTATATGTACGGTACCGTTTGTTTCTCTTTTTTTTTTTTTTCTTTTTCTTTTTTTTTTCTTTTCCTCTCGTATCTCTCAATTTCGTTATACGCACACGTACGCGTGCCGTTATCGATCGATTCGCATTTCACGTTTACTCGAATTAATACGAACCACGGGGATTTCCTCGTTTTTATTCTTTTTCTTTTTTTCTTTTATCTTCCTTCATCCCTCTCCCTCCACACCCCATCCGCCCTTACGACCCTTCACTTTGTTCTCGTCTATTCTCTCATTCGTAAAAAGAGAGAGAGAAAAAGAGAGAGGAAAAAAAAAAGAAGCAGAAGATCCCAAAGCGAAAATATTCCATTCGAACGAATTGTTTCGAATAAAAATTGTATCTACGACGATACAATACGTCATAAATTAATCGATTAATTTATTATATTACAAATTATATCAGCGTTAAATCGATATATATCTCTCTCTCTCTTTCACACACACAAACGCACATACACGTAAACACGTATTACACGCGTGCGCGCGTTACTCGTACAGTCTTGTACTAATTATCATAAGGTCATAGGCGATCATTAGAGGGAGGTGGGGTGGAGGGGGGAGAAAGAAAAAAAGAAAAAAAAATTGGGAAGAAAACAAAAATAGAAAGATAAAAAAGAGTGAGAGAGAGAGAGGGGGAGGGGGTAAAAAAGGGGGTAGGAAGAGATGCTCGGAGAGAGAAGCATAATAATCGGTCGTAATTCAAAAACCATGATGCTTATTCTACATATGGAAGAACTGGGAAGAGGAAGAGGTGGGAGGGTGGGTGGTAGGGGGGGAGAGGGAGGGAGGGTAGGAAGGTAAAAAGAAGAGAACGAGATGAGTTGGGTAGAGTGGGAGGTACCGCGTGAGTGAGTGAGTGAGAGAGAGAGATAGAGAGTAAGAGAGTAAGAGAGAGAGAGAGAGAGAGAGAGAGAGAGAGTAAGAGAGAGAGAGAGAGAGAGAGAGAGAGAGAGAGAGAAAGAAGAAAATAATGTCATGTTTTTGTATCATACGATATACAGACTGCCGGCATAACGGACGAGTATACGCTCGGAGCGTTCAGCAGGATGTAACGCGAAGAGTCCGAGTGTAGCCCGTGGGTTCACATATTTTAGGGAGAGCCCTCCCTCTCCGAGCCCCTTTCCCCGATTCCCGAGCCCACCCCACCCCTTGGTTTCGTTCAACGTGTCTTTGAAACGGGTCTCTTGCTCAAGGCGAGAACGCCGGCTGCCCACCTCCCCGATCCCTTTCTCTTATCTTTTTTCACTTTCTCTCTCCTTCTCTCTCTCTCTCTCTCTCTCTCTCTCTCTTTCACTCTCCCGCTTTATCTCATTTCTCGAGCGATCATCGCGGATAAAAGTTATCTCGCTAGAATCGGCTTTCGAGTTCTCCGGCATCGAGTCTTTGATCGACCAATAATCATCCTCGACGACAGCGTTTACGAATTTCCCTTCGGTTCGATCCGAATGATCGATAAATCGATTATATACCGAGTGAGAACGATCGATCGGCGGTAGGGGGGGGGGTGGTGCCCAGTATCTAAGGTTCTCCGTTTTCTTTCTTTAACTTCGTTCCTCTCGTTTTTAATTTTTTAATCCTATCTCACGAGGACGATCCTTCGTGATTCGAGGATCGATAATACGTCACGAAATCGATAGAGATCACACGCGCAAACGCACACGGGGGTTGGAGGGTGGAGGTAGAGGGTGGAGGGCACCCTCGTTTTGTAAGCCGAAACGAAATTTTGCTAGCGACGTCGGACGATTTCTTTTTTATTTATTTATCTTTTTTTTAATAGACGGATCGGATCGCGTTAACGCGTCTAGGGACGTGTCATCGTAATTTGGAGGGGAGGAGGGAGAGAGGGGAGGGAGGGATGGAAGGGTTGATCAAAAAGTCCAACCATCGATGACGATTCTTCAGCTTTGGTTGTATCGATTCGGTATCGAACGGTCGAATAAGATGATGGTCGTTGTCCGTGATGACTATGGCTGTGTGTAGGCGTGCGCTTACTCGCGAGTTTACAAAGAAGAAAATAAAGGACAGAGATAGAGAGACTAAGAGAGAGAGAGAATGAGAGAGAGAGAGAGAGAGAGAGAGAGAGATCGAAGGAACGAACGGAACGGTCTTTCTCTTCGCCGCTTACGTGACCTCTGGTGGGTGTATGTTTAACCTTTTCCGATGGTAGTCGACTCGAATAGGAGGTGAAGGAGGTGGAGGTGGAGGTGGAGGATGAGGAGGATGAGGAGGAGGAGGAGGAGGAGGAATATTGCCAGCGGGCCCCCCAGAAACGACGATCACCCACGCAAGCGAATGTAAATTACCGGAGGCTGTGAATCATTTTGAGAAGATCCCCAGACGGGCCCCGAGGTCCTTTTTCTTCGTCCTCGGTGCCCCCCTTTCCTTTTTTTTTTCCTTCTTCTTCTTCTTCTTCTTCTTCTCTCTCTCTCTCTCTCTCTCTCTCTCTCTCTCCCTTTCTTCTCGTCGTTCTCCTCTTCTTTATCTTCTCCTCCGTCTACTTCGTCGTATTCTATACTACTACTCTCTTTCTATTATCTTCTCTTTTCTTCTTCTTCGTCTTCGTCTTCGTCTTCTTCTTCGTCTTCTTCTTCGTTTTCTTCTTCGTTTTCTTATTCGTCTTTGTCTCCCGTTCTGGTACTTACGTAAGGTAGAGAGAACGTTCCTTGAGAAAGGCAGGCGGCTCCCATAGGTGGCCGTGGGACGTGCTCTGGGGGCCCCCTCACTTCTCTCTCTCTCTCTCTCTCTCTCTCTCTCTCTTCTCTCTGTTTTTCTCTTGATATTTCTCTCTTTGTCTTTCTCATTCCCATACGATCGAGTCCGAACGTAATGCTTATTAACCGCCTCGAGTGCAACGAGAGCCTCTCCTTCCAGAAAAATCAAAAACGAGGAACGCGGGTGGAACAACCAACCCCCTCCCCCCCCTCTCTTTTTCTTTCTCTATCTCTTTCTCTATCTCTCTCTTTCGAGAGATCGACTTGCTTCTAGTCACGCTTCTTATCCTTTTCCTCCCTCTTTTCTCTTTCTCTCTCTTTCTTGTTTCGTTTCTTTTCTCTATACTCTTCTTTCTTTCTTTCTTTCTCTTTTCCTCCCCCTTTCGTTTCTTTCTCCCACACATTTTCTTTCTTTCTCTATCTTAGATCTCGCGATCGTATCCACGACAATGGATCAAACGTCGGATCCTTCGGATTCGATGCTCGTTTGTTCGATCAAAACGAAATTAGGGATCAATCGATCGATCGAAAAACTCAAAATCACTTTTTTCAATCGGGTTGGCAATAAAGGACAATAAACGATTGCGAATTTTGTGGATTTATTCTTATTTAAAATCCGCGATCACAGAGTTGCCAACCCAATATATATATTCATATGTATGCTATGCAGTATTTGTGATATCTTAAAAAAATCATTATTATGGTATCTCTATAAATATAATCATGGATTTTTACGATGTATCCTTATTTAAAATCCGCGATCGTTTAGTTGCCAATCGTATTTGTGACATCTTAAAACAAATCTTTGGTATTGTATCTCTCTAAAAATCTATGATATCTCCGTTATTCGAAGTTCGTTCGACGATGATCCTACATGTACCATGTATTTATTACGGTTTCGTCGAATAAATATGTATATATATAAAAAAAAAAAAAAAAAAAAAAATGAGAAAAGATTATAAAAAATGGGGTAAAAAATATCGTTCGCATCTTAAAAGTTAAAGGCGTACGATATCTCGTCTAAGGTGTTTGGAACAAAAGATTCCGGTAATTAGAAAGCACGAAAGACATTTCGCGCCGCGAAGATTTCGCCTCTCTCTCTCTCTCTCTCTCTCTCTCTCTCTCTCTCTCTCTCTCTACACGAGAGGAGAGTAACCAGCGAGCGGTTATCGCCTGTAGCTAAAGTGCAAAAGCCGTCATTCTAAAGCCGCCGCCGTAAATTCTCCTCCTGCCTCTCTCGCTCGTGCGAGGGGCACTTTTTTACGGGACATCCTCGTTGTTCGAGGGTTCGAGTGCTGGAAGAGAGAGAGAGAGAGAGAGAGAGAGAGAGAGAGAGAGAGAGAGAGAGAGAGAGAGAGAGAGAGAGAGTGAGAACGGGGTAATCCACCTTTATGTTTTCCATTCCGCCATATATTTTTTTTTCCTTCAGAAAACTTGGCCGGTCAAGAGAAATATATTATGTAGGTGTATAGGTATATATATATATATATATATATATATATATATATATATATATATATATATGTATGTATGTATGTATATATATGTATGTATGTATATATATGTATGTGTGTGTGTGTGTGTGTGTGTGTGTGTGTGTGTGTGTGTGTGTGTGTATGTGTGTGTGTGTATATATATATATATATATATATATATATATATATATATATATATACACATCTTTTCATTTAGAATGATTCTCTTTAGCCCGATTAATTATGTTATTGTGATTGGGTTGCGTGATAACATCGCGATAGCGCTCGTATTTCAATCTCTTTTGAAAGAGAGAGAGAGGGAGAGAGAGAGAGAGAGAGAGAGAGAGAGAGAGAGAGAGAGAGAGAGAGATAAATGCTTCTAACGAGAGGTTGGAACAACTAGTATTAATCTCGAAGTCAGGCTTAATAATTCTCAGATGGGCGTTAAGTATTGCCATAACACGGTAGATGTTAAACGGTGTTAGGATACTTTTATGCATCACTAATGAGATCTATACGGTATACTTTTTTTGTTTTTCTTTTTAATTCTTAATTTTTTTTCTTTTTTTTATCAGCTTAAGGACGAGCTTATCGTACCGCGAGGTAATTATACTTTCGCAATTGATTACGTCAAGATTTTCTGATAGGAGATAAACAACGGTTAAACGTCGTTGGAACGAAATTGAAAAAAATCTTTATCATTTACCCGTTCGCTAATCCGGTTTCTATGAATTTCATGAATTCTCGATTTCATGGATTCACGATTTCATTAAATTAATATTACGATCGAAATAAATCGATCCAAGGTATCGAGATATTCCTTTTACAAGAATATGGATCCTCGTAATTAACGATGGTCGTTAAGAGATTCGTATCGATTTTTTTTTTTTCTTTTTTCAAATTCTATATACGGAGAGTTAGTCGTGGATGTTTAACGCGTAAGCGTACTGACCAATGAACAAAGAGAGGTACCTCGATCCTCTTACTTTCGGAGGATAAAGATGAAGAGGAGTAGGTGGTATTGATGGTGTTGGTGTTGTTGTTGTTGATGGTGGTATCGGTGGTGTTGGTGTAGGAGGTGGACAAAGAGGAGGTGAGTCAGTATCATAGCGAGAGAAAAGGATAGACAGATAGACAGATAGACAGAGACAGAGTCAGAGAGAGAGAGAGAGAAACGGAAACGTTGTTAGAGTCAGGCTCGTCCTTCCGGCTCTTTCCCCACTCTTTCCATATATCTTTCTCTTTCTTTCATTCCTTCCTACCTTCTATACCCCTTTCTCTCTCTCTCTCTCTCTCTCTCTCTCTTCCTTCGGCAAAGTCTGCTTGCTGCTTATAGGCAGGCAAGTCCCGAGGCGACTCGTGAAGATCGTGGAGATCGACCGAGATGGCGATGCACGACGAAGGTTATGCCACGTATAGTTTCGCGGCTCGCGCCTTGCGTCTTCTCGATCTTATTATCATTTTCTCCTTCTTCTAATCCTTCTTCTCTTTCTCCCTCATCCTTCTCCCTTTTTTGCCCCTTTTCCCTATTACTTCTCGTTTATTCTCCAAAATGGTCGCGTACTTTTGCTCACGATCCATGCTCACGTGATACGCCATAATTACGAATAATGGCGGGGCATAGGGGATTGCCGATGGGACATGTAAATATCATATTTACGCGTAAGTACTCGAAACAGTTTAAATATATGTATACAAAGATTTTTTTCCATGCGATTGGAACGACGCAATCGATTAAAACACGCGTGAGTTTCTCCGTGAGGAATGATTTATTTTGTTAAACTCACAAGATTTACATAAATATAAGTATCGAATAACGAGATATTAATCGTAATGTCGATTCCTTGATCACTATCGCGACAATAATTACATTTAATTATTGAAATTAATGTTATCAGTTTGCTTTGTCAATGATCATAGATCGTTTTTACTATGTTTTTAATTATCCATTGATTGTATAATATCGAGTCGACGATTTATGGTACGTAAAGCCGGAATTACGAGTCAAGCGCGGCATTGTTTTAAATTAAAGAAAATTATATTTTTCTTTACACACACACACACACACACACACACACACACATACACACATGAAAAGTTCGTCACTTTTGCGAATAGTTCGTATATAATCGGTGTACAGTTAACTAATGGACAAAAATAATGAGGAAAGTATGACTAACTAAGGTAAAAGAGATACGCGGAAAGTATTACGAATTATCTGATATTAGCTTTCTTTTCAAGTACGGATAATTCGCCTTCTTTTCTTGTGTTCTTGTCTCTCTCTCTCTCTCTTTCTCTCTTTCTGTCTCTCTCAATCTATCTCCATCTCATTCTCTTTTCATTGTACAAGTAACTATAATTACAAAATTGCCCGGGGTGTTTTGGACGTATTCAACGTAAGGAAACTTGACATGGGATCTTAGTTGTGTGTATAGGTGTACAACCATCATTTTCATACATTGTTTCGTGAAAATTGCCGGCGAACGCGTATTATATTCTTTTTAAGAGTTTATCTTTCTTTTTCTTCTTCTTTCTTTCTTTCTTTCTTTCTTTCATTCTTTATTTCTTCTTTAAAACAGTTCGAAGAGCCAACGAACACACATCATCTTAACGTAAATCATCGGCTCTAATTCGATTTGGAAACGTACGATTTAATTTTTTTTCGAATTATATCTCGTTGTTGTATTTGGATTTGGGGGAAATATTTTATATCGAATAAAATGACATTATAGGTTGAAAGTTATTGGATCTGTCATCGAAGTATCACATAGTTTACGTGTAATAATTTATGTACGTAGATATAAATATTCTGGTAAGAATTTTCTCGAAAAATTTTGTCAGTTATTTGAACCCCTCTCCACCGACCCTCCCCCTCCCCCACCATTTTAGCACGAACGAAGTCTACTCTCTCGAAGTTTTTCATGAGCTGGTTTCAGAACACGCGTGAACGTTCCTCGAGGGCAAGACACGGTCAGGATATCGTCGAAGTCGAGAAAATTATATTTCGCTTGTCGTCGCTTCGCAACCAAGACGCGATAAGCTCGGACAACGTGCGGTCATTACTTAGTCCCCTTTAATGAATCAATTTATTGGCGCATAATTATTACACCGAGAGCCGGTACAAGTATTACCTCGCTTATACATACATACATACATACATACATACATACATACATACATACATACATACATTCATACATACATACATACATACATACATACGTACGTACGTACGTACGTACATATACATAGATACGTAAATACGTATATAAAATACGTACATATATATATATTTATATATATACATATATATAGGATACCCGCCATTTATCTTACCTCGTGCACGAGCCAGAAGCGTGCTCCTTACGTGTATTTATTTATACGAGGATGTGTCTGTAGCAAATTTTATCTCAAATAAATTCATTCTTTTTCTTTTTCTCTTTTTCTTTTTTTTTTTTTTTTTTTGGTTACTTTTTTTATTATAATTTTTTCCTTTCTTTTTCTTTTTTCTTTTTTCTTTTCGATCATACGTACGCAAGAATATTTGTTTTTCTCTCTTCTCCTTTTGTCACGATAGACGTCGTTGATACGGGCTATTGTTACCGTTTTAAACCAAGGACATTTACTTACATAGTACGTTTTCGATTTCACGTCAAGTATGTTCCTCGTCGTAGTTTTCTTTAAAATCATTTAAGATTCAAACGTGGAACACGATCGATTTCGTAACGAGAACGTTGAACGCGAAGTGTTTGCGAGATCGTTCTACGAGTACTATACGCATGTAGATGTACATTTCGAATTTTACGCGATTGATTATGATAGGGGGAGAGGGAGGGGGAGGGAAGAGGAAGTCGGGCGAGGGTATTACAACGTTATCGAACGTATCGGATACTTAATCGCTTTATTCGTTACTGATATATACTTTTTTCTTTTTTTTTTTTTTTTTTTTTTTTCACGTACATATATCGGACAAATTCCTCGAGGGATAACGAGTACGGTGTTAATGGCTCGATGATCATTCGTAGATTAAGATCGATCGCCGATCGTTATCTTATTATCTCGATTACGTAAAATCGTATTCGCGAGCAAAAGTAATAATCCGGTTTATCTATCGATTCGATGACGTTGTGATCGTTTCGTTACGACGAACGATAAAATATTTCGAACGGATATGTATTAACTTTTTCCGATAGTCAGTGAAAAATTCCTTAGGATAAATATTTTAACGCGAATAAAGATTTAACGGATGTGCAAGAAAATTTTTTTTTATAAAATCTGTATCAAATTCTACGCGCTCTATAAACGAATTTCCCGTAGAACCTAATATATATATATTTCGATACGTTAATTTATCTATGGGATCTATCGATGCTGAAGTAGAATACGATTCGATAGATAAGTTGCGTTTGTCGATGGGAAAATGGCAATTTTTCGCGTTAAATAGATTCTTTTTTCTTCTATTTTTTTTCCCTTCACGAACGACTTAGAAATTATTTTTCGATTGGATCGATCGTTTGGG
This sequence comes from Dolichovespula saxonica, assembly GCA_911387935.1. NCBI lineage: Eukaryota > Metazoa > Arthropoda > Insecta > Hymenoptera > Vespidae > Dolichovespula > Dolichovespula saxonica. Next base: position 5,634,023 of record OU427004.1, on the reverse strand, counting down.
GGATCTATCGATACTTAGATAAAATACC
>OU427004.1:5603995-5628995 GCA_911387935.1 Dolichovespula saxonica | reverse complement strand
TCTCGTTACCGGAAAAAAAATATCAATGTCTACGTTGATCTAAGGGAATAAAAAAATAAAAAATAAAAAAGATGGAACGAATCGAAGGATCCTATTGTTTCGGGATGAGCATATATAAAAAAAAAAAAAAAAAAAAGAAAATAACCATTTACAAATTATTCACATTGTTCGAACAAGAATGGACGATGGCGACATCGAATACGCGTCATATTTAAATGAAATATCCTGAAGGCGACGAAAGCAAAGTATGGTCTGTAATGCAAAATGATATATATATATATATATATACGTGTGCTCGTGTGTGTGTGTGTGTGTGTGTGTGTGTGTGTGTGTGTAAGATATCAATAAAATACGAACAAAATTGAACGAACACAATTTTTACATCGTGTTATTAAAAATTGAAATATTGATTAATTAATAATTATTAGAATTTGGATGTTATGAGATACGATGGGTTCGTATGAATGTTAAAATTAAGTTTGAGTTAATAATAAGTTGAAATTAAATTTATAAATTGAAATTAAATAAATTGAAATTAAATTTATAAATTGAAATTAAATAAATTGAAATTAAATTTATAAATTGAAATTAAATAAATTGAAATTAAATTTGAGTTATCAACGTTCTACGTTTATAATTGTAAATAATGTTATTATAATTTGTAATCGGTAACAACTTACCTGTCAGATGGGTTAAAGCGAATATCAGTACGAATAGTAGAGTCAATCGGAATATGTAAGACTTCATTTTGTCGGTAAGACGTGCGTGCGTGCGTTCGTGCGAGTAGAGAGTGAGTGTGTCACTCTGACGGTCGACGATTTAATGCTCTCGCTTTCCCACCTCGTGGGACTATATAAACCTAAGAGGTAACTGACTATCTCGTAAGCACACGAGCGTTTCGACGTAGAAAGAGAGAGAGAGAGAGAAAGAGATAGAGTTAAAAAGAGAGCGAGAGATAGAGTTAGAGAGAGAGAGAGAGAGAAAGACACAAACATCTACTCGACGCCTTCGCGCATTTCATTATATCTCTTTCTTTTTTTTTTTACTCTCTCTCTCTTTATCTCTATCACCAATTTCTCTGTCTCTCTCTCTCTCTCTCTTTTTTTTTTTTTTTTTCTTTTCATCTTGCTTGTAAAATCACTATCGATATACATACACACACATAATATATATATATATATATATATATATATATATATATATTATTTTATATATATATATTATATATATATATTATATATTCTTTTTCTCTCCTTTTAATTTTTTTACTCTCTTTTACGATAACTTTTTCTTCTTCTTCCTTTTTTTTCTTCTTTTTACTTTTTTTTTTTATTTTCGTACTCCAAACGATCCCTCCGTGTAAATCTTGTAATTATTAATTTTTTTTTTATTTTTATTTTTTTTTTCTTCAACTATTTTTTCCTTTCTCCATTCCCATTACCATATTTGCCTTTATCAATATTATAACTTTTCCTTTACGCGATCAGCGTTTTAATTACTTTCGTACACTAAACTTTCCTTCGCGTCGATCGTTGAAATCGTAAATCATTATTTATTATTTTCTTCTCGTTTTTTTTGTTATCTTTTCTTTTCTCTATCGTGAGATTTACCTTATCGGAATTAGAACACTCAATTACGTGTATTATCTGACTTACAATTTTAAAGAATTCGTTAATTCGATTAAGACATCCGAAAGGAAAGGTCGCCTTGTTTGTTCAGGTGTTTCAGATTCTACACAATTTACACACATACGTACGTACGTACATACAATACATATACATGTATTACACCATACATATACATACATACATATATATATGAATCGTAGAAATTTCTTGAAAGAAGATGCTGATAAGGATGATCATCCTCGTTACTTTATTGATCTCAATGAGGAGAATACTATTTTATTATACTTTCGTATGAATGTGTACGTAAGTATACGAGTGGATAATACGAATCAAATAAGGAAATAATTAGTATTCTTTGAACTGTTCTCTCTCTCTCTCTCTCTCTCTCTCTCTCTCTTTCTCTTTACTGATAAAACATATTTAAAATACTCATATACGTATATACATAGAGATATTAACGCGTCATGGGAATGTCCAATGTTAACGGAAAGTAGGTAATTCACCGATGTAGATCGTTGAACGTCATTATAGTTGTTACATTGGAAAAATTTATTTGACACTTTGGTGCTACTGCAGTAGATGATTGCAAACGATAACGCATACAATGTGTATTTCCTGTTATTGGTTGGTACTGATCTTCTGATTAATCACGAGATAAGAAATTCTGTTCTGGTCGATGTGAGTAATGGCGGCTCACCGGAAACTCGTAGACTTATTATACATTTACACACACACACACACACGGTGACATAGACGAAAATACGAGAGAGAGAGAGAGAGAGAGAGGGGTGGGGAACGAATAAAATTTATTCGATCAACGTGTACTCACTTAATTATCCCGAGTATGACAAATAAAAAAGATAGGTACGGAGTGGGAGATATCAGCCAAGGGCAAAATTGAGGAAAAAAAAAAAATAAAAAAAAATAAAAAAGAAAACGGGCGAATAAAAGTCTTCGAGTCGATGGATCAATTTTAATCTTTGGTTATTTTTTTTCCTCTTTTCCTTCCTTTCTTTTCGTTCTTTTCTTTTTTTATTTTTCTTTCGCGTTGTTGTTTACCTTTAGGTTTTCATTAATCTCGCAAGGATCTTCGCAGAAAGAAAGAGTAAACGATTGTGACGAGAAGAGAGAGAGAGAGAGAGAGAGAGAGAGAGAGAGAGAGAGAGAGAATAAAATAGGCAATGTGGCTTAATCTACATTTTTTTTTTTTTTATTAATATCACTTAAAGTATAATAATTGTCATTGCTTTCTTTCACTGTGTGTTTCCAAGTGTAAATGATATGATAGAGGAAAATGGTACAGAAGAAGAAGGAGGAGGAAGAAGAAGAAGAAGAAGATGTAGAAGACGATGGAGACACGTGAATAGACGTAGAAGAAGATGTGGAAGAAGAAGAAGAAGAAGAAGAAGAAGAAGATGGATATGTGGTAGATGTAGAAGATGAAGAAAGAGCGTCGTATAATGGATTTACATGAAGGCATAGCGTCTCTCTTTTTCCTTTTTCTTTCTTTCTTTTTTTTTTTTCGTTTTATCTTATCAGCATACTCCTCGCTTTTCAACTTACACGCTCGTAAAATTTTCTTCCTCGATAAATATACGTAATTATAATAATAATAATAATAATAATAATTATTATAATAATAGTAATAATAATAATAATAATAATAATAATAATAATAATAATAATAATAATAATAGTAATAATAATAGTAATAATAATAATAATAATAATAATAATAATAATAATAATAATAATAATGATAATAATAGTAATAATAATGATAAGTACTTGTTGCTACGTTTCCAAATCGAAAAACATGTTTACGATATTAGAAAGTATCGAAAATATTTGTTTCAGTTAGATAGAATAAGATTTCACATTGACGTAATCGTCTTGTCGATAATTGATCTTGTCTTATTAAGAGAAATAATTTTAACAAGCAAATACGAACGATAACTTTATCGGAGAAAGAGAGAGAGAGAGAGAGAGAGAGAGAGAGAGAGAGAGAGAGAGAGAGAGAGAGAGAGAGAGAGAGAGAGAGAGAGAGGAAGACAGAGAGTGAGTGAGAGAGAGAGAGAGAGAGAGAGAGAGAGACATAATTGTTTCGTATTTTTTTTTTGTTGTTTTTTTTTGGATTGAAAATAGGATGGATACGTTGTTAATTAAATCGATCGGGAGATTTTTCACGATTTACAAAATTTCCCTTCTTCTTTTTGTTGTTGTTGTTGTTCTTGTAGTTGTAGTTGCTCGAAATGTTCTCTCGTTAAAAACGCTCGTAATACTCGACGATGCATTGGATTATAAACGATGATATTAATGATTGTTTCGTATCGCGCATGGTCGAGGATTTCGTCGTTTATTTATGTATTATTATTTAACCGAAACAATCGTCGACTAACAAGAACGTAGAGCACCGTAAAAATCTAGTAAGATTTCAATATAGGTATTCACTCGTGTTGTATTTGTTGTTATTGTTGTTGTTGTTGTTGCAGTTGTTGTTGTCGTTTTTGTTATTGTTTTATGTACAGCGGGATGGACCCCGTATCGTAAACTTAACGCCGTGCACATTATTACGCATTATAGATCTCACAATACTGTACAGCCTAAACGACGAACTCTTTTTACTCGTAGAAATGTAAATAATCGAAATGGTCGCGCGCGTTTACGTATGCCAGTTGGTTTATGGTCGTTTCTTCGATTGATAACGCTTTATGGATCGGCCGTTAGGACGAAAATTATTTAACGTTATGTCGTAAAAATTCGCAAAACGAAATAATTCAAACGTATTTCGTATTGTAATCTCGCTCTTCAATATTCTCGAATTCCTCGAGATTGGATCATCATCGAATTTCCAACGGATTATGCGACTCGATATGGACGGGTATTTAAATAAATCAAATTAAGTGCCATTGATTGGTTATTTAAACGAATGCAACGGACAGGTATTCAAACGAATAAAATAAAAGATTGTGTGCTCGATTGATATTTTGTTTTGTTTGTCGGGACATCGTACGACATAGCGCGACGTTACTTTCTTCGTCCCTTTTGCCATCCCCTGTCCCTGTCCCTTTCCCCCCCCCCCGACACGCCACCACCCAACCCCCGGCCAATTTTGTTATTTTCGCGCGATCGAACGCGAGCGCACACGACGTTCGGTTGAAAATCGAGTCTATTATACATTTCTGATTTCGTGACGATGATGTCGTAGAGTGACAAACGTCTCTGGTCCAATGTCACGGCAGATTGACATCTAAGTATTCACGACGACGACGAAAGGGTCATAAAATAACCAAAAGCGTCGTGAACGTGAACGGAGTCACGATCGATTACGCGGTCGCGCCCCTTTACTAAACGGGCACTTTAAATTTCTCACCCCCCGTCGACCGATCTCGACGCCGAGAGGGAGAGGAAAAAAATGATTCGACGAAAGAGTTTCCTTGGTTCCTTTTTTTTTGTTCTTTTTGTCCCTTTTTTTCCGTTTTTTTTCTCTTTTTTACTTTTATATATATATATATATATTTTTTTTTTTTGATCGGTAAGGTCTCAAGATAGAATTGCTCGCGCCTGGTCGTCAGTTCGCGAAAGAGATTTTTCCGTAGGAAAAGAAATCCGAAGAAAGGAATAACAAAGAAGAAGAAGAAGAAGAAGAAGAAGAAGAGGAAGAAAAAGACAAATTCTGTGTCCCTCGTAGGAAAAATACTTAAGTATAAGTTTGCCCGTTATATGTCCCTTTTGTTTTTTGTTTTTTTTTTTTTTTTTCTTTTTTTTTTTTGTCCGACGTACGGACAGACCCACGCAAAAACACACACACACATACATACGTACACACATGCATACGGGGACGCACGCATACTCCGACAGTCTCTCTCTCTTATTTGACACGTTTATCGCGTTAGCGCAAAACGTTTTAGCTAATCGTTCGGAAATCCAATAATCATCAGCAGGAGCAGCGACGGCAACGGCAACGGCAGCGGCATTAGCAAAGAAACCTTTAGTTAGCGTTTAAGGAAGTTCACGGATCTCTAGAACGTTGAAAAGGTTATAATGCGTTTCTCGGATATAATTTACGCATCTTAAAACGCAAATTCCTTTCCGTTTATCGCGTCTCCCTATCGTATAATTGGACGATCTTAGAAGAAAGTTTTTCAGGCTCGCACTCGTACAAGTGAGTACACACGCTCGAACGGAAATGTCTCGTGTCTTTGGGGGGGTTGGGGTCGTAGAGGGGTTGGGACGGGGATGGCGGCGGGTGTAGCGTTAGTTTTCAAAGATTTTCACCTAATAGGAGTGCCGAAGCTCAATTGATACGCGAATACCGTTTCAGATTACTCATAGCCCATCCGATAACGTTGTGTCATTCGAAACGAGGAACTAAATTCGTTCAATGTTTATCGATGTTATGTGCCAGGTCGATAATCCGCGATCGTGTTCTTTAAGAAGGAATAGATGTCTTTGAAGGATGGCCTAGCCTCCTCGTCTCTTCTCCAACAGGAACACATCATTTTGTAAACGTCGTCGGGACACATAGTTGGCTTGGGTAGGAAAACCTGTTAAAAGGTACGATCATTTCAATCGAAACATTATTATTATTATTATTATTATTATTATGCATATATATTGAAATTAAAAAAAAAAAAAGAAAAAGAAGAAAAGAATTCGTACCTGAGATTCCTCCCCGTAATACATGTGTTCGGCGTTTCTGATAACTTGATCATTGGTAAGATGTTGGAAAGGTTTTTCTCGGGCTAAACTCATTACTTCCCATAGCGTTACGGCGAACGACCATGTACTACTCGCGCACGTATACCTGTCCTAAAATATAAACGAGGGATAAATCGATTTTTTTATTCGACGATATATCCTTTCGTCGTAATAACAAGTTACCGAAAGGATTTCTTTTCTATTCCTTTCTTATTATTATTCTCATTATTATTATGGTTCTTACCAAGAGAATGCTTTCCCATGGTAACCACCTGATCGGCGCTGGTGGTCTACCGCCAATGTCGCTGTAATCCTTCTTATAAAGATCGCTGCACATTGCGATATCCGTAACTTTGACGGCGTATGATCGGCCAACCAAGCAATTTCTTGCAGCGAGATCCTTATGGACGAGATTCTTCGATTCGAGATACCTCATACCCGAAGCTATTTGCGTACCCATGTAGAGGAGACAGTTTTGACTACGGAGATAAGTTATTTATTGCACTTCTTTTTCTTTCCTTTTTATTTATTTATTTATTTTTATTTTTTTTTTTTCGAAAAGAACGGCGCACGAGAGGATTACCCGAGGGTTAAACGAACGGGGGGTAGGGGGCTTACACGCACACACACACAGACAAAGAGACGAAAAAGAAGGGCACGCGTGCCATAAAATTTACTTTATTTATATCGTACCTGAGGGTCTTTAGATTGCAGGTAGGTCTTAAAGTTCCCGTAAGCGGTACGCTGTACTGAAGATAATGGGCGAGATCACCGAGTTCGGTGTACTCGATTATTGTCCAAGGAGCTGGCTCGGCCGCGCAGACACCCAAGATCCTTGCCACGTTCGGATCGGACAATCCAGATAGAAACCTCACTTCTCTCATTTGATCGTTCGTACCGGGCATACCGATACCTCCGGGGTTGTTGCTTATGTGTACAGTTCGAATGTCGTTGATGGAATTTGGTACACGGGCGACGACCAATCTTGGTGCGTTTGGTACGACATCGTCCAGGTCTACGGTCTCACAGACTATAGCCTGGATGTGGAATAGAAAATATTAACTTTTTTTTTTTTTATTCTTTTATATATATTTTTCTTTTTTTTTTGATTTTCTAAGACGAACGACAAACGGGAACGATTGTTCGGTGTTACGAGCTAAAGTGTGTCTCGTCTCTGAGGTATCTCTTATCGAAAAAAGTTTCTCTTTTTTTTTTTTTAAAGCGCGCACGAATCGAACTGGGTTGAAATAAAATGTTATTATTATTATTATTATTATTAGATCGAATAAATACTTCTCCGACGGTGCTCGAGCCAAGTTTCTCCGTGGTTCTAAGGCAAAGCCGGGGTACATTGGTCGGTTCGATCTCTTTGCATTTGTACGGCTTGTTCATGCTAGGAGCTATGTTCCAAGTGACGACGGGCGCTGGTATCTGTAAAAGTAATTTATGCCCCGTCATGTTCGTCGCGCCGCCATCGGTGCCGTAAGGGAAAAATAAAATCGGGAATAATGGTTTAAAAGAGAGAGAGAGAGAGAGAGAGAGAAAGAGAGAAAGGGAAAGAGAATAAACGTTTAACGGTTTTCTTCGTGCCTCGTTGATCGCCTTCGGATGTTAAAAAGATTTTATATCTACGGTCGATAAATTACCTTGTTAATTGACGGAACATTGTTATGCTGTAACCCAACGGATTTTTCTTTAGGTGCTGTGTGCCAGCGTTTCGAGTGTCCACGATCCATATCTCGACGATAACTCGTCGTAGTTATCGTATTCGTCGTAGAGTTGCCGTTGATCGTCGTCGTAGTCGTCGTCGTTGACGACGTAGTCGACGTCATCGTCGTCGTCGTCGTCGTCGTCGTCGTCGTCGTCGTCGTCGACGTTGTCGACGTTGTCGACGTCGTGTTATGTTTATTGCTGTTATTGCCGTAACTCTGTAACGTTCTGTAATGATGCACATGTCGAGAGGTCGATTCGGTCGGCGAGGAGGAACGACTCGGTGGTTCCAATATGGAATCCCCTCGACCGTTCAATCTTACGTTCTCCTCGGAGATCGTCGAGTTATCGTTGGTATCCTTCGTTGGTGGTTCTATAGAAATATTTTTACGTATAGAAATATATTTACACGATATATGTATATATATATATATATATATATATATATGTATGTATGTTTATTGAAAAAAATAAATAAGATCGAAAAATCGATCTTTATTCAGACGTTCGTTCGAGTTCGATCGTTCGGAACGTTTTCTCGACGATCGTATGATTATTTTGGGATCGTAGAGATCGATCGAGACGTTATTTCAAAATAACTCGTTATACTTACCGGAATTGGCTACGATCGCGTAAGTGGATTTACATTGCGGACTGACCAATGGGGAATCGAATTGTTCCATCGTTAATGATTCATGAACGCTGACGTCTTCGGGCGCGTCGACTTCGGATGCGTGATTAACGCTGTCGTTCAACATGCCACCGGGCGTTAAATTTAGAAGCAGTCCCTGAATGATTTAATTAACTTATCTGGAGCGGATTTTTTTTTCTCGCGGGAACATGAGTAAGTAAATTGTACGATCAGAAATAATAATAATAATAATAATAATAATAAGGGGGATCGATCGATCGATCGTTCGAGAACAAACAAACGTACCTTCATATTGATCGTGAATCCAAATGGATTTTTAAGTACGGTCGGTGAACTTTGTAGTTTTTGTCGTCGATTCAATAACAAAATGACAACGAAGACCAAAAGGAGAAGTAGTATGATTGCTGTTAGGACGCCAATCAATACCTCCAAATATTCCTGTCCTTCGCCCGGTGCTGTGACTAAGATAAACAGAGAAAGAGAGAGAGAGAAAGAGAAAGAGAGAGAAAGAGATAGATAAACACAAAGGTATAAATATACATACATATACATATATATATATATAGAAAGAGAGAGAGAGAGAGAGAGAGAGAGACAGAGACACAGAGACAAAACATAAACAAAACATGTTATCAGTCGTAACTTGAGTCATTCACGATCCGGCTATCCATCGAGGTAGCACGTTATTCGTTAATTCTCCTTAGCCCGTAAATTTTACGATAGTTTCGTTGGAGATCGTTAAAGCGTCCACCCCGTTATTTTTATTCCAACGAATTAATTCGATTCGTTAAATTAAATCGTAATGGATCGTTCCTGTATTAGATTTAATTACGTTACTTATTCGATTTATCGACGCGTTAAAGTGGTTCCGTCGTTACGTTAATACGATCGGAGTATAAGGGACAAATAAGAAGATCCAAGTGAGTATAATGCGCGTCGTTTTATTTCCCTCCCCTCCCTCCCTCCCGCCGCCGTACCCTTACCACATATTTTTTTCTTTTTTACCTTTACGCCCCGAATGAGAGAGAGAGAGAATGTGTGTGTGTGAGAGAGAGAGAGAGAGAGAGAGAGGACAATCATCGAAAGGTTACGTTTGGCGTTAACGATATAAATCTTATTATCGTCGATTTTGGATTATCGAAAGTAAAGAGTTGTAAAGTAAAGGTATATTCGATCGATTTCGATGTTCGTAGTCGTTAAGAGTATAATCCAAGTGTCTATTTTCTAACGCGTTACTTGATACTCTTCGTTGAAAAGGATTGATGATGATAGGACCATATTACATTGCGTATTGTTACCGCGTTAACTAACACGTGACTTGGTAGTAATTTTTTTTAACGGCTTGCTAACTGGACCATCGTTATAATTCTTTCCTCTTTTTCTCTTTTTCTTTCTTCTTCTTCTTTTTCTTTTATTCTTTTTTCTCTTGCTCTCGTTTTTTTTTTCTTTTTCCTTTCGCGTACGAGATTATCGATTAACGTTAGTCAAGAGAAATTGATTTCGCATATCGTGTACGGATAATATTTATGTTTTATATATATATATATATAAGTTCAGAGAGAAAAATGTCAGAATCTACCAGGTACAATATCTTTTACTGAAATATACGCGTTACGAACGTAATACTCGTAATTGATATTTACTTAATAAACGGGCTGATTAAATCCGACGTACGTTTAATTTATCTTCGTAAAGTATGTTAAAGCGTAACCGATGTATATTTTCGAATTCATAAATTTCGTTCGTTATTGTTCGTTATTAATTTTCATTTAAGTAACGTATAAACTTCCCTATAAAGGAAACTTTTCCGAGAGCGTTTGTACTCGACCGTCAGATTTAGAAATTTAAAGGTCCGCACGGACTTTACGCGACTTTCTCTATTTATAATTAACACTTGGAATAAAAGTTTTCCTTCGTCGGGGATAAAAGCAGGGGGGGAGGGAGGGAGGGAGGGAGGTGGGGGGAGAGGAATAAAAGGAGAAACAAACAAACAAAAGGGACTAACAAAAATAGAAAAGGAACGAAATTACGAGGGAACAAAATTGCAAACGAAAGAGGGCTGTGCAAAAATGAACTATCCCACGGATACGCTGTAGTATTTTTGATATTAACTCCAAATTAAATTTGCTTGTAAAAAAATATTATACACGTAATACACACACACACACACACACACACACACACATATATATATATATATATATAAAATTTGCCTGGAAAGTCAGTTATCATCGTAGCCTGTATTTTTTACCTTTGCGGATCAAGAGAAAAAAAAAACGAAATTCACACACACATACACACACAAAGAGGGACAGAGAGATAGAGAGAGAGAGAGATAGAAAAGATAAAAAAAAGGGTGACTCTTTGGATCGTTGTTGTATCGCAAACGTGTAATTATGTCTGAATTGAAATGAACGTTTCCCTTGCTATCCCTTTATCTACCATTGTTTTTGCTAGATTTTTTTCCTCCCTCCTTCTCTCTCTATTTTTTTCTTTTTCTCTTCCTCTCTGTACGTCTCTCTCTCTCTTTCTCTCTGTCCTTTTTGAAGGTCTTCCTTTTCCATCCACCATCTCGTCTACCACGGACAGCAAGCTTTTCGTTCTCGCGTAACGACTATCACTTAATCCGACTAATTGTTTACGTTACGCGGAAGTTGCCAGGCGAATTATAAAGCACCCCTTTGGTTCTCGTCTCTCTCTCTCTCTCTCTCTCTCTTTCTTTTTTCTTCTTTCCTTTTTTTCGTCTCTATCTCTCTCTCTCTCTTTCTCTATTCATCCATCTATCTCCGTATACCCTCTTTCTTTCTCGTTTCGTTAATGAAGTTAGTTCGTTGGACAAACCTACCCATCGTTTTCTTTATAAGAAGAACTCCGGATATAAGGATTTGTTTTAGTAGTGGTGGCAATGTTACCGTGATGAACGGATGACTACGATGGCGATGGTTGTGTTGGTGTAGGTGGTGTAGGTTGTGTAGGTGGTGATGGTATTGGTGTTGGTGATGGTGATGGTGGTGAGAGGACGGCGATGTTGGAGGGGTGAGGAGGGATGGTAGCGAGGGGGTGGTTAACGGTGGTACTCTAGTTTGCGGTTTTGACGCACCGACGAACTTACCCGGCCAACTTATTCCTCGTTTGTTTTAAGACTCGGCGCGCGATGGCGGATGGACGAGGAGAAAGATTGGCTCGAGAGTTGAGTTCAGTTAAGTTGCCTTGGCTTTGGGTGGTGGCAGCGGGTGAAGGAGGACGAGGAGGAGGATGAGGAGGATGAGGAGGAGGAGGAGGAGGAGGAGAATGATGATGGGAGGGATATAAGGGAAGGTGCAGCCACGATTACGGAATTGGAGGAAAGAAAGTAAAGGAGAAATTGACGTTGGGTTCGAGAACTCTTTCCTCGGCTTTAACGTCTAAAATTTTCCTCGAAGAGGAGAAGGAAGAGAAAGAAAGAAAAGAAAGAAAAAAGAAGAGGAAGGAGTACGCGGTAGAGGATGAAGATGAGGGTAAAAAAAAAAAAAAAAAAAAAAAAAAAGGAGAGAAACGAGTAATAAAAGGGAACGACGCGATTACACTTTACGTACCTGTTTGCAGATTGAGATTGAGATTTGCATTTGGACTGACCGGGGTTTCCCCGTCCTCCATCGCCAAGGTCGTCTCCTCCGTTAAGTTTTCGTACGGATTTGCTTCGAACAAAAATTGAAGAATCGAAGGGTTTGTTAATCGTTAAATGCGTTTCAACGTTTAAGTTACGTTATGGTATAGTCGTTTAATAAATTTTTATTCGTTTTATAGGTTCTCGATATGATATTTATCAAAGCACGATGATCGTCAATACTTGATATCGCGTTATATACGTTTTAGTTATTCGATGTCGTCGATTTAATTCTCGAACATTGAGAAAGGCGTTTGATACGACGAGCGTGCAAAGAACGGTTGAAATTTTTGTAAAGAGGGGGGGGGGACGAGGAGGGCAGGGGTATCGAAAACGAAAGGGTCGTTGTTTCAAAGAAAAAAAAAAAAATAAATAAATAAATAAATAAATAAATGAAAAACAACGAATACACGAACGTTGTCCTAACGGGGAACTTACATTTGTCGAATACAATCTCCCCGATCATGATCCAACGTGCTGCGAAATAAAGATGAAATTTAAGAAATTTCCCTTGACGACCGCGCAGCCCAATGGTGACGTTACGTGCATTCTCCAATACTATGTCAGGTATGTAAGAATATGCGATCGGTTCGTCCTCGTAATATTCGCCATCCTGACTGAACCAAATATTAGCCCTCGAGAAAACCTGCAACTCGAGTTTCGCGATCAGTACGTACTCTCGTTCGAACGAGCTATGTTGTAATTAAATAAATGTGCACCATATTTGGTGGGACCAATCGAACGCTCGAATAGAAGATTAATATTGTTTGTTTGTTTGTTTGTTTGTTTGTTTTGTTTTTCTCTCTTTTTTTCTTTTTTTTTTTACCTGAACGTCGCGCGAAAAATAATTGTTCGTGTAAATGCGAACGGATTCGAATATCCAATAATTCTCGAATTCTAAGACAATTTCAACGAAATCGGTTGAGAACGTGTCGCGCATCCAAGCGACCCAGCCTGTACCTGTAAAAAGAAAAAAGAGGAAGCAAAATGAAAAAGCGTTACGTCGGATATTATTAACGATAACGATCGAGAATCCAAGGAGCACGGTATATATATATATATATATATATATATATTATATTTATATCAATATTTAAACGATCGTTAAGGTATTACGTTATAAAACGATAAGATCACGTTGTACTGTATATACGCTTATAGCGTCATGGTTCGTTTTATCTAACGAATCGATATATCGAAGTGGTATACTCGGGTACGGATTTGGTACGGGGTCTCTCATTTAAAAAAAAAAAAAAAAAAAAAAAATAAATAAAAACAGAAAAAACTCGCGTTGTCAGTTAAGAGGAGCAAAATGTCAAGTGCCGTCGTCGTTATAGATTGAAAATGATGATGACGTGTACGTTAACACGAACGATCCTGCCAGTTTGAAATACATAACTACGCTACGATCGATCGATAGGGGGGTTGGGGGGAGGGGGGAGGAACGATTTATCGACAATTAAAAGAAGTCGATTGGAGTCAAGTGTGTGGGGAGTATCGAAACGGCGAATAAATAACGCAGTGGTTAACCGATGGATAGAGATAGACAGAAATACAGAAAGAGAGAGAGAGAGAGAGAGAGAGAGAGAGAGAGAGGGAATTTAACTATAGATCGTCGTACGACGTTTGAAAATAGTATTTTGATCAATTTGGAGAAATTTAATTGGGGGGAGGAGGGTGGAGCGGAGGGGAGGTGGAGGGTGGGGTGGGGGGGGGGGGTTGGAAAGAAACGTATTATAGTACGTTCCCGAGAGGAGCAGCGAGATTTTGTCGAGAATCTTTCGATTTCAACGTTCGAAAATCCTGGGCGTATATCCACCCACCGATTACCTCTTCCATCTCCAATGTCGAGCCTGTAATTATCCTCGCCGACCTCGCCATCTATCAGTCGGCCCAAACCATCGGTCAACGAGTTGTACTCCCTTTTACCGTCGTAAGAGGTGTCACTGAGTTCTAACATAGGCGATTCAGGTATGTTATAACTCGCTATGCCATCTGGAAAATCAAATATTGTCGATTAAGATTCGATCGGTTAATTCGTACGATTATATCGTAACGTAATAAATGCCGTATGTTATTCGTCATGTATTTTGGGTTTAAGTAAGATTCGAACGAATCTCGGGGGTGTATATATATATATATAAATGTATGTATGTATGTATGTATGTATGTATGTATATGAAAAAAGAAAAAAAAAAAATATGGCGTCTGGGTTGCTACTCGATTTGCCATTTCGCGCTAGAAGTCACTTAATTGCTTCTAATATTTCACGGTTATACACGCAAAATGTCGACCGTTTTACTACCTTCAGACCTACCCGCTTCCCCCCCCCCCACCCCACCCGTCTGTCTTTATTCTCACTCATTCTCTCTCTCTCTCTCTCTCTCTCTCTCTCTCTCTCTCTCTCTCTCTCTCTCTCTCTTTCTCTCTCTCTCTCTTTTTCTCGCGAGTTATGTTGTCACGCGATGCGCTGGTCAAGCATGTTACGGTCAAATTATAAGTGAGCACGTATAATAATTTTTTAACATTTCCATGAGCACGCCGATGCGAGGGCACAAAAAGCACGCACCGTTCATTTTGATTTAATAATAAGCAATTAGCGTCGACGAATCTTGTACATGACGTTCTTTCTTTTTCCCCCTCTCCCCCTTCCCCTTTCTTATTTCTTCTTTCTTCTTTCGTCCAGAGTTCCTTCTACCGACACCACCACCACCACCACCACCCTCATCCCCTTCAATCTCTTTTTATCTCCTTCTTTTATCTCGCACAAATCGCGAAAATCATATTCGAAATTAGCCGTAGAGAAACGTGAACTCTCAATGAGCGATCCAAAAAAAAAGAAAAAAAAGAAATAATAATAATAACAATTTTTATTCCTTCCCTAACACGTGTTAGCTTCGATATACGATAAATATTACTTTCAACGTGTAATTGAAGAGGTCGTTCATATTTCGTTAAAAAGTGGTAATCCTCTTTCTTTTTTGGTGTTGTTTTTTATTTCCTTTTTTCTTGTTTTTTTTTTTTTTTATTTTTATTTTTTTTTTCCTTTAAAAACGGTACGAACTCGTGATCGAGCCGTAGGGAAGAAACGTAATTAACATTGTTTTTCATAAACGCACGTATATATATATATGTAGAGAGAGAGAGAGAGAGAGAGAGAGAGAGAGAGAGAGAGAGAGAGAGAGAGAGAGAGAGAGAGAGAGAATTTTCTATCATTGAATATGATTCGTTGTTGCCGGAACATCAACGAGGAAATGCATTATCCAAAAGCGAACCACGAATCATCGCGCGCGATAATAACGGCGCTCTTAACGGTAATTCTACTCTATCACGTTAATCCGTTTATAGGGTAATTCAATTAAAATGGCAATCTTCCATTCGTCCGTCATCTAAATTATTGCGCCGGGCCGCTTCATAGTCGGCCGGGAAGATCTTCTCGGCTTCGACGATATCTAAACGTTAAGTACACACACACATATATATATATATATATATATATATATATATATATACATATTAATACACACACACATACATATATATATATAATTGACTTATTTGATTTTAAAAACGGTCTAGTAATCTCGGACAAAATTGATATATGTATAAAACGTTCCACCGACATGGCCCCGATATTTTTTTACGATCTTCGTTTGAATATTTAAGCGGAGTGTTTCATTGTAATGAAAAGAAAAGAAAAAAGGAAAGGAAAAAAAAATTATAGCATCGTTTTTATTTCTTCGTGAATTGACGGGCCGATTCGTGGGAACGAGGGAGGGGGTGAAACGAGGGGGTGAAAGAATTAATTCTCATTCCATATTTGTTCAGTAATTTTTTTTTCCTTGCCCCTAATTTTCTCTCTCCCCTTATCTCCTCTTCAACTTTCTCTCGTTCCCCTTTCTCTCTCTCTCTCTCTCTCTCTCTCTCTCTCTCTCTCTCTCTCCTTCGTCGTAACTATTTTACGAGGCGCGCTTAGACGCGGAAATGTCAGTTTGGTTGTACGTAGCCGTAAATGGTGGGTAGTAAAGGTCGTAGAAAATTCGCGCCATTACTGAAATGTTCCTTAGGCGTCACACGCGTGACCGTGCGTGGTATCGCAAGTTTTTCCATTTAGATTCGTCCTTCATTCATCGCCGATTGCAATCGATGTCGCGTCGGGAGTCTGAAAGTGCAATGACCTCCTACATCGAGTAGTGTGAAAAGCTTCCATTCAGTGCTCGGTCTTTTCTATCGTTAAATATATATACATATGTGTGTGTGTGTGTGTGTGTGTGTGTGTGTGTGCGCGTATGTACGTATAAATGTACGTATCTCGATGATAGCGAATAAGGGTTGACTATGGTAGATTTATCAAGAAGAAGCATTAAGTGACAAGCGAAATAAATAAATAAAAAAAAAAGAAAGAAAGAAAGAAGGAAGAAAAGATTCTAAACGACAATCCGATGGTGGACGAAAAGTGAGGATAGAGAGAAACAAAATGGTCGTAGGTATGTTATTGGAAGTAGGAGGAGGAGGAGGAGGAGAGGGGGGGGGTTGCGTAAAGAAAGAAAGGATCGACGATTCGTAAAAATTCGATCGATCGTTTTACGATTTATCTCGTTTAGGAAGACGTACTATCAGGACGTTAGTAAAATAATCACGAGGATTGAGGAGGGATTGAGAGTTACTAAGAGAGTGAAATAAAATAGAAAAAATTTCGTAACAACGATCCGACAATGGACTTGAAATAAAGAGATAGAGAGATAGAGAGTGAAACAAGGTGTTAAAAGAAATGCGAAGGTAAAGGAGGGATGGAGGGAGGGAGGGAGGGGGTGGGTGGGAGGTATAGAAAAGAAAGAGAAGAGGAAAAACAAAGTTAATGACTAGGAAATTCGATCGATCGTTTTACGGTTGAACTAGTTGAGAAACATTATTCGAACGTTCGGTACCTATAATTGCTAAGGTGGTTTGAAAATGGGAACGAGGAAGAAGGTCGAGAAAAGGTGGAACGATCGAAAATGTCAATGGTGGAAAACAATGGCTTTGGATTTTAGCGGTGACCGTGGCCAACGAACGGGTGACCCCTTGCTGTCTGTTGTTGCAACTGGTTCTGTTGGCTGCTGGCTGCTGGCGTTGGCGTTGGTGTTGGTGTTGGTGTTGGTGATGGTGAGATGGTGTTGGTGATGGTGAGATGGTGAGATGGTACTGCTATTGCCACTAATACCACTCTGTTGTTAGTTGTTGCTGTTGCCGTTGCTGCTGCTGGTCGTTGTGCGAGATTCCAGATTCGGCTAGTCGGAAGTAATCGCTGGTGTTCAACGTTCGGGTACGGCATCAACGTTGTTTTAACCAGATGCCGTGCACGACCCCCATAAATCTGCCATTCCGTAGACCAAGCTCGATCTAGCACGCTCTTCTCATTCTCTCTCTCTCTCTCTCTCTCTCTCTCTCTATCCTTCTCTCACGCTTATTTTCTTTCTCTTTCTCTCTCGCACTCTTTCTCTCATTCGCTTTGACTCTCAAACGTTTCTTACGTCCGCCTGAAATTTCCCTACTTTAAGCTCTTTCTTTCCGTCTTTGAGACCACCCCTGGTTACCCCCTCCTCCCCCTCATCCTCCTCCTCTTCCTCTTCCTCCTCCTCCTTCTCCTCTTCTTCCTCCTCCTCTTCCAACACTTTTCGTAATTTTCCTTTCCTCTCTTGCCTTCTCATTATTAAACGGTTTAAGAAAATCATTTATGCAAATTCAGTACGCCAACAAGGTGTAGCTCCACCCTCCCTTTCACATTTTACCCTCTTCCAAATATATATATATATATATATATATATATATTATTTTCTCTTGAATTATTATAGCTCTACCCACCTATCGGCTTTCTTAGTTTTATCCTTTTATTTTTCTCTCTTCGTTGTAGTTTTTATTCCTTGCCTTTTTTTTTTTTAATTTTATTTTCTATCTTCTTCTTCTTTTTTCTATTTTCGTCTCGACACAAAGAAAAAGAGCGAGAGAGAGAGAGAGAGAGAGAGAGAGAGAGAGAGAGAGGGAAAGTTGTTATAAAACAGTATTCATGAATTTTGTCCTTGTATTTGTTTCTTTTTTTTTGTTTTAGTTCCTTCATTCACGACCCTAGGCACTTAAGGTTTTTTTCTCTCTCTCTCTCTCGATTAGAGACAGAGACAGAGAGAAAAAGAGATGGAGAGAGCAATACCAACCCCTTGGCTCGATTTTCCTTCAAATTTTAGAAACGAAAAAGTGGGATGAGTAGTCCCCGTTCTCCACCATGCGGATTAGTATAATTTGTAGAAAACGTTGTCCCCGTTGCTTAAGACTTTTTCTTTTAATGTGGCTAAACCGAGTAGGTAAAAGCTACATGCAAATGTATGTAAATATCATTACGCTGATGTACTGCCACGTTTGTTATACGTGGGTCACGCACCCATACATAAATTAACTAGCGCAAGGTGCTGCGACCTTTCGTTAACTCAGAAATGAGAGAGAGAGAGAGAGAGAGAGCGCGCGTGTGTGTGTATGTGTGTTAGAGAGAGATAGAGAAGGAGATAGAGAGAGAGAGAGAGAGAGAGAGAGAGAACAAGAGAAAAGAAATATTCAGAAATAGATCGCGGAAGTGAACCAACCCTAGCGAGGAACTTGCGATAAAAATAAACAGGAAGAAAGGGTGAGAAAGCTTGTAGAAACTCGAACGATCATTTTCTTTTCCCTTCTTTATTATAAATAAAAAATTAGGGTTAACAAAATCGTGGCAACCCAGTTCGTGAGTTATCAACGTGGGATTCGTCACTTATACGTTCGATGTCTATCGAACGACAAATTTCTACGATCTGCGAGTTCGATAAGAACGTTTAAAGAACTATTCATTGCACCTTTCGTAATCTCGTTTACGTAAATTTGTATCGGTTTTATTGTGAAACCCGATAAACGGCTCTCGATCCGTTGTATCAATTTTTATGAGGAAATTATTGGTTAGAAGATGTTACAAGTAAAAACGATGAGGTACGGTAAACGGAGAGGAGGAGTGGGGAGGAGGGTGGGGTGGGGTGTTGGGGGGGGGAAAGAAAAGAAACCATCCGGAAAGTGTAGCAATGAAAAAAAGAAAAAAAGAAAAAAGGAAGATACGTTACATGGTTAGATCGAGCAATGGCTGTTGTTGATTTCTTGCTCGATCTTCAGGTATTTATTCGACGTAAGAAAAGGGTAAGGAAATATTTGTTTGGATGGGGTGTACCAGGAGGGGTGTGGAGAGGGGAGGGTAAGGGAGGGGCGAAGTTTACGGGCGTTCACGCGAGCATCTTGTTGGTGTTGTATTGCGTACGATAGAAGGAGAACAAAATGGTAGAGCGTCGGGAGGATAGTAGTTGCAGTAGTCCATAGTAGTAGTAATAGTAGTAGTAGCAGTAATAGTAGTAGTAGTAGTAGTAGTAGTAGTAGAAGCAGAAGCAGCAGCTTACGATACGATACGCTCGGGGGTGCCGCTCGTAATATCGAAGAAATTATTATAATGTTCAGAGCGAGAGAGAGAGAGAGAGAGGGGGTAGGGTGCGGTGTTTATGTATTCGTTATATCGCGGCCTGTGAGAACACAATGTCCTCTCATCGATTCCATTAGGCAGGTACAATGTTATATAGAGAAGAGAAGAGTAGCGTGTTAGTATGGTCGGTATGAACGTCTCTCGGAACTAGGTCGAAAACAAATGTACGACGAGTCGGTCCAACGAGCTAGTTCGTATAACGCCGTTACCGACGCTAATGGAATCCAGCACTGTAGACGGAGTTTGCGAATTGGCACCCTGGTAGCAGCAGCAGCACCAGCAACAGCAACACCACCACCGTCGCTACCAACACCATCACTACCGTCGTCACCATCGCCACCAACACCAACACCAACACCAACACCAACACCAACACCACCAACATCAGCACTGGCACCAATATCGCCATCAGTAGCATCGTACTCGTTGCCGTCTCAACGGCCAAGCTCACCAAATTGAATCGAGTTGCAATTTGGAAATTAATCGACCGCCCCGTCGTAACACCTTCTCTTACCTTACCTCGTGCTCTTTCTATTTTTCTATTTTTCTATTTCTTTCTCTCTCTCTCTCTCTCTTTCTCTCTTTTTCTTTATATCGTTCCTTCTCTCCTTTTTTCGAGCCGGAACGACGTCTAGAGGAATAGGATGCTCCTTGGTAACAGAACCAACGACTTCACGTTTACTTCATCCCCAACCCTCTATCCCTTTCTCCTCCTACTTCTTCACCTCCTACCCCTTCTCCTCACGCCTCTTACCTCCCTCCTCTCACACTCCCTTCCCATCCTACTTATTCTATCGTTCTCTTACCTTTTTGAAAATGATCGTCTCGCGTGCGTGAAAAGCCTCGAAACGAGCTTCTACAAATATTCGTAACAAAAGTAATACTCTTTCTGTTCTCCCTCTGTCTCTCGTTTTTTTTTTCTTTCTTTCTTTCTTTCTTTTAACATTTCCCTCACTATTTTCAGGCAAGTTTATGATTTCGATAGGAACTTCCCGAAGGAGAGGGGGCTTGTCGTTGGTTTTAAGCGTGGAATGCGTTTAGAGGTAATTGTTTTCTTTTTTTTTTTTTTTTTTTTTTTTTTAAAATACTTACTGGTATCTTGACAGCCTCTGAGCTCGATACGTAGGCAAACAGTACGTCTGTGGACCGAATGCGGTAGTATACGAATTTGATTGGCGAATATTGGCGGTACAAGATTGTGAGAGACAACCGTGGACGTGTCGCTGTTGCCAGGGAAAACCTTGAAACAATAAACAATCCATATCTTTCGCGTATTTATTATCAATGCTCCATAGTTATATATATATATATAATTTGTATATTAATATCTCTAATCGGGAAGGTTAAATCCTTCAATTTCATTGAATCGATCTCGCCAGACTCCATTAACGCTTATTTCATTATCGACGAAATGATCGAACGAACGTTAACCGCGATTAATCGAGTAATTCGTAAATAGCTTCGGTAGGTTGGTCGGACCTTGTTCCGATCGATTTTAAACGATACCTTTACGTCCGTTGTTATTACGTTATTCGTACGTATTTGTAAGGTGACAAAAGAATCGTAACGTTGAAATATAAATTTGATTCGAGACAAGCGTTCGGAGTCGACGGAAACGTCGATAAATAAATAGTTACGGTTGGGAAGCGAGAGAGAAGCTCGAGCAAAAAAAGAAAAAGAGAGAAAGAGAGAGAGAGAGAGAGAGAGAGAGAGAAAACACAAGTAACAAAAAAGAAAAGATAAGAGAATCAAGAGTATTGAGAAGTGAGAGGGAAAGGTTGTAAAGATGGACGGGCTTAAGTGTGCGTACCTCTTGGTTATTCGAACGTTTATAACGACGCCATTCGGTGAACGTCGGTCGCCGATACTCTAGAGTATACTCCTCGACGTATTCCTGGCCACGGCCATGATCGTAACGGCCCTGCGTTTGCACCCCGGTTATAACGTGAGCACCCGGAAGATCCACTTGCAACCACTCGCGAATTCCTCGTTCTATTTGACTCCTCGGACACCATGCGCCACCAGCCGTCTCCTTTCGCAGTCTGTCGAATATAAAACGGAAAGGAGGATTAAAAAGAAAAAAAAAAAAAAAAAGAAAAAAAAAACGTTATATCGATTTAGCGTCAGGATAATGTATTTTTTTTCGGGGTGGGGGTGGGGGTCAGTGGAAAAACGTTTATACGGAGTATCGAAACTAAAAATCGTATGATTTTGCAACCGATGCTTTATTTCATTCTCTCCATCGTTCTCTCTCTCTCTCTCTCTCTCTCTCTCTCTCTCTCTCTCTGTCTCTCTCTGTTTCTCTATATATCTCTATCTATCTATCCATCTATCTATCTCTTCTCTATCCCTCTTTTTATTTTTATTTTTTTATTTTTTCTTTTCTTTTTTTTTTTTTTTAGGCGAATCATTTTTCACCCGTCGTCCGTGCGAGTAGGCAGGCAATTGAGCAATTGAATTTCATGTATTTTTCTTCGTTTAAACTTTATTTTTCTCTCTTTTTCTTTTTTTCTCTCTTCTTTTTTTTCTTCTTTCTTTTTTTTTTTTCGTCGTCGTCGTCGTCGTCGTCGTCATCAACCGATCATTTATTCAACGAGATATATTTTTAATTTTCGACGAACTGGTAATCGCCCGATGATTAACGAGTGTGTTTAAAGTAATTGGTTCTCTTCGGGCATTTAAATATTTATGAATTTAACGTTACATTGCATAGTTGAAAACGTAACGAAAGTTTGTGACTAATTGGCGTGGCGATAACGTTGCGTGAAAAAGAAAATGGTGTTGCAATTAAAGGATAATAAAAAAAAAAAAAAAAAAAAGAAAAAAAGAAAACAAAGACAAAAAATGAAAAATGAGAGCGAGAGAGAGAGAGAGAGAGAGAGAATATTAGCATTATTGGTAGGGTATATGCCGGAAGTAATATTTCATCGGTAGCGATTTGTATTTTTTTTTTCTTTTTTTTTTTTTTTTAACTATATTTTTCAACGCTATTACGTTTTACAAAGTGGAAAATAATATCGTGTCCTCTCGCGTTTCCTCAAAAGCCACCGATATACATACATATTTATATATATATATATATATATATTATTTATATACATACATACATACATATATATACGTATATGTACACGTAGATATATACGTGGATATAAAATTCAATTTCACGCGTTCGACTTCGAAACGACGAAAAACGTTATACTCTACAATTTGTGAATATCGAAATCGACCGATACACCATGAGCCTTCTAATTTTCTCGCCCCACCTCCAATTTTCCTTCTCTTTCTCTCTCTCTCTCTCTTTCCTTTATTCTCTCTTCTTCTTTCTTTTTTTTCGTCCTTGGTAATTCGGAAATGTGATGGAATAACATTCCGCGAAGGCAGTCAAGCTTAACGTCAATTAATCTTGTTGTACGCAAGTCGGGACGATTAAATGCGATTAAATGTAAACGTTTTTGTGAAAAAGGGCGAAGCCGGATGGGATCGTTAAATCATAAATAGGTCGTGCGGATGCACGGGCGGAGAAAAAGAAAAGGGAAAGGAAGAAGAGAGAGAGAGAGAGAGAGAGAGAGAGAACGTTAGAATATCTTGGTGGGGGTAGTTTATTCAATCTTCTTTCTCAAAAATATTAACGTCACTTCGTGAAACGATTTTTTCTTATTATTATCTTCTTTTTTTTTTTTCGTTCTTATCCTTTTTTCGAGAGAATGAAATTGCTAGTTTCATTAAGTTTCATCGTTGGACTTTCGAGTATTTTATTTAATGTTAATTTTACTCGGTCCATCGAAAAATATATTTTTTTTCCTTTCTCTCTTTCTTTTTTTTCTTCTTTGATTTTTTTCTGTTCTTTTTTTTAGTTTTTTTTTTTTTTCTTAATCAACGGTACGGACACAGTCGAATTAAAGGGATAATTTTATTTGATTATTCGAAAGGTACTTTCGAAGTTGACGTAGCCGCGTATATGCAATGGATTTTTATAGGACCGAGAAAATAAAAAAATTGAACAATTCTGCCGTCTGTGTTTGCTGGAAATTGAAATATTTTAACGAAATGGTAGAACGATTTGAGGATAATATTATTTCCTTTTTTTCTTTTTTCTTTTTCTTTGTTTTTTTTTTTTTTTTTTACCTTCCATTACGTGGACCAACATTAGTTACGTACGACGATGACGCTGTGATCGAGGAATCTGGAATAGCACCAGATTCCATTCCTAACGATTGATTGCATGATCCTGTAATTAGAAAAAAAGAAAAAATGTAAGAATAATTAATATACACGTACACACACACACACACACACGAACATATACATACATATACATATCTATACATATATGTATCTAAATAAAATTTATATTTTTAAATTTATAAATACGTAAATATAGAACGGATAATTTTACATTTGAAACGGCGTATTCGTATAATGACGATGGAAAAAAAAAATAATATTCATTCAACATTATTTATTCATTTCGCATGTATGTAATTGCATGTTGAACAATTTCCAGAGTGCAATTTTCCCTTGGCTGGACACGGTTATCGATGTTTCGCAATCTCGCGTGATTTGTCTGGGCACACGTTTGTGCAAAAAAAAAAAAAAAAAAGAAGAGAAGAGAGAAGAGAAGAAAGAAATAGAACGGGTTTTTCGTTCCGCGAAGGTAAGAGAGAGAGAGAGAGAGAGATAGAGATAGAGAGTCTACTAAAGGGCCTCGCGGCGATGAGAAATTCATCCCTTGCCAACCCCCTCCCTCTCACAGTCCACGATTTCATTTTCCTAGTTCGGAGGATGGACTCCACTTACTCGAAATCAACGTTCGTTGCGATTCGCGAAGCGCAAACGACAATTATAAGAGCGCGTTGAAGGACGACGTCGCATTTGGTTCCATTCGCGAAGTTCGGAGATAAGTGGCAAATGGCCCGAAGGTCCGTGAACGTGCAAAGCATGGTCCTCTTCCTTTGTATGTGTGTGTCTGTCTGTCTGTGTGTGTGTGTGTGTGTGTGTGTGTGTGTGTTTGGCTTTATCATTCAATCGTTGTTACTCATTTAGTCGTCTTTTCAGCCATCTCATTCATGTTTCAATTTGGTTTAGCATTTAAACGTCGTACCTCCGGTAATTTTTCCATTAAACTTTCTGATATA
>OU427004.1:5581495-5596495 GCA_911387935.1 Dolichovespula saxonica | reverse complement strand
TATTCTATACGTTTCAACAAGACGACGAGGAATACGAATATTCCGTGAGTATGCTTTGAAGAAGTAGAGGAATAAGAGGAAGAGGAAGAGGAGGAAAAAGAACGGGGTGAAATGGAAGAAGAAGAAGAAGAGGAAGAGGAGGAAGAAGGGACGATGTAGAAGAAGATAAGGAAGAAGAAGAAAAAGGGATAAGAGATGGAGGATGAGGAGGAGGAGGAGGATGAAGAAAGGGTGTGGACTTTACGTGCAGGATGCTCCTTAGGATTGACGTGCTCCTTATAAAGCGAAGGGACTGACGAAAGCGGATGCAGTACTGTCTGGAATAAGATAGGGGTAAGGGTTGAAAAGGAGGAGGAGGAGGAGGGATAGAGAGAGAAAGAGAGAAAGTTGGCACGAATATATATATATATAAAGAGAGAGAGAGAGAGAGATGAGACGATGAGGTTGGTGGTGGTGGTGATGGTGACGATGGTGGGAGAAGTTGGGTGGGAGGTTGGGATTGGGGTTGGGGTTGGTTGGTTGGTTGGTTGGTTGGTCGGAGCCTAGGGTAGAAGGTAGGAAGGCACGTCGCGGCTTCTGCTACGCTAGGAAGGTCGATTGTTCTCCGCAACCGACTGTGTCTCATTACTTCGAATTGGCTGGCCGTAGACAATGCCAGCGGATAATACGGTTATCCGGAAGATGGTTTTCAGCGGTCTTCTCTCTCTCTCTCTCTCTCTCTCACTCGCGGAGCTCGTTTCTCCCTTTACACTCTTCTATCATACTTGAAGAATATATATATATATATATATATATATGTACGTGTACGTATACGTGTGTATGTATGTATGTATGTATGTAAAATCTTCTTTCCAGGCCATGGGAATAGAGAGATAGAAAGAGAGAGAGATAGAGAGAGAGAGAGAGAGAGAGAGAGAGAGAGAGAAAGTAGGAAAAGTAAGAAGGATGCCGTTGAAGAGGTTGAAAAGATGAGAAAGGGAAACTGGTAAAGAAAGAGAACAAAGGAGGTTGACTGACAAGACAATGGATCAGCGCGCGCATAATCATTGTTATATCTTACCGAGATCTTAGCGAGATAAGAATCAAAGATCCCTTGATCCGAGATAGGATTCGTTGATACTCGAATCCAATTTGAAGTTTAGAGCCATTTTTTATTCTTTCTTTCTTTCTTTCTATCTTCTACCATCGTTCGCCCTCGCTCGCTCGGCCTCCCACCCCCCCCCACCCCCACCCCCGTACTCTCCTTCTCTCTTCTCTCGCCAACAATGGATATTTATGTTCTTTTCATTCCGTGGCGTTTCCTGTCTCAAAAAACAAAGAGAGAGAAAGAAAGATGAGAGAGATAGAGATAGAGATAGAGATAGAGAGAGAGAGAGAGAGAGAGAGGGGGATAGAGAAGTAGAAAGAACAACAGAGAAATGAGAGAATAAAAAAAAGTGATAAATGTTATCGGGAGAGGATTGCCGGTATGTTTGTAGTTAATCGTTCGCCTTCCACCGTCGATCGCGAAAGGAAGATAGTTACTGCGTTTTGATCGATCCCAGGGAGACATTGATACGCTAATATACAGACGCGACATCGCGTGCGACGTATGTATGTACTTTTGTATGTATGTATTTATGTATTTATGTATGTATGTATGTATATAATGCAGGGTAGCAAAAGCTATTCGCTGTTGATATCGCCACGACGACGTCTTGCCTCTTAGGTATATAAACGAGGGCGCAATATTCGATGATTACACGTTTCGTTATAGAAAGGTTTACCTCGAAAAATGTAAATCAAGATTTTGAATATTATACGTATAATCCTGGATTAATAGTTGAATTTATCATTTCAATAAGGAACCACGATCGGGGAATTAGTGCGTGGAGTTACAATATAATTATGTGATATATATATATATATATATATGTATGTATATGTATATGTATATGTATATGTATGTACATAGAAATAATAGATGTGGATTAAATCGAAAAGCCTTTGATAGGAGATACACCGTCTATCAGATTTCTAATCAAGTTTTCCTCTTTAATGAGAAACCCCCTAATGTCGCGCATCTGGAGTTACCGATAGTTCTTCTTTAACGTAACACCCAAGTGACCTATCTCCCAGTATGTCCTCGAGAGATAATGCTACTCTTAAGAATTCATATAAACGGGTATATGGCCGTATTATCAGAAAGATATTAGACAGACGATCTGAAAGGTTATGCGCCAAATTCGCTTTGACCGATTCCTTACGAACTTCTTATATTATTATCGTCGAAGTTTCATCTTTATCATCTTACGTATTTGTGTGTCTCAGCGCGCTTGTGTGTGTGTGTGTGTGTGTGTATAAAATTTATTAGAAAAATATATCACGAAAAGAATTTCAAGTATTGCGATGCTCATCGTTATAACCAAGGGTTGGGTCGAAAGTTCTCGGATGATATTAAAAATCAATTTTTATATTTTCTGGAAAATTTTTTTTACGATAATTTTTTTTTCATCCTTTTTTTCTTCTCCTCTCTCTCTCTCTCTCTCTCTCTCGAATCACACAATCACGAAGCTAGAAAAAGTTATAGGCTAGAATTAGATGCTTTTGTGACTATAATGTTTTGAACTGAAGGACGGAAACGTAATAGCACTAAAAAGGAATCGACAGGGACGAATATATTTCCCCTCCCACCCTCCCTCTCCTACTCGATCCCACCACCCCTCTCCCTTCCCCCCCCCAACGGGGAAGTTCGTTCGAACGCGAACGTACTTCGACAAATTTAATCTTTACGATAATAAATATATTATATTATCCAACGAGCTTTACGATTCGTAGATCGTTAAACTTTTTCAAGTAACAAAAGAGCCTTTATATTTTATTCAAATTTTTTTTTTTTCAAATGAGATTCCACGAGGGACACGGGTACCGTACCGTACCGACCGACCGGTTGATGAGAGATCGCGATGGACTAGCCTGAAGCATCGGGCTCTCTATATACTCGGTTTTAAGTGCAAAAGGGACGAAGGAGAGTGGACAAGGGCCGGCGGATTCCTGGTCCTCGAAACCATCTCGAGACGTCTGCTCGAGTACTCTCCGTTGCCTTCGTTTATCTTTGTGTAACTGTTTGTTCAACCACAAAGACACAGACCATTTGGTATAACGAGGAAGACGGAAGTTTAAGAGTTAGAGAAGCTCTCGTGCGCCCATGCAAAAAAGGTTACGGGAATGACGCGACGGCGTTTCAGCTTACCACCTAGTTTTGTTTTACAAACTTCTCTCTCTCTCTCTCTCTCTCTCTCTCTTTTTCTTTTTATCTATCTATAAATCTCTTTTTACCCTATCTTTGTCTTTCTTTCTCTCGTACACGTTTATTCCTTCGAGACTAATAGTGAGTAGATAGTAATACTTTTCATTATCCTTCCGAGGATGCACATTTCTTAATCCATTTCTTTTCACTCTCTCTCTCTCTCTCTCTCTCTCTCTGTCGTTATTTATTATGAACATTTAATGAGCGATAGGATTTTTAAATAGACGTTTCGTATCCGACGTCATGCCTCTTTATTTATGTATATATTAAAATCACAGAAAAAAATATCGCTACTGGGGTCGGAACCCTTTCAAAAAACGAAAAAGAAAAAAAGAAAAAAAAATAACGCGTCGTTCGGTGGTATTGCTGGTGTCTCCGTGTAAGTAGAGAAATGAAACGAAAAAAATGAAACATAGAGAAGAGAAAAGAACAAAAAGGAGACGAAGAAAAAAATGAAAGTGAAGTAGTGGAAGGAGAAGAAGAAGAATGAAAAACCTACAAAAAAGAAGAAGAGTAAGAAGAACAAAAAAAATGTAATGGAACCTGTCCACCCGAAATACCCACTATTATTTCTCTTTCGCGCGTTCGTGAGAAAATCGGGTTTAAAGGTAAGAGAGAAAAAAGAAGAAAAAAAGGAAAGAAAGAAAAGAAAGAAAAGAAAAGAAAAGAGAAGAACAAAAGTAACAAAGAGAGAGAGAGAGAGAGAGAAACAAACCGTCGAATCCAACTCGATCGCGTGTTCATTCGTTCGAGTTAAACGCGTTCAGGAGTCGGACGGTCATGGGGTCGAGAGGGCTGAGATAGACGGGTGTTCATAATTTATCTATATTATATATAAATTATTTTATATAAATAAATATCTATATATATATATATATGGATATAATAAATTTTAAATAACTATATACTATAAAATGTCTATTAATTATTACAATTACGACTATTGAGAAAATATTCTTATTAAAATAACCATTTTAATTATAAATTATTATTATATATAAAATATTCTTAATCTACGAGATATAAAAATATATTATATATAAAATCATATATATATATATATATATATTATATAATTATAATTATATAAAGAATATAATTAGTATATAAAGTATATATTATAATATATAACTTTTTATATTTTATATTTATATATAATTATATTGACTAATGATTATAATTAATCTATATTATATATAAATTATTTTATGTAAATAAATATCTATCTATATTTAAATATATAAATGGATATTATTAATTTGCAATAGCTATATACTATAAAATGTCTATTAATTATTACAATTACGACTATTAAAAAAATATTCTTATTAAAATAACTATTTTAATTTTAAATTATTATTATATATAAAATCATATATATATATATATATATATTATATAATTATAATAATTAAAGAATATAATTACAGTCTATAAAATATATATTATATAAATAATTATACTATATACCTATACCTAATATATATCGGGGGTGGTGGTGATGGTGGTGGGTGGTGGAATTTGGTTTTGGTCAGACGAGGGAACCATTCGTATGGGATTCTACGATGGAGAATCGCGTTCCTAACCTCAAAATCGTCTTCCTCGTTTACCGACACATCTCCTCGTGGAATAAAAGGTAACTTCCGAAAGGAATAAAAAAGGCAAGATAAAGTCAAGGATGGGTAGACCGAGAGGAGTGGAGAGGGATGGGGGTGGTGGGATAGTTGGGTGGGGTAGTTGGCGGCGGACGGTTGGATGAGAGGTTTGGAGTGAGTTGTAAAGGTGGAATGTAACAGAGACTATGGGGTTGGATTGGGAAGTAGTAGGAGGCGAGTGAGTGAGTAAGTAACTGGGTGGTTTGTGGGTGGTGGGTGGTTGGGTGGTTGGGTGGTTGGAAAGGCTAAAGGAGCACCGTTCCGTGGGATGCAATTTATCCTGTCGCATTAGATTCAAAATAATTGATCCCTCGGGCGGCCGGAGAATAGCGAGTCATTACTTCTGGACTGATGGGAACTCTCCCCATCCCCTCTCCCTCTATCTCTGCCCCCTTTCCCCATCCTCCCAAGGCCCCATCGCGGAAGCCGGCCCGAGGAAAATAAAAACTCGAAGATCACTTGCTCCCGATGAAAAATTTGACGGGCTAGTACTACCCGGGAGGAGAAAGGTAGAGAGAGAGAGAGAGAGAGAGAGAGAGAGAGAGATTGAGAAAGAGAAAGAGAATTGGGAACGGAGAATGGGGAGCGAAAGTCTGAGAAGAAGGGTAAGAGAAACGTGGAAAATGAAGAAGGAAGGATGGAAGTAGGATAGAAGGAGAAAAGAGAGAGGGGGGAGGAAAAAAGAGTTGAAAAAGGGTATGGTAAAGGGAAAGGAGAGAAACCTTCGGATCTTCCTTTCTTCCTTCCTTCCTTCCTTCCTTCCTTCCGGGAGAATGAGTTCCTCGTAGTTGCAACAGCGGCAAATTTGCCCGAAAGAAAAATATCGTTTCGACTTTCGCCCAACCCCGTTTATTGCCGTTTCGTTCTCTCTCCCTTTATCCATTTCTATTCGTTCCTAGTATGAGATTTTCATGATCGGAACCGGGGCATTTCTTTCCAACCAAATCGCCCGTTCCCATCTTATTACGGGTATATCTCTTTTTTTTTTGTTTTTTTTTTTTTTTTTTTTTTTACTTCGAACCACGTATAGATACTTAGAACCTAAGTCGTTTGGTTTTACGCGAGGAATCATTTAACCTTCGAAAGAATTCATTGGTAAACGAACGAACAGTATCAAGACGATCGAAATATCATCGAGATCGTACGACTTAGATTACGTTATAATGGATTTATCGAAAAAAACGAATGTGTTTTCATCGATCGTTCGTCCGTTCTCGAATCTTTCGAGATTTTCATATTTGAAGATCGATAATACGTACGTACGTAAACGCTCAGTGACGCCCATACGCAATCCATTTGTCTTTATATCGAACGAACGATACTATTCATGGCTCGTATGAAAATAAAACAATCTTTTGCCGTTAAAAGATCGATAGAAATGAACACTTACGTATTACCAGGGAACAGACGTCGGATCTCAACAGTAATAGGATAACGCAGAAGCTGAGAATCATCGTCGGACGATCAGTCTTCATGTTTTCCCAATGTTAGTAGTAGCAGTAGCAGTAGTAGTAGCAGTAGTAGTGGTAGCAGTAGTGGTAGTAGTAGTAGCAGTAGGGCCTCTCATGAGAGCGTAGGACAACCGACTGGAAAAAGACGATAACCATCATCTTAAACTCGCGTCGTTTCGACTTGGTATTTTCGCGAAATGTCCCCGTTTCGAAAGGTATCGCGATGGTTAAAAAGAAGGAAAAGAAAGAGAGAGAGAGAGAGAGAGAGAGAAACAGAAGCAGAGTCGAAGCTTAGCGCGTTGTAAAACTAAAGGTAAAAATGAGCTCGATTCGTTGGTGCTCGTTGAGAGAAATTCTCGAGGTAATAATACGCAAACGGTCGGAAACGTTTTCGTTCTCTTTTTCTGCTTCTCTCTCTCTCTCTCTCTCTCGTACTCTCTATCATATTCTCTCTATCTATTTGTCTCTTTCTCTTTCTCTCTCTCTCTCTCTCTCTCTCTCTCTCTCGATCTCTCTTTCTCTCTTCTAGAAAATGTCGAGTTCGTAGGAAGGAATTTCACGAGAGACGACTTATTGTCCTATAAAATATTACGTTCCGGCCTTCCAGCCGCTACAGACAATTACCATAATTTTTTAATCGCCCTAAGTACGCGTCCCGACATCGTCCACAATCATCTCAGGACA
The DNA here is from genome assembly GCA_911387935.1 of Dolichovespula saxonica. Lineage (NCBI taxonomy): Eukaryota > Metazoa > Arthropoda > Insecta > Hymenoptera > Vespidae > Dolichovespula > Dolichovespula saxonica. The sequence continues at coordinate 5,589,416 of OU427004.1, read as the reverse complement.
ATGGTGGAAGGAAACAGAGTGTTTCGTCGACATAAATTGTTACGATTCTCGTGATCGTTCGTGAGATATTGTCTGTCTATCTCGTCTCCCTTAATAATTGGTTTTTTTTTTGTCCCTTCTATCTTTCTTTTTTCCTTTTTTTTTATTTTTTTTTTTATTTCGTTACTTCCTCTCTCTCTCTTTTTTTTTTTTCTTCTTCAGTTCGCTCGTCCTTCTCTTTCCGCAAAACAAAATATATTATCACGAACGACGGACGAGGAGATCGACGATAGTACGAATAATATTAGAATTTGAATAACGATCATTATTAATACCTAGAATTTCATATCTCGTGATGTTTGTGATGCGTGATGATTTTCGTATTTGTAAAATCAACGTAAAATCGTAACATCGAGGAACATTTGCGAATTCGTTGCCGGAGAGAAAATAAAGTAAAATCGGACGAGTGCCTTTGAGGCAAGAGAAAGGAGATAGATAGATAGATAGATAGTTAGATAGATAGAGAGAGAGAGAGAGAGAGAGAGAGAGAGAGAGAAAGAGACGGACAGATAAATATAGAGAAAGGAGAAAGGGTCACGAGGGTGCTATGTTGGCCTAATTGGACGGAGACTCGATTACGAGTAGGTCTTTTCGTGTTTCTCTAGGCGACACACGTAGTATATACTAGCACGTAGAGTAGAGTATATATATATATATATATATATATATATATATATATATATATACATACATACGAACTATCGAGGGCTGACCGAACGGTCCACACCCCGGCGGCTTCTCTGCCAAGAAAAAGGGACGTCCCGACGCGGTAGTTTTGCTCTTAAGTCGATTAAGCTCTTTTTAAAGCTCCCACCATCAGCTTGGCGCACTCCTCCCAGGAGGTTACGCCTTCCATTGGAGGTGAACGTGTCGCTGGTACTTCGCTTGGCCATGGCTAATACGAAATTCTCTTACGGCGAATCTCTGATCATCTGATGATGCATTTTCACACAAAAAAAAATAGGTATATATATATATATATATATATGTATATATACATATTTATATACACGTGAATTATGTATTACACATTTACGTAGATAATTAGTCAGTTGTCAAGTTTTAATGTTTGATATTTGTTTTCGTGTATTTGTTCTTTTCTTCTTTTTCCTCCCCCATTTCTTCCCACCCTCATGTCATTGACATAAAAATAAGTTTCGATCGAAACCGAGAAAGGGTTTGTTAATTTAACAAATTCGACTCCTACAATTATTATATTCGTGTATATATATATATATTTGTGATCGACATTTTTGTTTTTCTATTTTTCCATCGATCGGATTTTGATAAGACGGTAAATTATTTTTCTACGTTTCGTTTCGTTTCGATCCAATGATCGATCGTAAGGAATTAACGTAATATATTCAGATAGAAAAGAAGAGAGAGAGAGAGAGAGATAGAGAGTGAGAGAGAGAGAGAGAGAGAGAGACAAATGAACATTCTATATTTGCAAGATTCGAAATCCGGTTTTAAAGACTGTATAACAATGATGAACGCGTATTACGATACTGGGATTTGAAAGGCGGGTAGGTTAGTATGGTAGGTAGTCGCTACTAGAAGAATTAGCCTGATCATGATTACGTATTCCCGATCAATCGAGCCTAGCTCCAAATCGGTCCATAACCATCCATTACCGTCTGCCCATGGTTTCTGTGATTAATGATCCATTTCGAAGTCCTGTAAACGTGCTCGCGAATCTCGATATACAACAACGCATACACGAGAATGTACCTTTAATGCATTTCAATAAAACACCGATAAACGATCCGTTTCTCTTTTGCTCCGTTTATCTAATGTACTGCTACCATAATAACGATCAAAAGATACTAATATATTCTCTCTCTCTCTCTCTCCCTCTTTCTCCTTATTAATAATTATAATAACAATAATAATAATAATAATAATAATAATAATAATAATAATAATAGGCAACAACAACAGCAACAATAATAATAGTAATAATAAATACAAATATAATAATTGTAATAATAATAGTAGCAGTAATAATAATAATAATAATAATAATAATAATAATAGCCAACAACAACAGCAACAATAATAATAGTAATAATAAATACAAATACAATAATTGTAATAATAATAATAGCAGTAATAATAATAATAATAATAATAATAATAATAATAATATAAATAATAATATAAATAATGGCAACAGTAATAGTAGTAATAATATTAATAATAATAATAATATTAATAATGGTAGTAATAGTAATGATAATAATAATAGTAGTAGTAGTCGTAGTAGTAGTAGTAATAATAATAATTATAATAACGATGATGACGATGACGATGACGATGACGACGACGATCATGATGAGAGTAATTGCATACACGTACTTGGATAAATAAATATTATAAAATCGAACGTTATTGATTTAAACAATATTAATTGATTTTATTATTAAATTTCGGGTATACTACACACGTCCATCAGTCAATTTTTGTTCTTTGACGGATAATTGAACTTTTCTGTCGAAGAGTAGGTACGATCGAAAATGGGATGCTCATGGTAAACCGCAACGCCGTCGTCGAATAGCATCGTTCTGAGGATCCTCTGTTATCTCTCTCTCTCTCTCTCTCTCTCTCTCTCTCTCTCTCTCTCTCTCTCACTCTCTCTCTATTTCTATCCGGTTCTATTCCGATATTTAACCCGGAGCGGAGACCACGAAAGAAATGGAAACGAACGTGCATGCAACGTGAAACAATGGTGAAGGGTTCAATGAGACGTGAAACATGTTACCTCTACGAGTAAATCGTAACGCGAGATCAACGTAAAGCGAAAATTCACCTTTCGATTAGAGTGTTCGTTAAAGATTGATGTTTTCTCTCTCTCTATTTTGCTTTTTTTTTTAATCACGATTAAAAAATCGATCCGCGTCTTCGTTAATTTTCTTTATTTGTTACTTAAAGTTTGACATTATTTATGTCGATATTATAAATCGTTAAGGATTGTTACTTATATGGGTTTTTTCCAACGATCCAGGTATGCCCAACAAAATAATGGGAATTAAAAAAAGATCGATTTGTTACATGAAATATGTATGTATACATTTGTTTTATTTATTCTTTTTTTTCTAAGCAAGCGATACACAAAAGATTAATCCTAATGATGTATTCATGATCGTATCAATGATCACGATCATTCAGAAAATATACGAAAACTCGAAGCGTCGATTAACAATCTCTTTTTTGTATTTTCTTGTTGTTCTTTTTCTTTCTTTTTTTGATTTTTTTTTTTTTTTTTTTTAACAAATACACGAACTCGCATCATTGGTATGCCCACGGAATTTAATGAGATCTGATATAACAGAGAATATATATAATCTAATATATTTGTCAAGGACATAAGTAGAAACGGGGTTAATAAATTTTTTGTTCTGAAATAAAAAATGTAAGTTCAAGAAAAAAAAAAAAAAAAAAATAATAAGAATAAACGAAAACAGAAAGAAGAGAGGAAAAGAGGAGTGGTTAGAGGGGGAGGAGAAAGGAAAGGGAAAAATTTTGGGCGCAATAAATTAGAAGAACGAAACAGAAACTCCTACCAACGCCGCAAGAAAAAAAAAAAAAAAAGAAAAAAAAAGAAAAGAAAGGAAAAAAAAGTCGATCTTACTTAAGAAGGTTAAATTGCTTTTTAAGTATTACCAACGTACATACATCCTGTCGATATCAGAGGTGCTCGTTAATTTCTCCTACCACATTTTCGCTTGAGAGTGTACGAGTTTCGATTTCGCGGTCGGAAGCGGCTTTTCGTGATCGACGAAAAAGCGCAAAAGCGGTACGCGACGTGAGAGCATATATATATATATATATATATATATATATATATATATATATAGAGGGTGGGGGAGGGGAGGGCTCGTTTAAGATGGCCGAACGTTCTTTTCATCCCTCTTTTCATCATTTCATCTTTTCATCATTTAATGCCTCCGAAGGTTGCAGCAGCAGGTTATTTCCTGGAACGCGTTGGTACACACCAACCCGTGTATCCACGTTCTTCTAACCACACAAATCACACTGAGAGAGAGAGAGAGAGAGAGAGAGAGAGAGAGAGAGAGAGAGAGTACCCTTTCCCTTTTAGTTAATATACGTTGCTTTTGAAATTCCTAACACATCGCACGTAGGAACGTTTAAATCAACGGACAAGTCTCATTTATTCGCCGCTTCATTATCGTTACTCAATATTCTGTAGACAATCGTTTTCCCTTAATCCGATATAAATATTTTTTTGGTACGTAGAGATTTAATTGGGGTAAACGATCGTTCCTACCCTCCCCCCCCTCCCCTTCACCGTAACGACGGAGTTACGTGAAATACATTACATTAGAATTTCTTTTTGCTTTCTTTATTTTTTTTCTCTTTTTTATCGTCATCGTCGTCGTCGTCAACGTCGTCGTCGTCAACGTCGTCGTCATCGTCGTTATTCAATAATTTACGGTGCAGTGGGTTTCCATCATTGGAAATAATTGCCATTGAATGTGAACTCGTAAACACATATAATTATTTTATCTGAAATATTTATAGACATTTCCATAAAATATGCAGATATCTCTCTCTCTCTCTCTCTCTCTCTTTATATGTATATATATATGTATATATATTTTAATGGAATATTAAAATATATATATATATATATATATATATATATATATTTTAATGGAATATTAAAATATATATTTATGGAATATCCGAGCGTTTACATTCAATATTGTATAAATACACATTAACAATTATTTTAATGATATTTATTATTTCTGAATTACGCGTTTGTACAGTACTACCACTACTATTACTATTACCACTACTGCTACCACTAATATTATTACATACTACCGCTATTGCGTTCATTTTTGAACGAATTAATAAAATATAGGGAATATACGCTAATCGCGTTAAAAGGTATCGTCGTCCTCTATCTGCGGTGAAAACGATGGGAACAAATGCCATCGTCATCGAAATACCGCACATGTCACTTTCGTTCTATCGAGTACGCGATTACAGGATGAGATCAATGATTCTACGCGTGTATATATTTATATATTAGCACTCACACATACACGCGTACACACACGCGCGCATACGTATGTACGTTGTTGTTGTTGTATGTATTAGCGTTCGCGCGTTTAACGAATCGTTCGTTAAAAATTGTATATTGTATGAACAAAAAAGCCGTCTCATGATTATTTTCTACGTAATGGTAAGAAATATAATGAAAAAATTATTTTCATCGACGGGGTCGTAGTAATACAATCGACGCGTATTTATCGCAAGACAAATCTTTTTCAATACACGTGAGGATGATACTGAGAGGATGACATAATAAAATGTGTGTGTGTGTGTGTGTGTGTGCTTGATAAAATTTGTAATATATTTTTTTGTTTCTCTCTCTCTCTCTCTCTCGTATCCTTTTTCTTCTTTTTCTTCCTCTTACATGTGCACACGCACGTTCGACGATCACACGAACGCGCGCAAACACACACACACATCCACGAATACATACGAAGAGATTTTCATGCAAAGTTACAAATTTCAATGTACATACATACGTTCGAAACTTCGTCATAGATATCGCCATGGAGTGAAAACTTTTTTCCCCGGTACGCGGTGAAATTTTTAAACGAAATGATAAATGTATTCCCCGGAGAACAACGTATTCTGACAAAAAAAAAAAAAATAAAAGAAAGAAAGAAAAAAAAAATAAAAAGGAAATAAAAAAAAAAAAAAAAGGAGAGAGAGGAAAAAGGAGAAACGGAGAATTTATCGTTACGGTACGAGGTAGCGAAATATCTGTGAAACGTTAACGCGTTCGCGAACGCGTTAACGTTTTCGACAATGAGCTTTTTGTCGAGCGAAAAAAATTTCTGTTTTCCCGAGTGTAAAGACATCGAGAGAAGTCAAATGTCGAATTTCTTTCCTCTTTTTTTTTTTTTTTTCTTTGGTCCTTTCTCTTTATTCTCTCTCTCTCTCTTTTTCTTTAATTTTTTTTTTTTCATTTATTTATTTTCCTTTCAAACCGATTGTTAGCCGAGAAAAATGTTTCGTCAATTTTTCCATTCGGTTCTTTCCTTCGTTTCTCCTTCTTCTTCTTCTTCTTCTCCTTCTTCTTTCGTTCTTATTTATTTATTTATTTATAATTTTTTTTAATTACTATCGGATATACGTTATATCGTATGAGCTTGCGTGCGTGCGTGCGTGCGTGTGCCCGTTGCTTCGGCGTTTACATAGATTTAATAACAGATTTGCCTGTGGTAGCAAAACACAAAAAAATGTTGACCCAATTTTTCCCCCTTTTCCTTCGTTATTTATGTAAATAATCCAACGAAAAATTAGTGTTTCATTATTGCATAAAATTATTACGGCATTTAACAACTTTTATATTATATAATTACTTCATATAATGAGTCTTGAAAAAAGAACAGGTAGAGAGAGAGAGAGAGAGAGAGAGAGAGAGAGAGAGAGAGAGAGAGAAGAAAAAGAGTAAAAAGAAAAGGAAGAGAAACAGAAAATAATGTTTGAAAAAATTAACCCGATACACTATCTCGTACGTACACGTACACACAGATGCATAGATAGATACGTACTAACATATACGTGCGTAAAACGTAGAGCTGCATTTGTTCGATGTTCATTAAACTAATTGAGAAAATTTGACAAAGGAAGGTGTTTCCTATACGATAACTATACATATACGTACGTAGTAACACGTATGCATGTATTTATGTATCTTTATGTATGTACCTAAGTACGTACGTAGACGACGTCGTATTCGTGTATACACAGGTTTTACACGTTAAACGGATTTTATGCAATTTCTCGTCGAATTCGTTCGTATCGTTACAGCATTTTTCCCCCGTGAGAATTCTCGCTCGAACGAAGACGGTTATCGATTTCTTCTACGGCCACATTATCTATGCATAGCATTTATATCACACCTACGAACTTATACAAACACGAATACATATACACGCACGCATATAAGCCGCACACAGACACAGACACACACACACACACGTATACGTTCGTGTACCTATGCGAGCGCACGTAGATAGGTAGATGGTATGGCAAGCAGGTAGGTAGATAGGTAGGTAGGTGGGTGGGTGGGTGGGTGAGTATATTTTTATTTTCTCGCAGGAATATATACGACCGAGAGAGGAAGAGAGAGAGAGAGAGAGAGAGAGAGAGAGAGAGAGAGAGAGGTTGCTTTTTTTAATCATGTACTTGCACAAAAACGTGGCGTGGTAGTACGTTGTTTATCGTGCAACGAATCGCTCTATTATCCTATTGTATCATTAAGGGATATCTTCCGTCTATCTTCAGCTTTGTTATTACCTTCGACGAAAGCTCCTGGCTATTCTTACTTGCCAAACGGTACGTTTATCCTATATATGTACACACACACACACATATATATATTATATATATATATATATATATATATATATATATAATCCTATATATATGTATATATATATACACAGCTTCTATCTCTTATTTAATTATTAAAACGTCTATTTGTTCAACCATCGAACGATCTCTATATACTCTGTTTACTTTAACGACCTAATTTATATTACAGTGACGTTTTACTAACGTTATATATATATATATATATATATATATATATATATATTATATATATATATTATATATATATATATATATATATATATATATATATATATATATATATATATATACATATATACGTACGCTTTTAAACACATGAAGTTTCTTTCATGTCACAGGAATAAATTAGAAATTTATCCAACAATTCTTTTTTTATCTCTCTCTCTCTCTCTCTCTCTCTCTCTGTCATTTTTTTCTCTCTTTTTTTTTCTTCTTCTTATAGATCATGGAAACACAT
>OU427004.1:5476495-5576495 GCA_911387935.1 Dolichovespula saxonica | reverse complement strand
GAAGATGGAGGAGGGGAGGGAATGGGAATGGGAATGGAGAGAGAAAGAGCGAGAGAGAGAGAGAGAGAGAGAGAGAGGGACGGAGGCCAAAAATGGCTAGAAGACGCGAAGGAATGAAAAAGAGGAGAGGGAGAGTGAGAGTGAGAGAGTGATAGTGGTAGTGGTAGTAACGAGAAGGAAGAGACGATGGTAGAGGGTAGGTGGTTGTAGTCTCGTCGTTGGCGGGATGATGGGACGTTGGGCGAGGAGGAAGGGTGGGGGTGTTGTAGCGGTTGGTATACCGAGGGTAGGTAGGAACCGGGGGTGGGGGGGTGGGTGGGGAGAGGAGGTTAGAAACGAGAACGCGATTCCACGCAATGCATTTCGGTCAGAAGCGGCTTTTGAAATACTGACGCGCTTCGTCGGTTCTCTTTGGGTGCATTCCTCGAGTGGCATTATCGTCGCTGTAGTTACGAGCAAGTACATATCGCGCTGGCGTACCAGGGTACGTGGATTCTTTTTTTTTCTCTCTCTCTCTCTCTCTCTCTCTTTTTATATTTTTCTTTTTATTATTATTTTTTTCCTTCTTTCCCCCGCCCCCCTCAGTCGGAGGCCCCACCCATCCAACACCGTCGACCATCCACCACCTCCCATACCATTTCACCTACTCCTAGAGTTTCGACGTTTCTTCTTTTCTCTACTTTTTTTTTCTTTTTCTTTTTCTTCGTATTCTTCTTCTTCTACTTCTTCTTCTTCTTCGTTCCGACGTTTTTTCATCGCTCCAAGTGGGCATCGCGGGTGGGCTCGTGTTACGCGTAGAACGCGCTTATAGTTCCCGTTTCCTATTTTTTAAAAGGGTCCACTCGCAGCTAAAAGTCCACTGCATTTCTTCTTTTCCCATTTACCAACTGCTATACCTACTACTTCAAGATGAGGAATCAAGATTCACTCTTTTTCTCCTTCTTCAAACTTACTCTCTCTCTCTCTCTCTCTCTCTCTCTCTCTCTCTTTTTCTCTCTCTCTCTCTGTTTCTTTCTTTCTCTTACTTGTTTGTTCTCTCTCTTTCTCTCTCTCTCTCTCTCTTTCGGTCCATTTTGATATATGCACGTGTATACATGCAAAAGTACGCGCAGCCAAGTGTGATCTTTATATTTGCCTTTTTCGCTTCCTCGAGACTTCCTTCCTTTTTTTTTTTTCTTTTCCCCGTTTCTTCCTTCTTTCGTTCTTTCTTTTCTACTCTTTTCTCTTTTTTTTTTCTTTTCTCTTTTTTTCTTTTTTTCGTTCTTTCTCCTTTCTACCCTTATGTCCATCCTTCGGTCCATTTCCTTCCGACGCTCCTCTTCCTTTTCCCTCTTTTACTTCTCCGTGCGTGTGTGCGCGCGCGCGCGTGTTTTTTTTTCTTCTTCTTTTTCTTTTTTATCCTTTCTTCCACTTTCTCCATCTACCTTTCCTTTTTTCCTTTCTTCTTTTTCTTCGTCTTCTTATTTCTTTTTGCTTTCTTTCTTTTCCTTTTTTCTATACGCACACACACACACACACACACACATATATATGTATATATGTCCGAAGCTTTCGCGTAATCCCCATTGGCATGAAACTTTTGAATTTTAAGTCGAGAACACGTTTGAAATTTTTCATCGGCTCGTTTTTCTATCGCGCAGGTCAGTTCGTATTATTATTATCTTTTTCTTTTTTTTGGTTTTTGTTATTTTTTTCTTGTTTTTTTTTTTTTTTTTTTTGTAGTCGGACGCAAGCGCGCAATACGACGACATCGTTCGGAAAATTTCTTTCCTGTCGCAGACCCTTTTCTTTTTATTTTCCGAATCTTGCAGATGAGTAGCATGAAAGAGGATGGAAAACGCATCTCCGCGATTATGACGATGCCCATGCGAAAGAGAGAGAGAGAGAGAGAGAGAGAGAGAGGACGTTAACATCGTCGTTTATCGTTCATCCAAGATTATTTCCGTTCGATCGAGCAGAGAGGATTCGCCCAGAGCTTGCCAGCTCGTTATTCGCCTCTACGCACATCGCCGATATAGTAAATAATGTATAAGAAAAAATAAAAACGTTATGGCGGCGTGCAACATCTTGAAAGCGCAATATCATTATGGATCATACTCGAAAGTCCCATACACCTATTTAGCATGCCTCCATGTGTACACTCCCCTGTCGTCTCCCCTCCCCCCATTTCCCCCTTTTTTCTTCTTCTTCTTTCCTTTTTCTTTTTTCTTTCGCTTTCTTCTTCTTCTTATTCTTCTTTTATTATTATTATTATTATTATTATTATTACTACAGCAAGCTCCCTGTTGCCTTTTTGTTAGATCGGATTACGAGCTTTTCCGACGTGCCACCCTTCGCAAGGGTTCGATATGTATATACGTCTATGCACATGTGTATAAGTATACGTATATATAAATATATATAAATATATATATATATATATATTTTGTGTATGTGTGTGTGTGTGTGTGTATACGTATACTTGGTCGAGCATGGGTCTGGTTATACGTGCTTTTGTCAAACACACGTTATCTATCGAAATCGTCGATATCGCAAGCGCCCCTCGATTTTCCCATGAACTATCGCATGTACTTACGTATATACGTATATACGTATATACGTACGTGCGTACATAAATACATAAATACGTACGTACCCATATAAACGTAACTTGTACGTACACAAACGAATCGTACAAATATATGAAAATATAGTAGAGAAGCAGGCATATTCCTCTGAATGCTAAATACGTTCGTATTTAATAATAATAAATGGTTCGATCGATTACGATAGCCGAGAACGCGTTTAAATGCATTTATTTTGTTCGAATGGATAACGTATGAGAAGGAGCGAGAGAGAGAGAGAGAGAGAGAGACATAGAGAGACACACAGAGAGAGAGAGAGAGAGAGAGAGAGAGAGAGAGAGACATATAGGTGAATGCGTACCTACCACGAGTAGAGGTAGCTAGCTAGCTAGCTCTCTTTCTCTTTCTCTTTCTCTCTCAATCTCTTCTCTCTTTCTCTTTCTCTCTCTCTTTTGCGCGGGCGCGTTCACGCGGCACACAAGAGCGCGCGCTTTATTAATTTCATATCTCGAGAGGAGACGCGGAGAGCACAGCTGCGGCAGCGATAGTCGGTAACGCCATCAATTTTACGCCGTGGGAGGATGAAATGTTTACGTACGACCGAACTCCCATTTGTTACGCGATAAAGTATCAGTTACGTCCAATGGCGAAGGAGAAAGACTTTGTCCGAACCCCTCCCTCCCTCCCTCCCTCCCTTACAACCTTCCTCTTTTGCTACGACCCACCCACCTTTCACCCTCTCCTTCGTCTCTTACCTTTTTTCATTCTTTTACCTTTTCTTTTTCTTTCTCATTTTCCTACTCTTTTTTTCTCTCTCTCTCTCTCTCTCTCTCTCTCTCTCTCTCCTCCTCCTTTCACGAACACCCCCTTACAAAGGTACTTCGTGAATCCGGTTCGTAGAATTTATTTGCATTCTCTTTCATGCGACGGGAGAAAGTTTGTCGAACGTTTGGAGGGATGCACGGAGAAAAACAAAAATGGAAAACAGAAGAAGAAGATAAAGAAGAAGAAGAAGAAGAAGAAGAAGCGTTACGATACTCCTTCTCTCGTGGGCCATTTCGTTGCGAGTGTGACTTTAAGAAGGTCAACGAAAGAGAGAGAGAGAGAGAGAGAGAGAGAGAGAGAGAGAGAAAGACAAAGAAGAAAAAGAAAAAAAAAATTCCCACGAGACTTTTGCTTTTGCTTTCAAATATACAACTGACCGAAACCATCGGGGGAAAAAAAAAAAGAAATCCTTCGGATAAACTCGACCGTAAACACGGCAAGTTTTTATTATTCCGAAAGAATTTCCCAAAAATATCTCGGAGTATTAATTTTCACGTTCCACCATATATATGTATATATATATATATATATATATAGGTTCGCTTGGTCTACTGGAATATTACGTAGAATTTTTCCTAAGTAACCATAGTTCAAACATACTTTCTTCCAAGATGTATGTACGTGGGCAAAAAGTGAGAGAGAGAGAGAGAGAGAGAGAGAGAGAGAGAGAGAGAGAGAGAGAGAGAGAAAGAAAGAAAAAAGGAGAGAGAGAGAGAGAGAGAGAGAGAGAAGAGAAGACATTCAGGGATATATAAGGGAACGTATATTGCGTACGTATATGTGTATTAGTAATACGAAAACGATGACGGCATACCGGGAGTCTCGTAGTTATGAGAAAAGTGAGAAAAAGAAAAAGAGAGAGAGAGAGAGAGAGAGAGTAAAAGAAGGTAAAGAAAGAAAGAAAAGATAGAAAGAAAGAAAAGGAAGGAGAGAGAGAGAGATAGAAACAGTGTAGGGTTGCTTTTTCCGTTGGCCCACTTTTCAGGGCGATACAAACACGAGGATCGAGTTCGAGGTGGCATGGGTGTGAGGTTTGGAGAAGGATGGGTTGCTTGGTAAGGGCAGAGAGAGAGAGAGAGAGAGAGAGGGACGAGGGGGAGGGCGGGGACAGGCCCGCAGGATCAAAGGGTCCTCTGGAACCTACCACCACCACTTCCACCACCAGTCAGGTTCGGTTCTCCGCGGTTAACTCGACGGCAGGGTTGTGGGTGGTCTGCCACTACCGACGGTGGTGGTTCCACCAGTACCACCACCCTGCTTGCAGTAAATTATGTAGCATAATGGCAAGCGAGCGAGCGTGAGAGAGAGAGAGAGAGAGAGAGAGAGAGAGAGAGAGAGAGAGAGTGAGTGAGAGTGAGAGAGTGAGTGTAACCAAGAACAGGGAGAGACAGGGCGTACCTTTCTCTGCTTCATTCGTCAATGTCACGACTCACGACCCGTGTTCACCTTCCTTCTAAAGCACCATCCTGTCAGTCCGAGGCAGAGAAGCCCGCTAATACCACCCTATTTACTTTTATTCACGCATTTTTCCGCTCGACTTTCCATCCACGATACACGTTAAACGGGGCCCTCTCTCTCTCTCTCTCTCTCTCTCTCTCTCTCGGTCTTTCTATATATCTCTCTATCTCTTTCTATCTCTCTTTCTCTTTCTATCTCGCGGGTTCGTTGCACTCTATCCTTCTCTCTTTATCCGGGCTTCTCCCTTTTGCCGTTCGCTGAGATTAATTATCTTCCGACACGGCGACTCACGCTTCGAGGGCAACCTAATGAGGGACCCTTTTTTCTTCTTGTTTTTATTTTTTCTTTCTCTTTTTCTTTTTATTTATCTTTTTCTTTTTCCTTTTTTTCTCTTTTTATCTTCGCTTTCCTTTTCTTATTTCTTCTCCTTCCTCCTTTTTTCTCTTTCTTCTTCTTCTTCTTCTTCTTCTTCTTCTGCTTCTTCCTACCTTTATTTGCTTTTATTTATTTTTCTTCTTCTTCTTCTTTTTTCCTTTTTGGTTTGTTTGTTTGCTTTTTTCTTTTTTTTTTTTTTACTCTAAGGTTGCTCCTTACAACGGGCCACCACCTTTACAGATCGATCGATCGATCTCTCTTTCTCTCACTCTCACTCACTCTCTCTCTCTCTCTCTCTCTTCATCTCTCTCTTTAACTTAAGCGTTTTTCTCGAATACTTTTCTTCTCTTTCAATCTTGAACGGGGATAGCGCCAAGTCACCGTTGGATTATTATATACGAAATTTCGGATGAATTAGAATTTCTTCCTTTTTCTTTTCTTTCTGTTTTTTTTTTTTTTTTTTTACTTATATTCCTCCCCACGTGTCAATCTTTTCTCATCTTTAGATAAACGAGATAAAGCCCTTGGAACGCGGATTTATTGTTTTCATCGTTTCGTTGTGTAGTCATTGATCCTGCGTAATCCGGTCGAACGCGATTCAAACGTCAATTAATCACTTTAGATTTATAAATATTCGAAGATCATCGTGAATCGTATTCGCGACACGTATTGTTCCCTGTGACGTTCGATGCTTCTTCTTCTCCTCTTTTTATTATTTTTTTTTTTCTTTTTCTTTCACCGGGACGCAAAATTCGTAATTTTCGTATAGAATATCCGATGTCGATCGAAAACCTTTCCCCCGCTTGCGTTCCCTTCTTCTTCTTCTTTTTTTTTTTTTTTTCTAAATTGTTTTTATTAGATCGTCGGGATACCCGCGTCTCCCCATTACGTCACTTATTTAAACGTACTCGAACCACGGCCCTCCCCCCCCTCCCCTGTTGATCGCGCGATAATTCACTTTGAGCCGCAGGATAAATGAAAATTAGCGGGATCCCATTGTTCCGCGTCCGACCAGAAAAACGAGTTTTTCCATTGACTCGATAACGAGAGTTCGAGAGAATAACGAGGGTAGATTGTGGGTTTGGCAGGGATGGAAACATTCCGCGGCTCTTTAGATATACCAGATTAATTCAACAAAAGGGAGTAGACACAACACTTTTTAATACGTAATTGGAAGAAAACATTGGTAATGTTATCGTATGCGAAAGCCATCCCCGAACAGTATCGGCAAATAATTACCAAAGGGGAGTTTTAAGCTTTATAAATACAAAAATTTATTATTTGGACGCACAAACGTGTCCATATTAATATTACATATATATCATATGTTATATGTATGTGTATACGCATAAACGTTATCGTGTATTTTATCGTAACGCTATCAATATATATATATATATATATAGGAACATTTAAATTACAATATTTGATCGAACGATATTAAGTATGATATCCCATAAAATCATAAAGATACTTTCGTCGGTTTGACGAACGATAATTTTTAAAACTCGCCATGATCATCGGAAACGTTTCGTTTCAATCTTCATTTCAAAGCGAAACTAAGTTCACGATAATCGTGTCCTATCATCAATAAGGAAATACTTATTTAAATATCACTCGTTTAACAGATTCCTTTCTTCTATTCTTTTTCGTAATCTCGTTCAAACGTAAAATTCATTTTACTCTTTCTTTCGACGAACGGTAATTAATTCTGGAAATTTTGACCTTTCAGGAATTTTCTTGTATCTTTGTTTTACGGTAAAAGGAAAGAAAAGAAAAAAAGAAGGAAAATGGGAAAACTAGGTAAACAACGATTCGCCACGCACACACACGTACGTACAAACATACACACACACACACACACACACTTGTATATACATATATATGTACCGGGGCATGCATATAACTTACAATTAGTTAGATTTGTGTCAGACATGCCGTACGTATATGTCGGGTCAGAAACCTGTGGTAAAACGTCCATGGAGTAAGTGGCACAGTACTAATATCATGTTCGGTGACGGCTCTAATTCGACAGAAGGAATGTAAAGGGCGTGAAGGGGAAGGAAGAAACGTCGTGTCTTCTGGGAGTAAAGCGGCAGTTAAACGTACTTAATATCCAACGGGAGACGACGAGGAGTCGTCGAAAGTTTAACTCGATGCACACCACGAGGCAAACTGCTTCGTTCTACTTCTCTCTTTCTCTCTCTCTCTTTCTCTTTCTCTTTCTCTCTTTTGCTCATTCACTCACTCATTCAGTTACCATTCTCTGTCTCTATCTCTGTCTCTCTGTCTCTCTATTTCTCATTCACTCACTCATTCAGGCTCTATTTTCTCTCTCTCTCTCTCTCTCGCTCTCGCTATCTCTATCTCTTTCTCGGTCTCTGTCTATCTTTCTAGATTCGTTTTCGTCTTTCAGTCGCTCGATGAAACTTAGAGCAACGTTCATTTTCCTTGAATCGATCGATTCTCCAATCTCGAGCTTATCCATGACCGCTCTTTAAATTCCATGCACGAACGGTTGCGAGCTGCTAGTTTCCTTCGTTAGGTAAGAATTATATATCCCATAGAATAAGAGAGAGAGAGAGAGAGAGAGAGAGAGAGAGAATGGAAGAAGAAGAAGAAAGTACGTTGGAGAAAAAAAGGATTGGCCATCTTCCAAGCGAAAAAAGTCTCTATCGAGTGCGCGATATCGAAGCCAAACGGTAATGGACGAGAATCATTAGATCGTACGATTGATCGATTAGAAACGACTGATTCTTCCTCGTAGTTTAATTAACGGATTTACGGCTACGCGTTACCTTCCACTTTCTCTTATATTTTTCTCTTTCTCTCTTTCTTCCTATTTATATTTTCTTAACGTTCGTTCAATCGACCCGAGGAAATTTGAAAAGTTCCACGATCACTTTCGTTATCACTTTCGAAAATGCGATTAACCATTATCGATCGGCGATCGATGACGTTAGGTTTGATAAATTTCAACGTAAAGTAATTACCGATCATTTAGAACTTATTGCCACTGTTATACCCTTGTTGTTACTTCTTCTTGTTTTGTTGTTGTTGTTGTTGTTGTTGTTACTGTTTCCTCTTCCTTTTTTTCCTCTCTCTCTCTCTCTCTCTCTCTACTTAATGATCGTTCCACCTTCCGAACGATTAAACTGTTTTCGACTGACGGACGCTAATCGAGGTTTCGTTACTTTCGAACGGTCAGAAAAGTTAGAAAAATTAATCGTCGGGTTTATTTTCACGGTGAAAGGAAAGAAGGGGAACCATCATCGTTGCGAAAGTGCGTGGAAGAAAGTAAATAGTCATAACGGGATACTTTATACGAATTATGCTAGGCCGACGTTAACTAATGATCGTACAATGCAACGAACCGGACGAGAGGAGGGTTTTAACGGTCGTCTTTGTTTTCGAGAAAAATGTATTGTTTACCGAAAAACTTCGCCCGGTTCTTTTGTTAGCGGAACGACGAAACATAAAGTAATATAAGAGAAAATATTTTCTTTGTTGGGGAAATAAAAAAAAAAAAAAAAAAAAAACAAAAATAAAGGAAAGAAAAAGAAGAAAAAATAACATGCAAAGAAGATAGAAAAAAAGAAATATGAAGAGCACGACGTTTAAGTGCATGTCAGGTTTCATGTGAATAATTATTTATGTATGAATAGAGAGATTAAAGAGAGCAAAGAATTACATTTGTTCGACAAATAAATAAATAAATAAATAAATAACTAAATAAAAACATTAAATTTGTTCGTTCAAATAAAACGTAGATTTATTGATTGTTAACTTCAGAGCTTTTGCGATATTGCGATTTTTCGAAAAAAAAAAAATCTAAAACGGGTAGGTATAGTATATTAAATGAAATCTAAATATTTATAAAGGACACTTTGAAAAATTTTTACTTTGAATTTTTCCTTTTCTGTTATTTTTTTTTTTTTTCGTTACTCTTTCGTCCTTTTTTGTTTTACTTTCCTTTTTACTTCTTCCTTTTTTTTTCATACTACCGGATAGTACCTAACCCAGAAGCTGAATGTTTAAGGAAGAAATGCATCCTTTTAAAAAGTTTTTTGCTGGAAATATAAAAACACTTGTCTCATATTTTTATCTCTTTCACCATGAGCACATAAGTTTCAAAAAATTCGTGGTACTTACTTTGAAAATGGTTTTCCCTTGGTCAAGTAAAAATATATGTTATATATATATCTTTATACATATGTATTTTGTTATACATATTGTATATAAGTATAACGAAAAAGGGAAATAAAAGTAATTATTATTAATTAATATTTTAAAGTCCACCTAATATATGCACACTATACGTAATATGATAATAAAAAAATTCAAATAAAGAAAAAGAGAGAGAGAGAGAGAGAGAGAGAGAGAGAGGGAGAGAGATAGATAGATAGATAGATAGAGAGCGAGGTCAATTTTATAAGATCTTCAATATTCGATAAAAATGTAAATTACGTTTTCCTTTTACTTCTTTATTTCTTTTCTTTTTCTCTCCCTTTTTTCTTTCTTTTTTTCTTTCTTTTTTCTTTTTTTTTTGTTTAAAAGCACACTCTCTCGAGCTCTTGAATTACAAACTCGTCCTTAATGCGCCCGAAAGAGTCTACCTCTCTCTCTCTCTCTCTCTCTCTCTCTCTCTCTCTCTCTCTCACGCTTACTGTTCGCCGACGGTATGCTTTCGACACGTAACAATGACGACTCGAAATAAATCATCGTCGACTGGAGATAAAATCGTAATTATGGGCGTAACTAAGTTCAAATAAATTCTCGGCCACTTGATTGCTCTAGCGACAGCATACGGATTCGACCGTTCTTTATCGATCTTTTGATGCTAGCTAAGGCGTGTGTGTGTGTGTGTGTGTGTGCGTGCGCGCACATGTGTTCGCGTCCTATGTATGCGTGCGTGCGTGTGCGTGTTCGTGTTTGTGTGTGTCGGTGTAATGACGTGGGTATGTTGGTGTCGGTAGTGGTCTATACATACAGTGATCTCTCCTACCACCCCCTACCCTCCCTCCCTCCCTCCCTCCTTCCCTCTCTCTCTCTCTCTCTCTCTCTCTGTGACTCATTGGACACGTCCGTTTTTCCATATGTCGTCGTTCCGTTGGAGAACGTACTTTCGTTCCCGTAACTTTATATCCGCAGTCAAGATTGGCAGATGCGACTCAACGAGAGAGAGAGAGAGAGAGATTGGGTATTCGTCAACGAACGTTAAATTTTTCACGAGAGAGAGAGAGAGAGAGAGAGAGAGAGAGAGAGAGAGATGGTTGATATCTGTCCCTGTCGTAAATATCTGTCAATATCTACGCTTTTTTTTTGCACATACTTTTTCTTTTTGAACTGACCTCTCTATCTCTATCTCTATCTATCTATCTATCTATCTATCTATCTAGCCTATCTCTCTCTCTCTCTCTCTCTCTCTCTCTCTCTCTCTCTCTCTCTCTCAGAGAAATGTTATAATCTGGTACTGGGATGGGTACGCTATATATTCCGTCGTATTTCGTTTAACGTTAGCAATTTAAAGGAGTTAGAATTGTAATCCCATTTAATGATGATGATGATGGTGATGATGATAATGATAATGATGATGATGATGATGATTCCTCCAATAACGTAATTAATGATTGCCCCATTCGTATCTCTCTCGGTCGTGATAAAACTTTTAAGTTTATTTCGACGAATATCGAAGGCACTTAGAAATAATGGTTGTACAATCGTAATTGCAATAATGCGTATATATCCTACTCGAATAACGTTTACATTAATATATTTATATCGTTGATATAAGAGTACGATGTTAACGTAATATCGTTGATGATTTAACGCAACGATTTTGTCAACTCGTTCATTGATATTTCAAATCGAATAGAACGTATTTTAACGTGAAGTATCGGTCGACAATACTTAGTAATATTTTTTACCCTTTCTTTTTTTCTTCTTTTTCGTTGCTTATAATCGATTAATTTCGAGATATTATCTGGGAAAAATAGAAAATTATTTTGATGGATAGGTTTAAGCGCAATTGTTAGCTATAGCTATGGCTATAGGTATAGGACGCAATTATAGCGGTGAGACATAGCTCGGATAGCAGAAATGGGAACGCTCTAAGATGTACTCTCTCTCTCTATCTCTCTCTCTCTCTCTCTCTCTCTCTCTCTCTCTCTCTCTCTCTTTCTCTATTTCTCTCCCTTTCTCTCGGTGGGACGCGTTTAGAACTTTATGAGACGTAAACCTGTCGGGACGCTCGAAACAATTGCGTTTGTGTACTGACTTAACACGAAGATCCACAAAACATGGAATATATTCCGTGGACCCTTTTGTTGTCTAACCTTCCGCTTTCTCTATATATACCCGAGAAGTGTGCAGGCCAATTTATACGGTCATCTGCTCTAACGATATCTCATATGATATTATTACTTGAATACCTTCTCATTATTTCACCGCGAAGAGACACTTAATACGTCATGGTTAACGAGCAAATCACTTCTATATATATATATATATATATATATATATATGTGTGTGTGTGTGTGTGTGTGTGTGTCTGCGCGCGCGTGCGTGCGTGTGCGTGCGTGTGTGTTTGTGTATGCGTGTACGTACATACCTGCCATCCCACAATTTCTATGGAATATAACGAGATACGTCATTCTTGATTATCCTCTTGAATGCTTTCTTCGTCTCGACAAATTGTTCCTTGATCAATGTCTTTGGATTTGATTTCGATTCATAAAAATTGATTTATTTGACATCCTTCGGAATAGAAGGCAAATTGTCCTTCTTTTACTTTCTTCTTCTTCTTCTTCTTGTTTTTTTTTTTTTTTTTTTTTTTTTTTTGTAGAATCGATTTGAATTGAAACGATCGATAAATTAATTCGCCCGTTACTTCGAACGATTAGAGGAGAAATTCGATTTCTTTTTCTATTTTCTCTCGAGTTATATTCATGACGGACAGAAAGTTTTTCGTTGATCTTAAAAATCAATTAATCATTTTCGACACTTTTCGTGGTAGTATTTTCTATCTTTTCTTTTTGCTTATTTTTCTTTTTTTTTTTTTTTTTAACAGTTTCAGACTGTAAAACTACTGGACGAGTCTGTAGGAATTTTTGGCTACGGTTTGAAAAAAAAGGAATAAAAATAGATGAAAATTTTGACCCACTTAGGAACTTTTCGAACCATCCCCGTAATATTCGTTTGCGATTGCAGAGAACAAAAAAAAAAAAGAAAATAAAGAAAAGAAAAGAAAAGAGAAAAGAGAAAATCAAATAGAATTGATCGATACGATTTATGCGTTTGTAAGAAAAAAATTAAAAAAAAAAAAAAAGAAATGAAAAGAAAATAAAACGCGCATATATAAATATATAAATATATAAATATTTAGGCAACCTATATTTGGAGATTAAATGGGAATGAATAAAGAGTGATACAATATATGACTGTTACTGATCAAGTAAAATTCTCAATTAATATTCCCATCAAGGGGGATGGATAAAGAAAGTTGTTGCTGTTTATGCGTCCCGTTGAATTATTCAGCCGAGTTCTCGCATTACTCTTGATAATTTTCTCGCGATACTTAAGTGAAATGGTGGTAACTAATATGAAAAGTATAGTTGAGCTTAATGTACCGCTTGAGGAGAAGTATAAAATCTTGGTTTTAATATCTGGGTCGTAGTAACGTCCGTAGTACGTTTCGCGAATGTAAAATGGCTCCTTCTCTTTTGACGAACTCTTCGCCATTCCGCACGGCAAAGTGCTTCGACCGGGAGGGATAGGGGAAGCGGGGTAGCGGGGTATAGGGGGAGGGTTCAGAAATCTTAGCTCGGGAATAACGAACTTGCACGATGGAATTACTATAAAATCGCGCGATAATAAAGTGGTGCGGGGGTTTCTTTAAAGGACAGCTCGCTGCCGTCGCGCCAGTTGAATTTTGATGAGAAAATCGTCCGAGCTCGTTTCGATCGTGTCGCGATTACGCGCGCGCGCGCGTGTCTATGAGAGAGAAAGATAGAGAGAAAAGAAGAAGAGAAGAAATGAAAGATAATAAAAAAAAAGGAAAGCAAAAGAAAAGAAAAAATAACATTAAAAAGTCCTGTCATTCGGGCGATGATAAAAAGAAGATTCGACTCGGGAGTCTCTTTTATTTTTATTTTTTTTTTTTCTACGGGAGACGACGTCTCATTCTCTTTTCTTTTTTATCTTCTTATTTTTTTTTTTCTTTTAAAATATACAAAAAGAAAAAAAAGAAGAGTTGAGACCTGCCGTATCGGAGATAATCGATCGGAGAATAAGATCGGGTTTATAATCGAAAGTTGATTTTTTGTTTTTAATTCTCTTCTATTCTCTTTCGTTTTAAATGGAGAAAGAAAGAAAGAAAGAAGGAAAGAAAGAAAGAAGAAGAAACTAAAGGGTGGCGTATAGACGACAACGATCCACGAGAACGATTGGATACTGTTTATAAAATCCATGTACGAATTATATCATTCAAGTGGGTATTCGGGTTTATTCGTTAAAGAATTCAAACAATCCGATAGGCCATCGATCAACTCGTTTAAACCATTATCACGCGAATGCGCCATTTCCTCGAGCGTTTACAAACACAGGCATCAAGAGTCATCTCGGGACGTATTACGTTCCATTCATTATGAGCCGTGCCAACAACAACGACAGGGCAAAGAGTAACAAAATATTATATATCGAAAAAAAAAAAGTGTCTAGCCGATGTTGACAATTTCAACGAGGTTCTCACATTCTCTATCTCTCTCACTCTTTTTTTTTTGTAATAACATATCCAAAGTAAAGGACGATTCGTTAAAATCACGTATCTCATTTATAGACGAACGTAAGAACGGAACGGATAGTCGCGTTGAAAACGTACTGGAGGCGTTGGCCCTTGGCCAGATGACGAAAGCAGGAACGACTACGACGAGTAAAACTACGACTACGACTAGGAAGACTGCTAGTATCTCTCGTATGTAACGTCAACGGGATCCTTTATGTCTCTACGGGTATACTTAAAAACACTCGTCGCTCGAATCATCATCACCACGGTGAAAGCAATTTGGCCGGAGTTATCTCGTCGTCCTTTAACGAGACGGATGGATGAGATAGGGAAGACGGACAGCCTAGGGCCAAGTGCGACGTTTCATTTAGCGAAAGAAAAGAAAAGACGGGAAAAAAGAGAGAATAAGAGAGAGAGAGAGAGAGAGAGAGAGAGAGAGACTACGGTGGCACGAAGCCTGTTCCACATTACGATAAGCAACGTTTTGTAGAGCCGATAGCTCAAAGCTCGTACTACACGAGAGTCTTGCGTGCAAGATTAATTCATGGGAATCGTTACCAGTTTCAAATCCCATTCCCAAGATTAAAGTTAATCGATACAAGTACATAGACTCGCTAACCACCATCGTTCCTCCTCTCCACCCCAAACTACCGTTTTAAATCTCTTTCGAGTTTCAGTGGAGGGAAACGCAATGCCTTTAAAAGAAAAAAAAAAAAAAACATGGAAGAGGAGAGGAAGAAGAAGAGGAAGAAGAGGAGGAAGAAGAAAGAAAAAAAAAACCATTTCTCTATGAGTAACTACATACGTCTTAACAACGTTATATTCTGCCCTTTTACCCTCTATAAGCGCGCTCGTACGTACGTATGTATATATATATATATATACACGTATTTACATACGTGTATGTATTTATCAGAGTACGATCCAATTAAAGCATTTAATAAACATCGTTCGAGTTCACTCATTCGTTTTTCCAATTATTATTGCGCTTTATTATATTCGTTTTATCGTATCATCGTCCCTTCTCTCGCAAAACAAATTTATTATTATTATTATTTTTATTATTAATTATTCTTCTTATTATTATTATTATTTCTCTCTCTCTCTCTCTCTCTCTCTCTTTTTCTCTTTTCTTCATTCGTTCCGTCTCTCTTTTTTCTTTCGTCTTTCGCTAATCGTGCCATCGTCATATACGTATACCCACGAATATAATATTTTCACGTTATTCGTTATCAAACCATTATGAGGGGTAGGGGGGAGGGGACGCGGAGGGGGGACGGGGCAGGAAGATAAGTATACGAATTGCGCGTAGATATTATCAAATGCTGGTTAACGAGCTAAATAGATGCTTCGAGTTCGCAGGAGGCAACTCAGAAGTTCGCCATTTCGAGTGTTCTCGAAGTCAATCTTAAGCCCTTATTACCGTATGCGCACTTAGGTAAGAGGGCTTTTCAAAGTCTGACCACTTGAACAAAGCTTCTACTACTATGGTCTACTCTTGCCGTCATTCGAAGGTACCCTACCATGCACTGAAAGCGGGGCCAAACCAGTGGTACGTACGTACAGACAATGCACGTACGAGTTAAAGATTATCATCGGACGAACTTAACGAGCAGTTTCTCTCGTTATCGTCCACTCGTATCTCTGATCTATAGATTTTTAACTTTTTTTTTTTTTCAGAACCGAACGAAAAGTGTACGAATGAACGTTCTCTCTCTCTCTCTCTCTAATTCTCTCTCGCTCTCTCTCTCTCTCATTGTTTAATTATTTCGGGCAATCCAGAGGAAGCTATCGACGATAGAATTCGTCGAAATTAAAATTATGAATTATTTGATTCGACGACGTTACTACGACAAGAGTTTATCAATTAAGTCGAACGATTTTTTTTTTTTTTTTTTGTATAAATCTTGTAAAATTTATATTCTCGCGTGTACGTTAAGTCGATATGTGATATTATTAAGGGGATAACGGCTCGGTAAACGCTCAAAGTTCGTTCCCTATGATCATGGATTTAAATTGATTATGTCTTTATCATGTTTTGTTGATAGTTCTCTCGTGGTTATAGGGATTGTTCATCGAATGGCATCGGCTTCATTGGGGGTTTGATTTAATGTCTAGCATGGAACGGCGATTGCGTGGGAGCAACCTTAACGAGGCGAACGAACGTTGCAGAATGCTGAAGAGGGAAGTTTGCCATTAAATCATACCATAGTCCGGCATACCATATTAATGGTTCTATTGCGATACCGTTGTTACCTAAGAGAAAACGTTACCTCTCTCTCTATCTCTCTTTCTCCTGTTTCACGATGAAGAAACTTGGACCTTTTGCCGACTATTGAATGTTCTTAAATATGCGCTTATTTTAATTGTAAACATACTTTTAAAATTCGAATCGATAATCGAGAATTGATACTTTCGATTCTCCGAGATGAGAATTATTAGATCGAATAGATATAAATGTTCGATTGATAATCGATCAATTAGCTGATTGGTATAATCAGAAATTAGAAATATGGAGAAATATTAACGTCAATTAAATTAAATTACTATTGTGATATAAACGATGGGGGATTAGTATAATTGACTTATCAGGTGTTGAAATTATAGCAATCGAAATAATTAATATATTTATTAAAGCGAACCGAAACAAAGAAGAAATGGCTCGTTAACAACAAAGAACGTTGCAGTAGATTTAGCGTTATTAATTATTACGTTCGAGTAACGAGCCTGTGAGTAAGTATGTATATATGTATATATATATATAAATGTAAAATCATATCGAGGATTGAACATATGTGAAAATTGAAAAATTAATTAATCGAGCAATTAAAACGAATACAATCTGTTAATTAAGTAGACGATAGAATATATATATATATACATACATCTGATCAAATAGCCCCGATCATTTAGAATCCATATTGACGCGAATACGAGGGAAAGTTGTTTGTTAGATAGAAAATCAGAAAGGATCATTAAATAATTGGGTTAATAATATCGTATATATATATACCGTGTTAGAGTTAGCGTTCATGAGAAATTATTGTTAGCTATCGATAAGTATAATGACAAGTATTTAGTGATAGAACGTGTCATAAGAAGTTTATTAATTTTTGTCGACTTATCATTTTCGATGAAAATGTTTTCTTCTCGGCGTGTGGTGGGACCAATGGGACTCGCATGCAAGAACGCAAAATGGAAAGGCAAAGGAAGAGTGCCAGTACGTGTTGGGAATAATGGAAAAGCTTAAGAGCTTATTCGCGGTTGGAGCGTGCTAACTGCACGACTCGAGACAGAACCGATCGACGAACTAACTCTTTGTCGTCATACATAGTTCTCGCAGTCATATATATATATATATATATATATATATATATATATATATATTTATATATGTATATAGATATATTGTGTTGTACACACGGTAGAATAGTCAGTTACTTTCTAAACGATATTTGGTTTAGAATACATACACAGATCTTAGACGTTACTTGGAGAATCTTTGCTTTCTGTATATACATATACATATATATATATATATATAGGTATATATGCAAACAAATGCACATACATGTGTAAGTTTATGTAAACTCCGCTTTAAAATCAAGCCACCAAGATTGTTATTACAATACTAACATCTTGGAAAAGGGTTTTAGGGATAACTGTGTTCCGATGGAGTAGAACGATTTAAATTATTTATTCATAGTAACCCTTTACCGAGGTATCGCATTTAAACGTATAAACTAAGAAGACGAAATGAGAACGCCGTGAATTTTTCTTTCAAATGGATCGCGAAAAGAAGCGAAGAGGATTGGGGGTTGTGTGTACACCTATTTATATATATATACATATATTTTTTAATTTTTTTTGTTTTTTATTAACCTGTCATAAATGGAATATTAAATTTTAATTTACGTTTCGTTTCGTTTCGTTTCGTTTCGTTTCGTTCTCATCGGATATTGTTACGCGTCGGCGGCGAAAGAGATGAAATTAAACGGTACACCCGGTATATCTATATATGTATATACGTATACACGCACTCAAAAAAGAATATATATATGTGTGTACAAAAAGAGGGAGAGAGAGAGAGAGAGAGAGAGAGAGAGAGAGAGAGAGAGAGAGAGATATCGACTTCGTGACGGGGAGATCAAACGTAATTTGCAACGGGGGATGATTTTCCGAGAATAACCTTTTTTTAAAGTCGTGCCCGCGTTGGTAAAGTAAATTTCGCGGTATCAAGAGTAACGCGAAGCGATGCTCGAGAATGAATAACCGAGGCGGCGGACTGTACCGTACCGAAACACAAAGACCGGAAAGCAACCCCTATTTGTATTGCCTAACCGCAAACATAGTGCGTACTTACTGTACGTTGATGCGGCAAATACGCGTACACGTTTGAAATCTCCTTCGATCAACTACTGATTCTAACTGAATTAGTTACGGTATCCTTTTCCGGATAAGTAGAGTTACACCGGGTAGCCGTTATTAATAGTATTTATGGGTTTCATTGTCGGACGATTAACAGAGTTAAACGTGAATGATTAACGCGATGTAGATGAATATTTCATGAATCTAGTTATTTTACTATAAGAGCGTTGGCACCGACCCCTCAAACCTCCCCCCCTCTCCCCGACACCCCGACCATCCCTCGCACGCTCGCCGACCCCAACCCACCCCCGTTCGTACCCGTACCGTTCGATTAATATTCAATCTCGGATTATTTTCATACAAAATTCGATTCGAATTATTATTAAAAAATAAGCCCAATTTGATATCAATATTGTCCTGATTTAAATTAATCGTTATGATATTAATGAGATACTATTGCCCGATCATAAGCTAATTTTCTTTCTCTCTCTCTCTCTCTCTCTCTCTTTTTTTTTAGCTTTAGAAATCATTCCCATCGATTCCTTTCAATATGCTATCAACGATTTAAGTCGAGAAGAATCTTTTACGTGTCCCGATGTATATCTCGTTGATTACATTGTAATTCGATCAAGGGAAAGAAGTTAGAACGAAATGGAAGAGAATTTCAGGGTGGTAGATAGGTGGTGGTGGTGGTGGTGGTGGTGGTAGGCAGGGTCGAGGTCGGGGAGGGGGAGGGTAGGGGGGGGGTAATGCCGTTTCACTCAGTACCAAACACGCGAGCTATGTTTTCAAATGCAAAATGTTCCGGGATAATTATGCGCAAATTTCAGGGATGTCTCCTCTAAATAGGCATAATTATAATGCGGACTAATAGTTCTCGCTCGTCGATACTTCGATCGTGGACAGTTTACGAGGAGAACTCCGGGATGCGTTCTGCGTTGTACGCGGTGTCAAATGTAATAATGATACATGTACAAACGTACACGTACGTGCAGACACGTATTTAGCCGTCACACCGATGTACCCAACCGAGAAACTCGCGCGCGCGCAATTTTAGCATAGTTGTATCGCGTAATACGGATTTGTATCCTGCATTGCAAATATCATGGCACGGATTATATTAGTAATATTCTGCGGTTTGCAAAGCGGTATGTTCCGGGCGAGCTTATATGGCGGATGGACAGAATCACTTCCATCCACTTTTGTTTATTCATTATCAACTCGTACATATGTGCATTATGTTGAAAACGTCATTGGTTATATAAATTGTTATCGTCAAATGGATAACATTTAATTCGCCGATCGAATAGTAATAATGATTGTTGTTATTAGAAAACGTTTTGTTTTATTTCTTTTTTTTTTTTTTTTTTTTTTTTTTTAGAACGGCGGTCGACGAAGAAAATGTTTTTTCAGAATTAGTTCTAAAATGGACGATAATTACGATCGGTTATTTTCGATACGAATTTGAGGCGATGTTTCTCGTTTTTTTTTTCTTTTTCTCTTTTTATTTTTTCATTCGTTTTTTTTTTTTTTTTCCATCGACGAAACTACAACTGTTACGTTTCGCAGACGTAATAACAGTTGTAGTCATATCGTGGGATATAAACGATTACGATTTGTCATATATTTTCACGTTACCCGTGTATACCGTCGTAACTCGTATAGACTTTATAATGTAGAAATGTAACGAGTTTTATGTATAACAACGGATAGAATGCATATGAGGATGAAAGGCAAAACATGCATTTTGAATTTTGGAGCTTCTAATCGTAGTTTGCCGGAACTTAATCGGCGGACGATTCGGTGACGCACTCGACACTAAAACCATTTCCATGTAATGCTTGAAAATCGTCTCTCGTCGACTTATCCCAAACGCACGATTATCATTCCCCGATGACAGATACAGACATTAAGAGAGAAAGAGAGAGAGAGAGAGAGAGAGAGAGAGAGAGAGAGAATTTTTACAAACAAAAAAAAAAAAAAGAAAAAAATATTTTACCTCTCTACTCGTCGTTGATCGAGCTCGCATAAAGAATCGGTACAAACATTCCCCATATTCGATAATGGCTATTGATTATAATAGAATTTATTTATTTTTATATATTCTACATGTCGAGGATCATCCCGTCGGGTTTTGTTTAATGCCCATTAAAACGCAAAGTAATGAATTTTTGAAAGAAGATACGAGATAGAATTTTTATTTTTTCCCTTCTAATAGAAAAGTTCAACGAAAAGTTATATAGCGCGCGTTCTTTCGTACTACGGCATGCATTTACTGCGAAGATAGTTACAATCCATGTTCGAATAAAAATTTAACCTGCCGAGGTACATCAAATATTACATCGTTTGCGATTAGTTGGAAGAATTGCGACGATGGTCGAATAGCTTTTATCTTCTTTTTCATTTTCTTTTTTTTTTTCGTTTCTTTCTTTTTCTTTTTCACCATTCTTCTCGCGTACACCGACATAACGTATATACGCATATCGTCGCAACGTGAATCAAACGAGTTCGCTTGTTAGATATTTCGGATATTCGATAAACTTGCAAAAATTTGGTTGTAAATTTCGACGTAGCCAACTATACGACATGACCGGGAGATCGGTTTTTACGTTGTACGGTTAGATAGGAATAGTAGGATATAACGCGTGCCAGGGTACCAAAAGCTCCACGCAAACTCTTACACTTGTAACCTATAACAGAGAACACACACACACACACACACACATATATATATACATATAGGCATAATACACTTTAGAAAGACAGTAACTCTAAACTAAGAAAGAAAGGTAATACATACACGATTATAGAAGGTAGAAAACGATGGGAAGGAGAATACGAGCTCATCGTTGGATCCTTACGTGCGAAATTCAGAGAATGGCGATCAATGAGAGAATGA
Source organism: Dolichovespula saxonica (assembly GCA_911387935.1). Lineage (NCBI taxonomy): Eukaryota > Metazoa > Arthropoda > Insecta > Hymenoptera > Vespidae > Dolichovespula > Dolichovespula saxonica. The sequence continues at coordinate 5,555,224 of OU427004.1, read as the reverse complement.
AAGGGAGAGAGAGAGAGAGAGAGAGAGAGATCTCTCTTTGGCTGGCGAGCTGTCGCGGGGTTTTACCATAAGAGAGAGAGAGAGAGGGAGAGAGAGAAGGGGTAACGTTTGATACCGTTGGCCACGGCATTCAACGGGGCTAACTCTATCCCGGCAAATTACATTTCCATCCCGCTACGTGATAGGTGCAGCAAACATGCCCGTCAACGTCCGACCGAGTTTCTCCCTGATTAGTTACACTCGACGTGGATTATATTTCCGAAGCAATTAATTAACAAAGTTTCAGCGACTCGCGTTTAGCTACTTTCCCGCGGAACAGTTATCCGGAGTATTGTACATTTTGAAGTGTGCAACGTGATATAAGTATATGTATATAGTATATAACGTCGTGTTTCTCTGTATCCGGCTTTGCGTGACACGCCGAGAAGTGAAAGGGGTGAGTTAGAGAGAGAGAGAGAGAGAGAGAGAGAGAGAAAGAGATAGGTGAAATTTCTTGCGAGGATCAGGACAGGTTGGGAAAGGGTCGAGAGAGATAGAAGCGACCATCGTCGACGCATCACGTGGTATACCCTAATGGAAACTGTCACCGAAACGTCTCTGGTAAATCCTCCTCCTATATATGTCCGTGGCATAGCACGGATTCGCATGGCATTTCCACAAGGCAAGGTATTCCTACGTGATACCGTCCGATCTATGACGCGTCGTCATCAAATTTTCCCGTTCTCTCCATATTTATCTGCACCCTATGTGCATCCATCCTCTCCTTTCCTTTTCTTTCATTCCTTCTCTATCTATCTATCTATCTATCTATCTATCTCTATCTCCCTCATTCTTTTCCCTCTCATTCACTTTATCTCGATCCTTCGCTCACCCATCTCCTTTCACGTTGGATTATTTTTGCCCAGTAACCGAGAATGTTCTCTTAGGAAAACGATTCTCCACTTCCATCGACTCTTTCCTATCCTTTCCTTCTTCTTTTTCTTTTCTTTTTTTTTTTTTTGTCGTCGTCGTCGTCGTCGTCGTCGTCGTCGTCGTCGTTGTTTCTTTTTACCCTCGATACCCCTCCTTTATTTTTATTCCTCCTTAGCTAGAAGCGTTGATTTACTCACCGAAAAAGACTCGTGGGACGACGAGGTGCCTTCCTCTTCCTATTGCCGTCCCGCAGCAGGGTGAAAGTAACCCCAGTAGGTACATTCGCTCTCTCCTTCAGGTTCTCCTTTTCTGTTTATACGATAGGACGTAAGAGAATGGATCACGTTGGTGACTCCACTTGCGTTCACCTCTCCCCATTTTCTTCGTCGAACGGCTCTCTATGTGTACCTGGGAAATCTCTCGTATGATAATACTTGTTGACTATCCTATTTACCAGCAACCCCCCCCACCCCCACCCCCACCCACCCCCCTTCTACCACCAGAGGTGCCCAGGTTTCACCACGATACAGAAAACTACTTAGCAGTAGAATTGGTAATGATAACGGTGGATAGTATCAACGTGCGATGATTAATGTTCCGAGATATATCGCGTCACGTTAACGATCAATTCGTTCGGTAAATACACGAGGATAAATCGTACGAAGATAATCGATGATCAATTTTAGGATCGAAGCTCGTTTTATACGTAAGAAGGAATAAGTGTCGGATTATTGTGGATGGATTTAGTGGTATTGGCGTTGGTTTAACGTACGTTAAACGCGCGTTAGCGCGACGTAGAAGGCGCGCTGCCTAGTCGCAGACTGAACTTACGATCCGCGAGTAGCATCGATTTCGATGGTGGGAGCAAGGGCTAACGCAGGAGAGAGAGAGAGAGAGAGAGAGAGAGAGAGTGAGTGAGAGAGAGAGGGGGCGTGCTGTGCTAGAGGGAAAAGTACGTGGGAGGGGATGGGATCGCTCGACGAGAGGAGCAGTCCGTTGGCTATACGTGATCTTTCTCTGTGTGTGTGTGTGTGTGTGTGTTGTGTTGTGTGTGTGTAGTATACCTTTATATATATATGTATGTGTGTGTACCAGGTGTGTATACACGTAGTAGTAGGGATATATATAATGGTGTGTGCGCGCGCGCACGTTTCTGGTCTCTGGTAGCTGCTGGCGCGAGGCGCCACGCGGAGCCACGCGCCGCCACGCGGCGCAGCTACGACAGGAAAGAGACACCGGTGAGACCCCCTGAGTAGCAGCTTTTAAAAGCGTGCCGCCTATTGGAAGAATCGTTCTCGGCTATCTCTATCCGTAGAAAAACGATAATAAGTTACGGCGATTATAGTTAATATAACATTTTCGTTCGTCTCCTCTTTATTAGACTTATTTCGGATTTCGATTTCTTCTTTCTCTACGTTGTTAAGTTAATGACACTTTTTCTTTATTTTTCTTTTCTTTTCTTTTCTTTTTTTTTTTTTATTCGATGGCTCGATATACGGCCGTGTTTCGGCTTTAGGTGGTCGCATACAACCTACATAACATTATACTATTATATATATATATATATATATATATATATATATATATATATATATATATATATATATATATAAACTATTCATAACATACTTCTTTTTAAAGAATTCAAAATGTGAAAAAAATATAGAAAATATTTAGGCGGCGTCCTTTAGTTTAAACACCCTGTATATCTATATCTATATCTGTATATATATTTATATAAATTATATATATATATAAACTATTCATAACATACCTCTTTTTAAATCATTCAAAGTATGAAAAAAACGTAGAAAATATTTAGGCGGCCTCCTTTAGTTGAAACACCCTGTATATATATATATTTTTTTTATGCGAGTACACTGTAAATAGCGATCGTTCGTCATTGTAAATTAGCGATGAGAGAAAAATTCTTCATCTATCCAAAGATTCGTTTCTAACGATTGCTTTCGCACGATTACTTGAGAGGGAGGGAGGGGAGGAAATTTATTACAGATCATTTTATAGGTGTTGCGTATTGAGATTCGGCAGAAAAAATAAAAAAATATATATATATATATATATAATAAAATAAAAAATAAAAAAGAGTACCGCTCATAAATACTTCTCGAAGGATATTTCTGTAAATTCGATTTCCTTTGAGATTGCGAAAATTGCAATTTTTCTTTTTTTCTTTTTTTTTTACAGCGTGTTAGGTCTTCCTCTTCAGTCACGGGTGAAAAAGCACAAAATGCATGGACGAGTCCCCTCGAGAATCATTGTTTCCATTTCGCCCAAAGTAAAATATCAAGGGACCATAATATTTCCTTCCTTTTTTTTCCCTTTCTTTCTTTTTTTTCTCCTTTTCTCCCAGCTCCTCCTCCCCCCGCCACCCCCATCTCATATTTATCAAACTTCCTTCTTAAGAGGAAAGATAAACACGATGCAAGGAAATGATGAAAGCTTTTTATTATCGACTCGAATGAAAGGATTCGTCGTACATGTATACACACACACACACACATACATGTATGTATATAAAACTGAAATTTAATAAGAAATCACTTAATCTTATTTTGTCTTTTGATATTATTTCACGAAGAAAAATGATTTCCCTTTTGCGTTTACGAACGTGGAAAATAGTACTTTAGCAATGTAGATTTCTAAGATTATCTTTAAGATATAAAGAGAAATCATTACCGAGGGGTAAAATAATTTACCATTAAGGATTTATTATGTTTACCGGGTAAGGTGGTAATATTAAATTCATAAAAGCTCAAGCTCAGGCTCAAACACAAGCTCAGGCTCAAGCTAGACCTACCTCCTAACCGATATCTTAACAACGTAACCAGATATTTTTCATACGTTTCCATTAAATTATTTCTCTCGCTGTGGTGTTCTTTCGGCGAATGAATAGACGGAGTAAAAGCAAACGCTTGTACTATCTCGCGTATCGCGTATTCATTGGTTAGTGTTTGGGCCGGAGCGTGGGGTGGTAGTGAGGGGGTGGGTGGGAGGGAGAGAGAGAGAGGGAGGGAGTGGTGGGCAGACTGTGTCGAAGAGGAACGTCGAGTTCATCGAACCATTATAAAAATTTTCCTCATACACACACACACACACACATATATATATATATATATATATTCGTACGATTTCACCCCATCAAAAAAAAAAAAAAAAAGAAAAAAGAGAACAAAGCAGAAAGTCGCGGGCATCGAGGTCCTCCTCCGTCCTTAGACGACGACAAACAATGACATTACCGAGTCACCCGACGATCGATCCGCCATTTTATAGAACGAAAAAGCTCACGCTACATGTTATAATTTCCTGGCGTTTACATTGGTAAAACCCCGCGCTTATAAATATTTCGTGTTTCGTAATGCTCGTCGCGCGAAGAAGAAGAAGAAGAAGAAGAAAAAAGAAAAAAGAAAAGGAAAGAAAAGAATTATACGGAGCATGCGTGAATTCGTTAGAAACCCCGAACTTGTCCATTTTCTCTTTCCTTCTCGTTTCCTTCCACCCTCTCTCTCTCTCTCTCTCTTTCGGTCTCTCTCGGTCTCTCTCTCTCTCTATTTCTATACCGCGCATTACACACTATCTCTGTATATGTATGTAAAGTTCGTTAAAAGCGCCCGTGGGAATACGATATGGCTTACGCGAGGCAGGGATGTTAAGATTTTGGTAAAAAGAAGCGACGCGGTCGAGCAGTTCCAATTAAGCTTACTGGACGGTCCGCCTCTAGACAAATATTGTACAGGCACTGTGCGTCCCGATGAAACTGCTGCCGCTTCTCTAACGGTATGACGTGCTATATTAAATATTCGTCACACACCTAATACTAGGAATGTATACCTCGTTAACGGCACTGCAGAGAGAAGAAGTTGGACGGGCGGCACTCGTTCGAGTCGACGTTGCTTACCCTCCTTTTTTTCTACTCCCCTCACCCCCCCTTTTTTTATCTCTCTCTCTCTCTCTCTCTCTCTCTCTCTTTCCTTTTTCCCCGTTTCTTTCTCTTTTTCTTCTCCTTCCTCCTCCTCATCCTTTTTTACTTCTTCCTTTTTTTTCTTTTTTTTTTTTTCTTTTTTATTTATTTTTCCTCCTTTTTACCTCGTCTTTCATCATCCACCCGTTCCAACAGTCACGACAGCTGAAATACGTTAAGCTACGTAGTTCGAGTTACACGTACGTGTTATGTATATTTATATATAAATATATATATATATTTATACATAGATGTATGTATGTATGTATGTATGTATATAATTATCCCGACTGTCCGTCATGTCATAAGAGGAACGTCCTTGAACAAATCGATACCTTGTTACCGTCTAAGTTGTTAATAACCAACAGTTGGGGTTGGTGATTAATAGAACTTAACGTTACTGAACGAGGATAAGCTAAGGCCTCTATATTTCGAACTGTACGTACGTGACTTAATCAACGATCATGAATGAGTCCTTCGATTGTATTACGAAAGTTATAAGAAACAAATAGAGAGAGAGAGAGAGAGAGTGAGACAGAAAGAAAGAGAGAGAGAGAGAGAGAGAGAGAGAGAGAGAGGGAGAAAGTGAAAGAAAGAAGGAGAGGTCTTCTGGGGAATGAAATATATATGGTCCTACTTCCTCTTCTTTTTCGTTCTTTTTTTTTTTTTCATTTCCTTTATTTCTTTTTATTTTTGTTTCCTTTTTCATAAGTTTCGAAGTTCCATTTCGTCGATATCCTCATTAAGCTTCGTCGTCGTCTTCGTCGTCCTCATCCTCGTCCTCGTCCTCGTCCTCGTCCTCGTCCTCGTCTTCGTGACGACCTATAGGTACGTTAGGCGGTATGTATGTAGGTGTATCGACGTCGTCGTGGGAGAAGGTGAGCGCTCCTTAATTATTTCTGTACTCGGCGAATTAGGGTGACTTGTTTTCGGATATTACTTTTCGCTTGGCAGCCTGCCGTGATAAATCGCCGATGAGCACGCGACCTTACCGAGCCAAAGGTGTAATACAGTTGGTCAAGAACAGAACGAAGTAGAAAGGAAAGGAAAGAAAAATAAAATAGAAAAGAAATGAAAAGATAAGAGTTTGTACCGCTCATCTACCGATCTGATATTCTTCACCGATACAAAATTACAAAGAGGGGTGGGTGGTGGAGGGGGGGAGCTGGGTTTGGGCTGAGAGATTTCGAGGACGGCGATGTTATTTGTATATATATATTTTTTTTTAATTTTAATTTTTATTTATTTATTTATTTATTTTTTTTTTTTTTAAGAAAGCCAACGCCATAAAATAGAGCTAGATAGTTTTATCTTTGTATTTAAAAAAAAAGTGAGAGAGAGAGAGAGAGAGAGAGAGTCGTTGTTTATCTTATTCGTCTCGGCATCAAAGTTTCTCTTTTTACATTTGTACGAATCGTGCTCGATTGCATTATTAATCGATTGACTTATAATGCTCCTAGAATTCGTATTAAGTCTTTGTATCATTAATTAATTCAGAGTTCTCGTACGATTTAACGAACTGATTCAATTACGAACGGATTATATTCGTTTAAATTAAAAAAAAAGTTTAATCTTTTTAATGGTCGATTAATTATTTTCCAAGTTTTACAAACGCACGCTCCGTATCAAATTGAAAATTCATCGAAGTCAGTATAAATCGAAGACGATGGTGTAAATATTTTCTCGGATACTTAATAACGAGAATGATGTCTCTCAGGTATCGCCTCATTGACATTGTTATACCATTGGTCGTCATGCTTTTGCCCGGGAAGATGATTCCTTTGGCGAGTATATACGAGAAGCTTTCGGAGCATGTATCGCGGTTGTCTAAGCTTGCATTAATTATGAAAGATTCTCGATATCCATCGGGGCCTCAGGGAAAGGGCCACCCTATTCTACAACGACGTAATACAACGGATAGCTAGCTCGTAGGATGGGCGTCCATTAACTAACATAAGCTCCTAATCCCTACAGTTGAGTTAGCACATGGTGCTAGTGTCCTCCACCACCCCCTTCCCCCCGAGCGAGGTCCATGGTTTACAATCACATTGACGATTTTGCCGATCCCTCTCTATCTCTATCTCTCTGTATTGCTCGTTTTTAATCATTATTTTGATAGTAATAGAGTCAATTCGAGATTTTTATCAATCGATTCGAATTAAGTCTTGAATGAAATAAAGGACATTCGTTAGATACTAGGATGAAATTTCTTTGTTAATAATCACTAATTACCTTTATTTTTCCTCTTCTACGAATTTCATCCTAGGACGATCCAATATAAGTTTATAAAGACTCACGTACGATCGATTTTAAATAAAAGGAAAAAGAAAGAAAAGAAGATTCTTATATAGAATATTAATATGCCTGATTTTAATATACCGATACAACATTTAATTATCGTAGGATGTTATTAAATCCGAGATTATTCTTCTCATTTTTTGCTATTAAATTAGAGATTATTTTTTTTTTCCTTCAGATTTTTCATCGCTGTTATCGTTATAGTCGTAATGATCGAGAAACGTTTCATGAAGAACTGCTGCGTGTGTGTGTGTGTGTGTGTGTATGTATAGTAATGTGATATGGCTGTGAGAGTTAAAAAGATAGAAAAGAGAGAAAGTAAAAATATAATGAAAAAAGAAAAACAAGGTGGAATATAACATCGTAATTCTATCGGAATCCTATGGCATTAGAAAGGGCGTTAGACCGGATGGTACTCCATCGGTTCGTTTCTTCTTAAATCTTCGTTTCTATAAATCCGTTTTCTCGTTCCACGTTTTGAACACAATACTGGAATTGACCGAGAGATGGGTGGAGATTCGTATTAATGATCCTTCCGACTCTCCGCATCGTGCGGTTTTCATTCGTTCATGTGTTTGTGTGTGTGCGTATGTGTATTTGTGTGTACGTATACACCTTTACGTTTATCTATAACTGTACGTATGTACGTACGTACGTATAGGTGTATAGATCCCCAAAGAATGAGAGAAATGATACTTCCAAAAGTTTTATCGAGCCATTGAATACACCAGGGTATCCGAGCTCTCAGTTTTCACAAATTCATCGATCTGTCGTTTGTAGAAAAATAGACCGGTAGTAAAGTCAGAGTCGAAGGGGGATCCTTAAAAAATACAAAAAAAAAAAAAAATAAAAATAAAAATAAAAATAATAGAGAAACGAAAACGTAAACATCATAACGTCCGTCGCTCTTACTCGTTATGAAATATTTCCGATCGATGATTCACCAAGGACGAAATATTTATTCGAATTTTAAACGCAAAAAAAGAAAACGATGGGCGAGGGAGGGGGGGGGAGGGCCGGGGAATCGAGAGGAGGGAAATTAAATTCAAGAAGAACGAGTACGATCCTTGTAAACAATACGTAAACCATGATATATTATCCTTTATATTTATGGTGTATGGGAAAACGATATCGCTCTGAATGGATACTTGAAAGCGATCGTATATAGGAAGGGGATAAGTACTTACTTGAAACGGTAGTCTCATGCTAGTTGGCAGATCTTTCGAGTTATACCTACTCGTACGATTTTACGAAACGTGTGCTTGCTTTCCCTTTTTCTTATTCTTCTTCTTCTTCTTTTTCATTTTCTTCTTCTTCTTCTTCTTCTTCTCCTTTTCAGATATCGAAGCAGAAAGTAGTAGTAATGGTCGTAGTAGTAGTAGCTCCATACTCTCGTAGAACGTGTCTTTTGTATTCGTCTTTCTACGAATATCAGCGACTATCTCTATCTCTATCTCTCTCTATCTTTATCTCTCTCTCTCTCTCTCTCTCTCTCTCTCTCTCCCCTTTTCGAAACGTCAGATAGCACAAAGGCTGCTACTACTACTACTACACTACCACCATCACAACTACTACTACCACCAACAGTAATATTACTACTACTTACTCGTCGATCTTTTCCAAGCTTTTCCCCATACCGCCTTTACAGGTGTAAACCCATAAGCCCGGATCACCGATCTTTTGGGATTCTTCTTAAGATTTACGATAGGCTACACAGGCGAATGATCGTGTATGCTTTTTTTTCTTCTTCTTCCCACGTGTATGTTTTTACCTTTTAGAGGATATTTAACTTTGTTACAACGTTTGTTCCCCGTTCTCTCCTAGATTTTCGAAAGGAAGGATTACGGAGTGTTCGGTATGGACGCCATTGTGGTAAGTTTGTAATTTATTTTTTTTTTTCTTTTTCTTTCTCTTTTTTTTTTTTTACGAAGAGATGTTTCTCTTCTTTTTGTTCATTATTACAAAATATTATTTATAATTAATTGTTGATAAACGATGCGAAGAAAAAAGGAAAAGAACTATCTCTATCCTGCCAATTTTTTTTTGTTATCTTTCTTTTTTGTTTTGCGTTATATATATTTCATCTCTATCTATCTATCTATCTATCTATCTATCTCTCTCTCTCTCTCGCTTTCAACATCTTCGACCGCACAGGATCTCTCCCGCACGGCCATGCAAATTTATACGGTAAATAGTAATCCCATTCCATCGTTCGGAATAAATCTACCATAGCAGGAGCGACACATCGAGAACGTAAACCCTCACTACTCACCCATATATGGACGTGCTTGAAATATCGTTGCCGGAGGACGTGCCGCATCATCCTTTGTGACTGTCTTCGTCTTTCCTTTCGTCTTACCGCCTTTACCCCTCGCCCCAATCCATTCACCTATCCACCCACCCATCCACCCACCTGCCCGCTCGCCCATCCCTCAACCATCCTCTTCACGATTTTTCCATCCATCTACCGATTCCCATTCCTCGCCCGTATATACCTTTTACTATAAATATAAATATCCGATCGTCGATGAAGATTAATTTCTTTTTTTTCCTTTTTTCTTTTTCTTTTTTTTTTCTTTTTTTGTTCTTTTTTCGTTCTGTCCGACGATCGAAATAATCATCGTGCGAATGTGATATTAACGATGAAGAATAATCAGTGATTGAAATTTGTCACGATTGTTACGATTGAATAGATCGCTTAACGAAATCCCACCGAATGGGATCATTTTCGGGGAGGGGGGAAGGGGGCAAAAAAAAAAAAAAAGAAAGAAAGAATTCAATCGCGAATTCGTATCGTATCGCATCGCATCGCATCGTATCGTATCCTATTGTATTAACTGTTGATTCTGTTCTACTAAAATTTCTGTCGTGTTTATCACACACACACACACACACACATAGAGAGAGAGAGAGAGGGAGAGAGAGAGAGGGAGAGATTCGTATGTAGACATCACGTAACGCGATGAATGAGTGAGTGAATTGATGAAGTCGTCGGTCATGGTGACTCTCTCTCTCTCTCTCTCTCGAGCGCCGCGTGTCAAACTCCAACCTCCTACTAGAAATCGCGTGAAATAGAATTTTTATTTTGCAAAAAACAAAAAACAAAAAAAAAAAAACGAAACGAAACGAAACGAAAAAAAAACAAAACGAGAAAAAACGATTTCGCAGGTCGACGCTTCTGGTGTTAGAGCCGAAAGAATCGTCTACTTCCCCCCCCCCTCCCCTCCCCTCTCTCCCAGCCCTTCCGCCCTTCCGCCCTCGCATCCATCGGGCAACCACCATTCATATATGATTCCGTTCGAGTTCAATTTATGGTATTCGCACGTTACCGTTTCCATCTACCTTCGAGCGCATAATCCCGTGGCTTGCAGCGTTATCGATGTTTCAACTGTTCGACTCGAACCTACCTTTCGATTTTGCGCTCCTTGATATATCCAAGCCAATCCTCGTTTTCGTCTTTTCCCAGCGAACGCCCTGTCAAACTTGTTCCTGTTTCACCCGAAATCGTTTTATATATATATACATGTATATATATATATATGTGTATATGTAAGTGAAAATCATTCCTCATTGGTATATACGCCCGTTAAACTTAACGTTCTCACGTTTGCTCATACGTGGAAACAAAATTTCGGATTTTTCACATTGCGAAAATGATTCGTGCGATTTTTAGCGATTCATTTTTTCTTCTTCTTCGTTTTTATTCCGTTTTTTTTCTCTCTCTCTCTCTCTCTCTCTCTCTCTCTCTCTTTTTTTTTAAGACAGTCGATACGAATGATAATAATCCGGCATTGGGTAAAATTTTTGTCGTGTGCGAATGAAAACAATTTTTCATTGGCTGATCATGTTTAGATATAATTATGTTAATTAGACGAAATGAAGATTGCGAGTTAATTTTATACACACATACGTATATACATACATATGTATGTATAAATATATATATATATATATATATATATATATGTCTTTTATATCGAGATACTTACCAAAACTTTGCCTATACGAACAGAGAATGTTTTTGATAAACCATTTTTGTTATGCTCTTTTCTTTGTTATTTTCTTTCCATCCTTTATAATTAACGTTATTTGACTAAGAGATTTGGCATTTTAAATCGTATAAGTATATGCACCGGGAAGAGAAACGCGAAGAGAGAGAATTACAGAGAGAGAGAGAGAGGGAGAGAGAAGGAAAGAGAAAGAGAATGCATGTGTGGGTGTGTATGTGTGAGAGAGAAAGAAAGAGAGAGAGAGAGAGAGAGAGTGAAAGAGAGAGAATAAGAGAACGAGAAAGCTTTGGAAAAATTTTACGCGGAAAAGCAAAGCTTTCTTGAACAGAAATAAGCTGGCACACGTTTCGTCGGGGTTTTGTTCTGCCGACTTTCGCACATCACTGCGATGTAAACTCATTTTTCTTTTATTTCCTTTTCTCTCTCTCTTTCTCTCTCTCTCTCTCTCTCTCTCTGTTTCTCTCTTTTTTCTTTGCTTTGATACATTTTTAAACGTTTGATTTCGTAGAACAAATTAAACATTAATATCGCATCTCCCATTAGTTGTGAAATTATCGTTACGTCCTAGTTACTGATCACTAATTAATAAGATGCATCGACATATTACCGACGGAATATTATATCTACGATAAAAAAAAAAAAAAAAAACGTTCGCATTAATTTCTTAAAGGGCGCTGTTTAAATGTCTCTCGTTTAGGCGTGTACGTGAAATCGGATGTCAATGAATCAGTTAGAAAGTTTTACGAAGAAATGAAGTTAAAAAAATCTAAAATTTGGTTTTATCCTTAAAGAGATAAACATACGTAAGTATATTTAAGATTACGTACGTACGTACGTACGCATGCATATACGTATTGCATGTACATATGCATTCATACACGTACGCATGCGTGTAAGTATGTACGTATGCATGTGGGTTCTCATCGTGAGGAGGTAGGAAGGTGTCACAATTCAATGAAACTTGGAAAAATGTCTCTTGGACTTTGACAAAGGACTTTGTTTCTAATGTACGTCGGAGAAATTCAATCATGAAAACTCGGAATATGTACGTACGAGAGAGAGAATGTATATAGGGAGCATGTATTATATGTAGGTATGTATAAGGTGTGTTCGTTCGTGAACGACAGAAAGGTCTGCTTCGTGGGCAAAGGAAAATTAAGCGATGAGAGATAAAGAGAGAGAGAGAGAGAGAAAGAGAGAGAGAGAGAGAGAGAGAGAGAGAGAGAGAGAGAAAGGTATAGAGAAATAGAGTTGAAAAGAGAAAGAGAAAGACAAGAGAGAATGAGATGGATAGATAGAGAGAGCGAGAGCAAGAGAGAGAGAGAGAGAGAGAGAGAGAGAGAGAGAGAAGGAGATAAATAGACGAGCCATCGGAGTTCGGCATCCCATGACCTCTGACCCTACCGTTGGATTCTCTGAATGTAGTAATCGCGAATGACGTACTTCTACGTCGAGTGCTGGGAAGTAAACCGATTACCACCGAGGATGCACCGTTCTACGAATCGAATAAACTCATTCACGCAAGCGTAGGATAGAATAGCTACCAGGAATCGGCCCACATTCTGTTTCCGTTGAGATATATACATACGTACGTACACACACACACACACACATATATATATTCTTTCTTTAATTATTTTTCTCTTCTATTTTTCCCCCCTTTCACAACCCCTTATTCCTCTTTTCTATATTCCAATTATTATGGAATATCTATAACGAATGTAACAGTGCACTTTTGAAATTATGCAAGTGAACGAGTATAACTTTTAAGGAAGTAAATTATTATAACGAGAGGTTCAAGAATTTACGAAACTTTATTTTATATATATATATATATATATGTGTGTGTGTGTGTGTATGTGTATATATTGATCGATAGATAAAAACAAGCAATCCCTTAGCCCGAATAATAAATAATTTTTAGAGGGGTTCGCTTTGGATGATATAAAAAAGAAGACGGTACCTGCATAGTACATTATATGTTAAATATAAATACGGATCTCTTATATATATATATGTATATATATATATATATATATATATATATATATATATATATATATATATATATATCTCACTTTCTAAATCGAAGATCCCAGACACGTGTAGGACTTTTTCCTATAGTTTAGCGTAGTAGAAGGTTCAGGAATGGCGAATGGACATCCAGAGACGTCGTTTGGAACAGCCGAGTAGTAGAGGTTGGCATCGTGGCATGTGGACGTAGAATCCCATGGATGTTCCTTGAAGGAAAAACGTGGAAGTGCCCGCACGTCACCCAATTCGGATTCCCATATATATATATATATGGGTATATATATATATATATATACACATTCGTAAGGCGAATCATCGTGTGTACTGCGCGATACTCGTTTCTGCCGTCCAATAAAATGGAAATGTTCCCGTTGCTGACACGATGAGAGGGAAATGGTCTGCACGGGGAGAGGAACCCTTTTTATTGTTCCGCGGGAGTAAGCAGCGTGCAGGCACGCATAACGTCTACGGAAACACGCGTCATGTTTGAAACGGAGCCTGAAAACCCCCGAACACACACACACACACACACACACACAAAGATACATATACACGCACACACACGGACACACAGACAGGATAAAGGTAGGCAAACTCCCCCCCCCCTCTTATCACTCGGTGGCGATGCATGGCTTTCGTGAGAATGCTAGAGACGCCAATATCTCGTGACTTTGAGTTGATGGCCTGTCTCTGTCTTCAACGTAACCTCCTTCCGAGTGGTAACAATGTTTTGATACGAAAGACCTTATGGCAGTACGATGACTGTGAATAATACGTAAAGGACGTTTCGGCTTGGAGAAGAACGGGCCACGCGCGTTAGGAATTAACAAATGTTTCGTAATCGTCTGTGAACGTTATCGTTTGATTCCTCAGTGATTTACAACGTGCGGGGGGGGGAGAGGCGAGGGGAGAGGGATACGAAGCTCGGTTTTAGATCGTTCGATCGAATAAGGTTAAGTTTGGATAACGTCTGTCGCGATCGAAATTAACGAAGTTAAGTGACTTTTTTAACGATCCTTCGCGTTCTATCTTCGACGTTTCGATCTTTGTTTTTCCAATGGTAATCGAATTAAATGCGTCCGATTATAGGTTGATACTTTTGAATTATTGAAAATAATATCGTAGGAATAGTACGGAGGCGGTGTTATACGTTGGGATGACGCGTTGTCGTACGCGTTCCACATACGATATCTGAATCTTCACAGGCCTCGCGATACAGCAGCTACCAACCCTTAAGCGAAGGAAGCGATGTCAATAATGTAATAGGAAGAATGGAAAAATACAGTGACCGAGTTTGCGAAACGATCCGTTCTCTACCGTGACTGCAATGGTTAACACAGTTTCTGCAGTTCCACCGAGGCACTTTCGGTTTAAGTCGGACACTGGTGGCAAGGGTGGAGGTGGGGTTCGGGGAGCACGGGGGGGAGAGGGGGCTTCGGAAGCTCTGCTTTTCCGATTACACGGCATTAAGAACAATTTCATTCCGAGTGCTTCTCCATTCGTTGCATATGTAATTTCGTGGAGTTTCATACGGCCGTTTTGTCCGTGGGAACGATTATTATATACGGGGTTTCGTAAATTTTCAAAAATTAGAAAAAAAAAAGAATTTTTTTTTCGGACATTGCGATTACGGATAATACGTATTCTCGGTGTATTATCAATTAGATCGTAATCGGGTAGATCGTAAACGAACGAAATTATTTCAGGACAACGAAAAGAGATTTGACGAAATTTTTGTAAGATACGTCCGTTAACCGGGAGAAATAGTGCATTTATTAAATTTTAAGATCGATGCCATTGCGTCCCCACCTATCATCATCGTTCTCGTACGGCAACGTTTTACTTTTTCTTCTTTTGCTTTCGCGCGTGTGTGTCAGTGTGTGTTGTTTTCTTTTTTTTTATTTTGTTTTCTCTCTCTCTCTCTCTCTCTCTCTCTCTCTCTGTCGCACTCTCTCTTCCGTCGTCGAAGATCTTGCATTTTACATAAGACATCGGGTCTCTTTTCAGCATGCCCAGAATTTTGATTCGATTTCGCTTAAGCCGGAGGCGATGCGGTTGTACCGCACATTCGGAAAATGCCGTTATCTCTCACGAACTTGCACATAATTTGCCAACGCGAAAAGGATCACGATTTGCATCGGCGGGAGGAATGAAAATTTCGAATTTGTTTATGGTAATCCCGTTCGAATGTTATATAGATACTATGACGATGATAGATAGAGGGAGAGTTGAAGTATCGTTGCTATCGTTTATGTTACGTTAAAAGCTTATGTACAAAAAGAGAATTTATATATATATATATATATATATATATATATATATATGTATATATGTATATATTTATTTGTATGTGCATAGAAAACAATGGAAAGAAAAAAAAGAAACAAGAAACAAAAAAGAATTAAATAGAACGAGTTGCTATGAAAGAGGACGGGTGGCGCGGTAGGAGTTGGTGGCGGTGGGTGGAGTGGGGTGGGGGGGGGGTTGTTGTTGGTTTATACAGGGAGAAGTTGGCCATCCACATCTAACGGGAAACACAACGGTGTCGTATCGGTGTACCTTGGTATCGTGCAACATGCTGCCAGCAACGGAAACAAGTGTTGTAGCTATCGCATCGAGCGTTCGCGATGCACTTCTGTGTCGTTCGAAGAACGTTGGGGAAACACATGTGGAACTTGTCCGGATGCTGCCTTTGTTTTTCGCAGCATTTATACACGTTTACATACATATGTGTATAAGCGCAGGGATACGTATCTATGTACACAAATGTATGTATACGTGGATACGTACATACATATATATATATTTATATATATATATATATATATATATATATATATATGTATGTATGTATGTACATAATATGTATATATGCATGTATATGTGTGTATATATAGTACTCACCGTTATGAGGACGTAACCTCTTTCCAAGCGAACGAAACAATTGCTGGGCTGTTTTCCTCATTATGCTTCTGGATGGTCGAAGTTGATAGCTTTCCGTTAAGATACAAGATAGACAGAAGACCCTTCATTATTTATATATCGTATTATTCATGAAACAATTTTAAACCTAAATATCGTCGTGGCCATTTATTAAGGTATATTAAATATATTAATAAATTTATCATATGTATGCGTGTATATATATATATATATAATGTATATATTTCGAAAGTTCTCCACTGGGAAATTTATTTGGAATTTCGCGAGATTATAAATGGTTTTAACGCAATGTAAACACAATACACACGCGCACACATACACACACACACACACACACACACACACACACACACACACACACTTAAACATACACATACGCGTGTGTATATATATATATATATATTTTTATATGGATAGGATATTTGCATGTTTCATATGTATATAAGTTTACCCATTTTATCCATAATTTCGCATCGCTAAAAGAATTTAATTGTTAATCGAATCGATATTCATTCTTTAACTTCGATAAAATTCGATCGATATATTAACCGAAGGTTTCTCTTTCGGATGGTATCAAAGGTATCGAATGCATGCATGGAATATTTAGATGCCTCTATATTTCTTATTGGCAGCGTATCGAGCACGGGACACGAATACTTATAGATAGATCCCTTGGATCGCTTCCAGGAAACATTATAATATGTAATATCATTTAGGATATCGACTTTTTCTCCTCTCTCTCTCACTCTCTCACTCTCTCTCTCTCTCTTGCTCTACTATAATTGTTCTTTTTTCGGGGTGAAAGATTACATTATTGTTTTCCACGAAATGAGTTTTTCTTCTTTTCATTTTTTTTTCATCCCTTCCTTCCATCTTTATCTCTTAATTCTCTTTTCCTCTTTATCCTCACCCTTTTGAACTTTGACAAGTTGAAATTGTATTTATCGTCCGGTTTTTTCTCTCCTCCCCCGATACGAATCGACGATTTCTTTATTTATAAGTTTGGACGCACGTTCGGGAATAAATACGACGAATCTTAAGGAGAAATTTTGCGGACGATAGAATATTTTCTTCTTCTTCTTCTTCCTTTTTTTTTCTTTTATTTTTTTTTTTTTTACGAAGAAAAAAGTCCAGGGTCGAAAGGTTAATCCTCCGAGTCGGTTTAATTGCGTACTTTTCTTTTTATCGTATTACGTGGATTATGGCCCCGTGAATCTCTTTTAATGATTTTCTACCATAGAGCCGCTATTTAATGAAATGCACGATTCGGATAGGTTTATACAAACGTTTCCTATATCTTTCGTTAATTACTTTTGTTATTTATCTAAACTTATAACTTTCAATTGGAATAAAACGCGGAATTGTTAATACACGTTCGAATAAACTCCCGAACGTGTTATCCGTTTCAATTGCTTATTTATAAAAAGAAATTAATGATCGGAGGTTGTTATATTTATGCGCGTTCGTTCGTATTATTTAAATTTCACACCATGCTTTCGTTCTGCGATTGTCCACACTTAAAAAGCACAACAACAAAAATAATAAAAAAGAAAACTTTCCGACGGTAGCGTAAATATGAAAAAAAGAAGCAATGCATGTTCTATTTATTTATTTATTTATTTATTTTTTTTTATCAATAACTTTTAAAAAGCTATCTCATTTTCACAGGCGAAGGGAAGGAACAAAAAATCGTCGGAAGAAAGTGAAAAATTATCTTCTTCATTCGGTCTCAATAATTGGGACAAGCGTAGAAATATTTTCATTCTTTTTTTTTTCGGGAGGAATAATGTCCTTTTTTTTTAAACAGGTATTCAAAATGAGTAACCGTGAGATATTTCGATACTGAGGGACATGACAGGATCGAATAGGATCGTACGTATGGGATCCCATAAACGAGAAAAGAGTAGATCGATCGTCGAGTCATCGTTCGATGGTCGATTTGGAAAAACAAACAAAAAAAAAAAAAGCAACTTGAAAAAAACGTTCCCCCCCACCCCTGCACATTTTCTAACGTCAAATAAGAGTCGTTCGTTGAACCGTTCATAAGACAGTTACAAATCGTCGAATTGCTTTCGACTCAGGACACGTTACGAGCCAGAGGAGGAGAGCCCCGGTCAAAGGAATGCGGAAAACGCGTGCGGAATATTCGTGTGACGCATCGTTGGTCCAAGACTAAGGACAGAAAGCAAGCACTTTTCGATTCTGGTGCTGACTACCGAAAGGGAATTTAAGACGCTTTAACCCCTCGTGGTTGAAGTTTCTTTGAATTCGAGTTGAACGCTCACAAATATGTTCTCACTCTCTCTCTCTCTCTCTCTCTCTCTCTCTCTCTCTCTCTCTCTCTCTCTTTCAGACATCCTTCTCTCTTTACGTAAATATTCGAGTCGCTGGATTTTTCACCAAGCATGCAATTACCATAGCCACTCTCTAACCCTCCCCACCTCACCCCCTCCCCTCTCTCTCTCTCTCTCTCTCTCTCTCTCTCTTTCTATTTCTCCTCCTAGCCCTTTTTCAACGACTTTCAAATAGACTTTCCAATCGTCGAAAGGCTCTTTGGACCACAAAGTACTTTCCAGTATACGTCTCGGTAGGACTTTTCGTCGTACATCGCGGGAAAATCATTTCCATCGAACGAGCTCGATACATATTTTGCGATCGAGAGTGGCAAAGAAATGGAGGGGGGAGGTGACGTCGAGGGGAGGTGGTGGGAGGTGGTGAGAACGGTCGAAGTGGAAGCCGTAGATGAGGGTAGTTTACTTGTACGCTTTTTAAAGAAGAATCGAAGAGATACGATGGAAAGTTATAAAGATATTTTTTATTTCTCTCGTGTTAATTCTCTCTCTCTCTCTCTCTCTCTTCGTTTTTTTCTTCATTCTCCTTTTTTTTTGTTTCTTTCTTTTCTTTACCTTTCCTCTTTTCTCTCTTTCGTACTAAGAGTCGCCTACAATACGTCGTTCGTTATCTCGCGTTGGGTTTACTTGTTCTTTTTTATTTTTTTTTGCCGTGTCTTTTATATCTTTTGTTCGTTCTTTTTTATTATTATTATTATTATTATTATTATTATTATTATACATACTCATATATGTGTATATGTATATGTATATATCTGAGAGCGAAATAGTTTTTTAACTATGAAAGTCCTGCTCGAAAGAGTAGTGCATTTTTTGGCTCGAGTATTTCTATGCATCTTCGGCCGCGACGCTCGCGCGACGTTTGTTTTGTCCCCATTTTATTTTTTCGACGTTTCCACGCGAATACGGAGAAAACGAGCAGGCAAGAGAGAAAGAGAGAGAGAGAGAGAGAGAGAGAGAGAGAGAGAGAGAGTGCTAATGGAATTTTCACACCTGCGAAGCATTTTCCAGAAGGATGCGTTAAGACCACCGTGTTGTCTCGATTCTCCCTTCCCCTTTCTAACCCCTTTCTCTCGGCGCGACTCGTCGCGTGGGACTTGGGCAAATGGAAAGAAATGAAAGGAAACGAAAGAAAAGGAAAAAAAAATATATATATATATATATATATATATATATATGTATATATATAAATAATAAAAATCGAAAGAAAAATAGAGAAAGAAAATAGAAGTAATAAAAACGATTAAGAGGAACGAGAACAAAAAAGAAAAAAAGAAAAGAAAAAAACGAATAAGAAAGAAAAAAAAAGGTTGTTGTAGCCACGTTCGTGTTCGAGCATTGATCGGTTTCCAACTCCGCTTCCGAGGACTCGACTGATGCCGTCGATCATCGCCAGGGTCGACATTTTTTCTCTCTCTTTATCTCTCTCTCCCTCTCTCTCTCTCTCTCTCTCTCTTTTAAAAAATTTTACTACCCCGACGAAAGACGTGATATATATATATATATATACATATATGTTATATATGTTCAAATAATTTGAGTCCCGTGATAAGGGTCTGGTCACACAAATCTGCATACACATAGAAGGTAACATTTTATTACATCGTACAATAAGACAGCTAACAATATATCCGTGCGTTTCATATATTACGAGAGAGAGAGAGAGAGAGAGAGAGAGAGAGAGAGAGAGAGAGAAAGAAGGATAAGGAAAGAAAAGAAAAAAGAAAGAAAAATAAAAGATTAAATAAATGTATCACGAAATATGTAGTCGCATGTTATCCTATCGATATTTGTATCAATTAATTATTCAAAGTATGCGTATCGAAATGAAGAGTAGGAAAAAGGGTGGAGGAAGAAGAAGAATAAGAAGACGAAGAAGAAAAAATGTAGAAAAGGAAAGAAAAAAAGGAGACATGAAAATATATCCGTAGACTTTTAATACCGAGGGGAAGTTAGGTCAGGAGCTATGAATAATAGAGATAAAAAAAAAAATTTTTTTCTTCTCATCGAGAGCGAGAGAGAGAGAGAGAGAGAGAGAGAGAGATAATATGTAGAGAATACATAAATACATACATACATACATACATACATATAGAAAAAGGAAATCGTTTAAACCTTTCATTCTTGCTCTCACTCGTTCGCTATTTCTTTCTTTCTGTCTTTTTCTTTTTTTCTTTCCTTCATTTCTTTTTTTCATTTTTTCCAGCCCCCCTTCTTTTTCCTTTCCTTCTTCTTCTTCTTCTTCTTCTTCTTCTTCTTCATCATCATCTTCGTCATCTTCCTCTCTTTCTCCACGAACCCTCATATTTCTTTCATTCTTCTCTCTCTCTCTCTCTCTCTCTCTCTTATTTCTTTCCCTCCGTACCTCTTCTGGTCATAACGCTCGGCCTCGATCTTTTATTCCCTTCTGCTTCCACTCTCTTATTCTCCGGCTACATTCCGCCGCGGGCCACTTTAGCCATCGAGGTTTAACTTTACAAAGCGGTCGTCGCGTAGCTGGACGCGAACTTGTCGTCGACGTCAACGTCGTCGTCAACGTTCGTCGTCAACGTCGTCGTCGATGTCGTCAACGTCGTCGTTCTTGGATATGGCGAGTTCCTTTCAAACGCAAGAGAAGGATATTCGAAATAATTTCCCTTGGGTACGAGTAAACCGGCTAGCCATGGAAATGGCACGTATTTCTTTTCTTTTTTTTTTTTTTCTTCTACCATTTTCTATTTTTGTTTCTCTTTTCCCTTCCTCCCTCTCCCTCCCTCTCCCTCTCCCTCTATCTCTTTTTTATTTTTCGTTTTTCTTTGTCATAATTCTTTACCGCCCTTACAACGTCGCTCTTTTTCACTTTAACGTCTTTCCCTCGCATCGATTTTTATTTTATCGTATCGTCCTAGTCGCGAGATGCATATACGCACAAGGAACGAAATATCCGTAGATCGTACGGAATTTAGAAGTTAAATAGCATCGAAGCCTCAGAGTGACGTCCATTTTGCGTTTGTCTCGGTTCCACGATGTTTGTTACCTACCTGAGTTTAGTTGCCGGTTTAACGGCGAGAGCGAGAGCTAGTCGTGATATTACAAAAAAAAAAAAAAAAAAAAAAAAAAAAAAAAACAGAAAAGGAAGAAAAAAAAAATGAGAGAAACGTTTGAAATCGTTCGGGTATGGTAGAACTAACCGTGGAACTATCGTAACACCTTTACGGATTACCCCGATTCAAAGTGCTATCATGTTAACGTGTTTACACGAGCTACGATCAATGTTTCGTTTCGTTTTTCTTCGGCAACGCGTTTAACCATTTAACCACGCTTGTTAAACGTAAAGTTTAACGTCGGCGTAACATTTCTAACGGTTTGATTTATATCTTTACTTAATACATTATGATACCACCCTATCCTCGCTCTCCCCACCCCCTCCCCCCTTGCGCTTAAGTCAGATCGACGTGAGTAGTTTATTATTATCGTTAACGGATTCAAGATTGATAAACATTATTCCGTACCAGAGATAACATTTGATGGATCGTGTTGTTGTTGCATCTAATAATATCTGACGTAACTTGTTTAAATGCTAAGATCTACGAGGTTAACTTTCGTGAATCTAATACATTTACGACGTATACGATAATACGTTCTTTGTCAATTTGTTTATATATCAGTTTGTATCATACAGGAGGAAGAAGAAGAACAAGAAAAACTTCGAATACAATCCAAATTTTCCACGAATACCAAACGACCTGCATCGGTTTCTCGGCACGGTAGATAAAAAAAAAAAAAAAAAAATAATAAAATAAAATTAAAAAAAAAAAAGATACGATGTGAGCAAACTGCAACGGTGTTTCTCGTTAAAAAAAAAAAAAAAAAAAAAAAAAGAAAATAAAAAAACGTCGACCAGAGGGAAGCCGCAATAATGACACGCTTCGTCCCCAAAAAATGATTTTAACGACGGGAAACCATTGTTGCGTCGATTCGTAGTAACCAAAGGGTTAATTTTTCGACTTATTCGCAAGGAACAAGCTCGCGGGGGTGGGGCGGGGTTAATGGGGTTAATATTACGAGAACAGTCGGAATAAAATTTGAATCGTAAGGGCGTGCTTTACAATTAGAGGGAATAGAACGTTCCAAAATTTCTCCCATCGGGTGGGAAATGTCGAAAGGGAAGGAAGATGAAGGAAAAAAGAAAAAAATAATAATAATGATAAAACGAAAAGGAGCAAATAAAAAAAGAAAGAAAGAAAGAAAGAAAGAAAGAAAGAAATGAAGAAACAGAAAACAAAAATAAAAATAGAAATAAAAAGGAAGAAAAAAGGGGGACGAACAAAACGGAAAAAGAGTCGTTAAAGGTTACTCCTATCGCCTTTCGTAACAAGGCATCGTCCGGTGTGCGGCGCCTCGTTCGTTTATAAAAAAGCAATTTAATTTGCAGTAAAAATAACGAGACCGTAGGTATATATGGAAATGTTATATCCAGTTCTGGTAGCTCGGCTACGTATCGGGGAATAAACCGTTCGTATGGTATTTATCAGTTACGTTCTCGTTTTAATTGGAATTTACACGAGCCGTGGAAAAGAGTACCAACGTCGCGTTCTCGATAAAATCATTCAGATGGATACGGGATCTCTTTCTCTCTCTCTCTCTCTCTCTCTTTCTCTTTCTTTCTTTCTTTGTCGTGTTACGTATTGTCGACGAAAAAGAAAAAAAGGAATGAAAGAAAAAGGAAAAAGGAATGAAAAGGAAAGGAGAAAAAAAAAGTAGGTCCCCGTATGTGAAAGTCTTTTTTTTTTTTTTTTTTTTTTTTTTAACTGTGAAATACGGAGGTCAAATTTCGCATTAGACGCAGTAGTACATAGGGAAACGTAGTTAATTAAAGTTTAACGAAAACCTTTTCAAAAAAGGCACATCCATCGTCCGATGTAACACGCTTGTTAACGTTAACGATAAACTGAAAAGCGAGGAGATCGAATATTATACATAGACGGAAAGTTTTACAAATATAACTGGCGCATATATATACACACACACACATAGACACACACATACGTGTATGTACGTATCCGGGATATGTTAACTTTAAACGGGTATACGTAATAGTTGTTTTATTTCTTCGAAAATAAATCCCCAAAGTTAATTGATTTCCATTGTATATCTAGGTCGTCGTCGTACCACGAAAGGATTATATATGTGTGTGTGTGTGTGTGTATGTATTTCTTCTTTTATCATCGTTCGTTTATTTCAACAAAATTTATTAATAATTTCGAAATTTTTTATATAGTATATTGTATAATTTTATCTATATATATTTGTGTGTGTATGTGTGTGTGTGTTAAGATTTATCGACGATTGATTAGTGTTCTTTCTTTTCTTTTCTTTTTTGTTTTCTTTTATTCCTCCGAACTGTTGTACGTTATCGTGGGCTTGTTTAAATACACCGTCATCTTGCAAATTTTGTTTCACATATGATTATAATGTGATAACGAAGAGAAGATTCAAAATTACGGCAGATTTGTTCAAATATTATCGCTCGACAAACTTTTGTAAAGTAGACGAGAGAGAAATATCTCTGGTTATCTGACTGTGTTATTTGAAATATATATACACATATAAAAAAAAAAATATATATATATATATATATATATATATATAAAATAATATCAAGATACAATGTTATCGTTGTTCAGTCTGGTAATGGATCAAAGTCCCTCTTTTTTCAAACATATTACTTCGGCTTTAATGTACCTCGTCGTATTTTACTTGTCTCATCGATCTTCTGCGACGCAAAGAAATTCTCTAACGCTCGTTTCTTTAAATCACCTTATATATGCTATATTATACACACATTCACATACACACACATACGTACATACATACATATATATATATATATATATATATATGTGTGTATATAAATGTTTAACATGTATGCGTTTGTTCATTTTTATATTCTATATATGTATTCGTGGGCTGGTGCACGCGTCTATGTGTATGGGTATTTCCATTTTAGAAAAACTCATCTCTCCTATCTTTATTATCTTTACAATATTAAAAATATCCAATATATGTATATAATAAAAGAAAGATAAATAGAGAGAGATAGAAAGAGAGAGAGAGAGAGAGAGAGAGAGAGAGAAAGAAGGAGTGTGTATTTAGTATTATATAAATATTATTGTTATAATATTAAATATTAAAGCGTATAATATTATAAAACGATGGAATAGTGAGAGTAGAGAAGCTGCAATAACCGTTGTAAGAGACTGAGAGAAAGAGAGACAGAGATAGAGAGACAGAGAGAGAGAGAGAGAGAGAGAGAGAGAGAGAGAAGTAGTTCTTTCTAAAAGTACGTGAAAACAAAAATTTCATATCGTCGGAAAGGAAAGAGAGAAAGAGAGTAAGAAGAAGAAGAAGAAGAAGAAGAAGAGAGAGAGAGAGAGAGAGAGAGAGAGAGAGAGAGAGTTGGGACGATGATGCAGTTATCCACGAGTCGTTGATCATGCTACGACAATCTCGTGGCTCTTTAAACTTTGGAAACAGGGAAAAATATAGATTGTCCCGTCGCACGCTATGAGAACTCTCTCTCTCTCGTTTCTTTTTTCTCAGTCCTTCCCTCCTTTCTTTCTTCCTTCTTTCCTTTCTTTCTTCCTTCCTTCCTTCCTTCCTTCTTTCTTTCTTTCCATCCCTTCTTCCTTTTGCTTATTTTTCCACGCGAAAAGTCCGCTCACGTCCTTATCCGTTAAGCTACTTCCTCGAAGAGTAAACATCCAATAATTCTGTTCGTGCTTCTTTCCGTAGGACAAGCGTTACTTTACCATCCCCTCCCCTCCCACCCCTTTTCAACCAACCTCCCTCCTTCGTTCTTGTCTCCCTAGCCACCACCTCCACCGTTTTAAGGAGATGGAGGAAAACGGTGGAGAAGAAGGAGGAGGAGGAGGAGGAGGAGGAGGAGGAGAAAAAAGAGAGAAGGGGATGGTGGAGTGGGAGGAGGAGGAGGTTGAGAACCAAGAAGAATTTTCTATTGATCGATCGAGAAATGTAGCTCTCCTAAGGTAAGGAAATCTCATTTCTTGTCCTTTTTAAAGTCACCCTGAGAGGATCCGGGATTGGTTTAGAGGACAGATCACGATAGAAAGAAACGATCTTTTTTTTCACTCACCCTTACACCTTCGGGTACACAACCCTGCGACAATTTTTCATTCGGGCGAGTTAAAGATTTTTGACTTTTGTTTAAAAAAAAGAGAAAAGAAAAGAAACGTAGGTCCTTTTCTTTCGCTATCGAACGAAAAAAAGAGGAAATAAAAGATCGAACGAGGGAAAATATAACTCTGTGTGTGTGTGTGTGTGGTGTGAAATGATTTTTTTTTCTTTTTCGCAAGCGAAATATGAGAAAAATAATATAGATTTCTGAGAGTTCTTAAAAATTTCACCAGCGATCGCGGTTTCGACGATCGTTTGAAAGGTTTATCCTTAAATGGGGGAGACAGAAAAAAAAAAAAATAGAATAAAATAGAGACAAAAATAGAGAGAAAGATGAAAAGATAAAAAAAAAACTGGATGACATAGTTATATTTATATATAATTTTTTTTTTTTTTTTTTTTTTTTTTTTTTTTTTCGTAATATAATTTAATAAGCGAGTATTTTCTTGATATTGGCGTCATAACGGAGTATAAACTTTGAGGTGGTTATATTTTTACTTCCTCTCTTGTTTTCTCTCCCTCCTCCTCCTCCTCATCCTCATCCTCATCCTCCTCTTCATCCTCTTCCTCCTTCTCCTCCTCCATTTCCTCATTCTAACCACCCCTTTCCCTCTTGCTCCCTCTATTTTATTTGCTCTTTTTCTCTCGCTGAGCGCGCAGCTACCGGGTAGCAGGTGCCGGTCGCGCCAGCGAAGCATAGTTACTGTCAAACAAAATTCGTTACGAAGCTCGGCGACGATACTTCCGGTGCCGGTAAGATCTCTTCAAAAATGTTTTCCATGCGCGACAAACGAGAAACCCGCGGAATTCGTGAGAAATAAATTAGACCAGGGTAAATTACTTTGGACTGTTTAAAGATTTTTTCTTATTCTTTTTTTTTTTTTAAGTCCTCTCCCTCTTCCTCTCTCTCTCACTCACTCTTTTTCTCTATAAATAATTTCTCTTTTTTGTTTTTTTTTTTTTTTTAATTATTATCACCTATAAATATAATGTGTGCGTGTATATATATATATTATATATTAATTAATTATAATATTATTATATATATATAAATATTTATTTATTTTTTTGTTTGTTTCTCTTCTCCCACGAGAAAATATATTTTGTATGAAATTATGTACATTTGAATCATTTATGTATATATTATTTGAACTTCGACTAAAAGTACGTAAGTATGAGTATTAAGTATATACTCGATGTTCGATATCGTAACGGTGAAATTTCTAATGTATCGTAACGATTAGAAATCTATCGTTAATTAAGACAAAAAAGGAGGGAGAGATAGAGAGAGACAGAGAGAGGGGGAATATAATGATTAAACTAAAACTGATCCTGATCCATATAACTAATTCTCCGTTCTCTTATTTATTCGGATCGACGGGTTAATTAAGAAATCAATATTATCCTAGTACGAGGTAATTGATGGCTCTATCCTTTCGTTTGCTGCCAGCTCTGGTATCTGTTATTGATTTTATATGCATCTATTATACATATATATATATATATATATATATATATATATATATATATATATATACACGCGTACGTACGTTCGTACGTATATGGATCGATAACGTTGAATTTATTTGTGAGATGACATTAACAAACTTTTTGCGAGTCCATTGATTAAAAAAAAAAAAAAAAATAAATAAAAGAAGCATGTTGCTATTATTAATAATTAAAATCATAATCCGCGCTGTCGTAATTCCTCGAAAAACTCATATTATTATCGTTGTCCAATCATGATGGAATTTTGTGGGATTGCTCTCTACATGTATCGATCGTTCGATCGATCGATCGATCGATCGATTAATGATATACGATATGCGATATGTGATCCGCGTCCCGTGTATGCTACGATAGCGTACTTTTTATGGATTAACCGGTCGTGGACGAAAAATTCACCGTGGAAAATATATATTATTTTGTAAACTCTAACGTTGCACGATTTTTTCTTCTCCTTTTTTCTTCCTTTCTCTTTTTCTTTTTTTTTTTTTTTTTTTTTTTTTTTTAGATCGACGAACGGATATCTAAACATTAATATTTTTGTTTTTCCAAACAATCGACCGTAATACAGTACTACCTGGTATAGAAAAATTTTTCTTTTACATTTCGAATAATAAAATGTCATGTACGATGCGCGAAGTGATACGCGGATGCTTGATTTATTACTTTGCAAAAAAAAAAAGAGAAGTAGAAAAATGCTCTTTTTTTCTTTCTTCTTTTTTTTTTTTTAAGCTTAGCTGTCCATCATGCTAGATTACTGACAATATATATATATATATATATATATATATATATATATATATATATATATACATATATGAATAAGTGTGTGTTTGTTGTGTGTCTGTGTATATTAATATATTTATAGAAAATTATATGAAGCTCCGACATAGCTTGATTAAACCTGAATGATTCGCGAAAGAATTGTGAAAATAATTGGTTGCTTTATATATATATATATATATTTTTTTTTTTCGTTGTTGTTCGACGGTGTTTAATATTCGACTGTGTACAGATATCGACCGAGCGAAGTAAAAGAGATAAACTAAATTTCTCGGATTTTCTCGGTTGCTAAACGACAAAAATAGAGAAAGGGAGAATGAAAAAGAGATAGAGACGGAGATATATTTAACGGAGGAACCTCCATGCTTTGCCTCTTTCTGGCGACAGGTGGAAATGAAATTTTGCAGTATTACAACGAATTGGTTATTGCCTCTGGCAATATTTTTTCTTTATCTCTCTTTCTCTCTCTCTCTCTTTTTCTCTCTTTTTTTCTTTCTTTATTTCTCTCTTTCTGTCTTCATTTTTAACTCGAATGTCGGTTCTCACACGTTCCTAGAAAACAAGTGCTTTAAACGATCGATTATATTTTCTCTGTCGCTTTGGTACACGGTTTCAACTTATTGTTAGTTTTATTTATGTTCAAACGTTCTTTCCATCGGTACCTTTTATCTATTGTCGTCTAAGTAACGAATGTTAAATAAAAATATTTTATCGATTCCCGCATATCGATGTCGAGGGAGAAAGAGAGAGAGAGAGAGAGAGAAAACGAAAAAAAAAGAAGAAAAGAGAAAAGACGACGAACGAGTCGCGAGTTTTATTCTCTTTCTCTCTCTCTCTCTCTCTCTCTCTCTCTCTCTCTCTCTCTTTTTTATTTTTTTTCTTCTTTTTTTCCCGAATGCACGCATAATCCGCAATTCATTTTTATTCGCAGTAAAAGCTCGGAGATCTCCAATGTAAATTCATTCTTTCTACAATAAGTGTATTGATTCAAATGTAATGAATATCATTTTGAAATGAAAATCGAAGAGAGAAAAAGAGAGAGAAAAGAGAGAGAGAGAGAGAGAGAGAGAGATGTTACAAAAGAGAATCACGGAAGAGTTTGCAACGTTGCTGCAAGCATCTCACGTTCGTGCACCTTGCGATAATGAATTGGAGCGACTTAATTAAAGGGTGTTTGGAATGGTGAAAAAGGAAATGGGAAAAATTGAGAGGCCGCTACCAAGAGGTAGGACATGTAGAGGGAAGAAACTGAGTAAGGAATCGAGCTTGTAGCAAGTTTAAATTAAATACGTGCAATAATAGAAGTGCACTCGGAGATAAGAAGGCCATCCTCGGATTGACCATTCTCCATGGGATAAAAAACACACCAGGGGTATACTTAAATTATATGCATGTGTATATAAAAAATATTTATTTGTTATAATGACGAAAATCGAAGTTCTCGTGACTTTCTCTGAAATTTCTTTTTTCTCGGTTTAACCCTTTCTTTTTCTTCCCACAGATCTAACGAACGAAACATCACGTTTTATTTATTTTTCTCGTTACAATCGAAATTTTTCTTCTTTCCTTTTCTTTTCCTTTTTATTTTTTTTTCTTTTTTTAATCTTAATTCGATTTCGTTGTTCGATCGAAATATTATAATTACGAGTATATGATTAATACGACGAATATTATAATTAATAATATTATTATTAATCATATATGGAATCTTAATGCTATGGTTCACGTATACGTGTATATAAATTCGTGAATACATACATACATATATATATATGTATATATATATATATATATATATATATATATATATATATATATATATATATATATATGGGCATGTGTAAGAAAGAATGACAAAGGTAGAAATGAGGTTACTTTTAAAAAGGTCCAGACAGCCTCGGGGTGAAATGGAAAGGAGTGAGAATGAAGAATGAGAGCGGTGGGGAAAGGGAAAAAAAAGTATAAAAGGGAAAGAAAAGAAAAGGGAAGAGTAGAAAAGAAAAGAAAAGAATGAAAAGCAAAAGGGGTGAGATCGCAAGAAGTATGAATGATACGTTGAGTACGGATTATTTATCGTTAACTTTAAAAAAAAAAGAAAAGAAAGAAAAAAGAGGAAGAGGAGGTTTGTATGTATAATAAGAGGGACAACAACAAAAAATTAAACAAATGGAGGTAATAGTACGTGCGGGAAATTAAAATGAAGGTAATCGGGTCGACTTCTCTTACATCAAGTGTATCCATGCGAAAGGCGATATAATTATGACCATTTCGTTATATAGACAAACCTAATTAATACACATTGTACGTTTATACAATACGATACGTACTTAAATATATACAAACCTTCCCTTTGTCGTATCCTTCGGTCCCTTCGTTGGTATCACTGGTTATCATTAGCGTTCTCATTCCTTTCTTCCATGCTAGTAGGGTACTTTTAGGGTACTTTTTATTTATTTATTTATTTATTTATTTTTTTTTTTTTTTAATTCGCATTCGAAAACACTTCACATGGCACGGTGTTATCGATATGAAACGTTTTTTTTTTGTTACGGGCAAGACCATATAAATTGCTCGACAAAAGTCAAAGCGTTGAGTATTTATTGAAAACGAATCGCTATGTACAAACGTATTAAATACACGATAGCGTTGACATTTACACGAGGTTCTTCCGTTTATCGCATACAATAATCGATATGCAGCCGATATGATAACAATAGACAACACATGGGGTTAACCCTTGTGGTTCTTCCGTAACGCGTCCGGCTTATATTTACAACCCATCTCGCCGTTCATATTTGCACGCGGAGATTGCACACGTGTCTTCCCTAACATGTGCCACCTCCTTTCCTTCAGTATAGTACAGTACTACCACCGGGTGGGAGAGGGATCGGGGGGGTGGGGGTGGGGTGGAGGTGGAGGTGGATCAGCCCTTATTATCGAACGAAAAAAAAAAAATACAAAATGTTTAGTTGACCTCGCCGTAGGATCCTAAAAACCTTCCTTCTCGTAAATGCGTACGCGCGCACGGGAACGGTCGACGCAGCTGCGCGAAAGCTCTTTCCATTTTTTTGTTTTTGTTTTTGTTTTCGTTTGTCCTGTCTTTCTCTTTTTATTTTTTGTTTCTCTTTTTTCTCTTCTTTCTTTCTATTACCTGTTCGATCGTCCAACCCAACGAGACGTAAGATCGATGACGGAAAAATGCGAAAATCAGATGGCACGGGATTGTTACGCGTCGTCGTTTTTTTTTCTTTTTATCTCCATATTAATTTTGTTTTCCTTCCCACCCCTCCCATCCCCTCCTCCATTCCCATCAAAATCCGTTGCCGGTTCTCTCTCTCTCTCTCTCTCTCTCCCTCTCTCTCTCTTTAATATTTACAATGGAATTCTTCGCGCAGCACCGTGGCACGAATTTTCTCTTTCCCGTTATAATTGATAATTATTGTATAACGTGTTATGCGAAAAATCTGAAATAATTTATATTTAAAAAGAAAAAGAGAAAGAGAAAGAGAGAAAAGAGGAAAACGTGGATGGAGAAGCGAAACGAGAGAGAAGAAAAAACGGCGAGGAATAAAAAGCGACGAAAAGATAGAAAGAGAAAAAAAAAGAAAAGGAGGAAGAGGAAGAGGAGGAGGAGGAGGAGGAGAAAAGAAAAAAAGGAAAAAGGTCGTAATAAATTGATTAACCCGGGTTACGTGCCGAACGGATGTGAATTTCAACGTTCGTCGCGCGCGATTCCGCATATTTTCGATGAGAGATGACCGAATACAAAAAAAAAAAAAAGAAAAAACAAAATTCCACCGGCGTTCCGCTATTTTCAAAAAACGAGTTCACGGCTCATTGCGACCCGCATCGACCTCCATTCGCGTATCTCTTTAAAATAGACCCGTCGTACCACCACGCGCACGTGAGCTTTCGATGATTTTTTTTTCTTTTTTTTTTTTCAAACGCACACGAAAATTCGAAGTTCGATCGTTCGAAAGAATTGTCCTGCGTATCATCTTTCGTTTACGTTAAACAATGCATGCGCGTCGTCGTATGCGCCCGACGACGAATATTAAATTTCGTTTTGTTTATATCGAACGTAACGGAATTCGAAAAGAAAAAAAATAAAAAGGTTATCGTTCGCCAACCGGCCTTACAGTAAGCGAGTACCTAGTTAATTGTTTTCTTTTTTTTTCTTCCGATTTTAAATTCCAACGTAACATTAAAAATTACCTGACGTAAAAAAAAAAAAAAAAGAAATTGACAAAATAAAAATCGTGGACGCACGATTGGATCCAAGGGAATCCCATTTTTCGCGTACGTTTCGTTTAAAGTGAAAATTCGAAAAGGTGAGGGGGGTTGGGGTCGAAGGAAAATAAAGAAACAAAAATAAATGGAAATAGAAATGGGAGAAGAAAGAGAGAGAGAGAGAGAGAGAAAGAAAATAATAGGCGATCCGTTTTTCGA
The DNA here is from genome assembly GCA_911387935.1 of Dolichovespula saxonica. Lineage (NCBI taxonomy): Eukaryota > Metazoa > Arthropoda > Insecta > Hymenoptera > Vespidae > Dolichovespula > Dolichovespula saxonica. The sequence continues at coordinate 5,522,783 of OU427004.1, read as the reverse complement.
AATTCATTTCGAACGTTACCGATGAAAATTGCGATTAATTATGTTCATACGTCGTTTAGCGATTTTACGTTTAACTCGTCCAGTCGTTGCGGAAAATATATTTACGTGTAGATACATTAAATATATATATATATATATATATATATATATATATATATATATATATTTTCCTTGTTGAACGGCAAGCGTTATAACTGTATAAAGCTACGTACCTGATCAAATTATAGTTCGTATTAAATCACGCGAGTATATCGCCCGAGCGTTATTTCGTTTATTACAAATCGTATAAAGTCTTTCTCTACGAGATAAACAGAGAGAGAGAGAAAGAGAGAGAGAGAGAGAGAGAGAGAGAGAGAGAGAGAGAGAAAGGGTAAAAGAGAGAGAAAGAGATAGAAAATAGGAAGAGAGAGCGTTGGCATTACACTTACGTCTTATTTCTGAGAATGTTCCACGTGTATTACAAACACTTTTAAAATCGTTCATGCACAACCAATCGATTTTCATTCTTAATTTCGATTATTCGAAAAAATTTTACCTGGATAATGACGGAGTATCTCTCCATTTTGTTTTCTATAATTAAGCGTACATGCTAAACCTTATCAACCTTACCAACTGGGTTGTTCGTGATTATTAAATATGGAATTTTTGCGAACGCGTATACACAAACACACACGCGCGCGCACGCACGCATACGTACTTACATACTTACATACATACACACATACTTACATACATACATACATACATATGTAATATTATATACACACGTAAGTATCGAATTCAATGAGAAAACACACTGAATCGATTTGTAATTAGGAAGAAATATCTGTGCGTATAACGTCCTCACAATATCGTATCTCTTTCAAACGCATCGCTAAGTTTATCTCTCTGGTTTCTTTTTTTTTTCTCTTCTTTTTTTTTGTCGTTTTTCCTTTTGTTGCTTTTTTTTTTGGTCTATACTGTTTTGTCCTTTTTTTTTGTTTCTTTTTTTTCTATTTTCTTTTTATATATATATATATTTTTTTTTAACCTCATCGACTCCTCCCCAATCTCCTTATCTTTCATCAACAATTATAGAGCAGTATATGATAACACTTAGTATCTAATCGTTTTTTAATTACTTACGTTTTAATAGTTATCGAGATCATTAACATCATATATATGTATATATATGTATATATATATATATATATATATATATATATATATATATATATATATATAACGCTATACACATATATAATATATATATATACCTATATATAATCGTAATAATTATAGTACATATATATATATTATATATATTTCTATTAATGATAATAATGTTAATAATAATGATAATAATAATAATGATAATAATAATAATGATAATAATAATAATGATAATAATAATAATAATAATAATAATAATAATAATAATAATAATAATAATAATAATAGTAAGGTCATATACTTCGATACTTTTCGATACAATTTTCTTCAGTTTTTCTTCATTTTCGACAAAAAAAGCTCGTAGTCATAGCCAAAGCATTATCGTAAGGAGCCAAGGGGAGAGGAGGGGGCAGTAATAGTACATGTATATATATATATATATATATATATATATATATATATATATATATATATATATATACACATCAAATGATCAACGTCAATCATCATTCGACTAATGAAGTTTTATGGGACTTTAAAATTTCACGACACGTTCTCGGGCTTAATCTCTATATACTGAACGTTTATTATATTATATTGTTATATTATAATTATACACGTCTAACTGGTTTATGTCCATCCTCTCACCAGGCTCCACCGACGTATACTCATACAGAAATACGCACGCATACACACGCATACACACGCGCACGCACGCGCACATACACGTACATAAAATACGTATTGCGTATGTTACACAACATATCTCGGCTCTCTTTCTCCATAGATTTTTCTTTTTTTCTTTTCTTTTTCTTTTTTTTCTTTTTTTACTTTTTCTTTTTCTTTTTCATGAACAGGACTATAGTGTCTCTTTTGAAATTAGGTAACGCAGTCGTTCATTCATTTATTTATTTATTTATTTATTTATTCCGGCAAATACTTTTCTACCATTTGCTCAATTAGAATATCTTTGGCTTATCACTGGGGCGTCTCATCGGTGAATAATTTTTCTTTTCTTTTTTCCCTTTGTCTCGTTCTTTTATTTATTTTCTTTTCTCTCCCTCTCTCCCTCCATCCTTCCTTCTCCTTTTTTCTTTTTTTTTTCTTTTTGCTTTTTTCATTTTATTTAAATTTAGATAAGGATATTGAAATTCGAATGTAATATATTTCACGGTGGGGTACGACAAATAAGGAAATATTTACGTATTTGTTGTATTAACGAAGAGTTTGCATTCAACGAAGTGGAAAAGTATTTGTCCCGATAAATTTGCCACGCATAGAACTATGTAAACTAAAATTTCAGGTCCCTCACGTCCGCCCAGTCATCGTTTTCTGATCCCTTCCCTCCTCGATTCCTTCATTATTATTCGCAACGATGATGATAATAATAATAATAATAATAATAACAACAATAATATCATGCAAATATTATAATAAGCTGAAAAAGACTGCCATCGAAGAGACTTTAAGAAGCCATTACTTCGTTCTCTCTCTTTCTTGTAATTATTTTTTTTTTTTTCATTTTAATCTTTTAACTTGAACATTTATTTTCATACGAACGTTCCAGTTTGGATATGTTTGGTGGAAAAAGAAATAAGAAAAAATAAAAAAAAAAAAAAATACGAAAAAAAAAACAGAAAAGAAAAAAAATATACCCTTCGGTATCTTTTCACCCCCTCCTCTCTTCGTTTTATCATTCATTCATTTATCCTTTGCTTTTGCGAATAATAATAATTAGTTCTCTTGGAAAGGACGTCGCTAACAATTGTGTGTGTGTGTGTGTGTGTGTGTGTGTGTCTTTTGTCTAATAGATTAAAATCCTTTAACACTTCCTTACGCTCTATATCCTACGAATTTCTTTTTTTTTTCCATTTTATTTATTTATTTATTTATTCATTCATTCATTCATTTATTTCTTCCTTTATTTATTTATCCATTTAATCTTTATTTTATTTTATATACTGCAACCTCTAATAGTATTGTCAAACATTTATGCACTTCGGCTAAGCGCACCCTAAGTTTAATTAAATAGTTCATCGTGTTATCGTCGTCATTATCCTAATCGTCATCGTCGCCAACATAATATCATCGTCATCATTACCTTTCACTTATTATATCCATTATCCCACCCCATACACTTCCATCCCCGTTTTAATCCTATATTATCAACTACTTATATATTCCATTTGTTTAATTTCTATTGCAAAAGATTTGGATGTCCTTAATGGATTATTATCTTTTGTATATCGGAAAGCTCTTTAGGAATCATACTCGACAAGTGCTTCTCCGTTCGCGACGAAAGTGGTGGTTACTCTCTCTCTCTCTCTCTCTCTCTCTCTCTCTCTCTCTCTTTCTCTTTTTGACCGAGAGTAATAACTCGTTGTAATGTCCCGTTTTTCTGTCTGTCACAACTACGACGTTTCTTTCTTAACAAAGACGTGACGAAACCCGAAAGAATTAAGAGAAAAAAAGAAAACAGAAGAGAAAAACAAAATTAAATAAATAAATCGATATACGAAAGAGAACAAAACAGATATTGCTTGATCTCACGCATTTCTCGTCTAAAACGTAACCGGTCCAATCTTCGATCTTATCGAAAAGTTACGTCGAATGATTAGATATTCGTCAGATCTTGCTGATATGTCTAGTCTCGAGATCTATGGGACAGGTCGGAAGTTTCTAAACGATTTTAGAAAATCAATTACTCTCTTTATTCGAGTCGTGTTTTAGGCTAATTCTTCTTCTTCTTCTTCTTTTTTCTTTTTAATCCTCCTCCTCTTCCTCCTTTCGGACTGTAATACTATAAGCCTAGGAACTTTTTTACAATCCAAAGAAAGAAAGAAAGAAAGAAAAAAAACAGAAAATTAGTTTAAAATGTCTTCGTAAAGCGTAATTGATTTTTTCTTTTTTTTTTTTTTTTTTTTTTTTTTTTTTTTTTTTTAAACAAAACTTAGAAACTTTCGATCCGTCCTTCATAAATTATGTTATCCTTTTTTTTTTTTATTTTTATCGTCTATTTTAATCGTGTACCTTGCGATGGTAATCGAATGCATGTACGCATACCTATATCTGATCTACGCATATATTAAATAATAAAAAAAGAAGAAGAAGAAAAAAAAATAAATAAAAAATAAAAGAGAATAAGCAATAGACGATAATCATGATTCATTGTTGAACATGGTCAACGTGCTCATGGGCAATGATCATCAAGCGTGATATGTTCCTCGATATGCGTGTTGATGAAAAACATTATTTCCCATAGAGATAGATTTATCTTTGTTGTGGGAGAGTAAAGTAAAAAAAAAAAAAAATAAATAAAAATAAAAACAATAGGATGGAGAAGAATAAAAAGGAATAAAGTGGAATAAAAAAAGAAAAAAGTCCAGGAAAAATGAAATAAAAAAAGAAACAGAAAGAAAGAAAGAAAGAAAGAAAGAAAGAAAGAAATAAAAAAAAGGACCGAGAAAGAAGAATCGAAAAGTGAGTGATAAGCGTTTTTCTATTGCCATTCGTGTTCGAGAAGGAACGGACAATTCGAAAAATCATACGGTATGTATTCGACGACGAACGAATAGAGAACATAGTTCGTTTTTGCAATAAATCTCACGGGATAGAGTGTTTCCCGCGTTCATAGTTCTCACTCGTCGTTGAATGTCACCGTTGATTGACTTTTTCCGTTGTCAGAAAAGGAATAATTCCGTGTTATTTCAAGCCTACACATAGAGAGACATGGAGAGAAAGAGATAGAAAGAGATAGAGAGATAGAGAGATAGAGATAGAAAGGGAGAGAGAGAGAGAGAGAAAGACAAAAAGAGACAGAACACTCTTGGCTTTTCTCTGTCAGTTTGTTTTGTAGCCTTGTCAAAAAAGTAGATACCGTTCATGCGAGCGGTTTAGCCAAACACACAAATCATCGTAGGCGCAAATAAAAGTTAGGGGGACACAAAAAAAAAAAAATAAATTGCCTTCGATTCGCGTTGCAAGAATGTGTATATAAATAGGTTTTTTTTTTCTTTCGTTTTTTTACTCTTCGTCTTGAGTCGCACGACAGCCTACTGTTGTCCTACGCCGATTGCTTTAGCCAAAAACAAAAACGAAAAGAAGAAAAACACCAAAAAAGAAAAAAATAAATAAAAAAATTAAGAAAAGAAAAAAATTGGCTCGCGTTATAACCATTAAATGGAAGTCGAAAGTATTAGGATTTTTTTCTCACTTTTTCTTTTTTTTTTTTTTTAAGTACGTACCATAAAATTCACGGATGCGTTTTACTTAAATATACGAGCAATGTAGATACAAGTGTGTGTGCCCGTTCGTCTGATACTTTTGAACGATTTTCGTTCGTCCGTTTGTTTTTTTTCTTCATTTTTCTTTCCTTTCTTTACAACTTTTTTTTTCTTCTTCGTTTTTTTTTTTTTATTAACAAGTGACACACCTACTACGAAAGCCGAGTTTATGGGATTATTTTTCTTTTTATGCGTTCGGTGGATTGTGGTGGAAAAGAAGACGATGAAAAGTATACGATCCTAATGATCGGACGTGTTAGAAGTGTGTGTATATATATATATATATATATATATATATATATATATATATATATATATATATATATATATATATATTTATAATACTTATTATTAAAATTTCAAAGTATTGTCTATCGACTCGTAGTTGATAACTCGTTTCGTGGGGAAAATCCTTATGTATCCTTATAGATATAGCTAACCCTATGCTGATTTCGTAGACCGATTCGCGTATATTCCGAACGTGACACGAGAATCGCGTTGGTGGCAGTCGTCGTAAGCTTATTTGCTGACAGTATCAATTTCGGGACGGTGTACATACATACGCGAGTGTATCCACCTATCGTTTGCACCTGGTAACCGCCGATTTCATTTTGTATGTTGGGGAATACACTATGGATCAGAATCGTTATCCATCCATCTTACCCGATAGATATACTTATATACGTATTTGTATCCTTTATGTATACGTATACCACGATGTATGTATACACATACACACACACACACACACACACACACACACATATTTATATATATGTATGTATGTATATATATATATATATATATATATATATATATATATATATATATATATATATATATATATATATATATATATATATATATATATATATATACACAGTATGCGTATGTTACGACTCTGCTTACTGTTACTCCATCCAATATATATATATATATTATATTTCTCGAAATCTGATGTTTCCCTATGATAAATGATATACATATGATATATGTAGGTATATATTGTGCCGTATCATGAAAATAGGATAAATAAAATGGTTGTTCGAGGTGACGCGCTCGAAATACGTTGCGCCTACATTTCTGGTATACTTGTTTTTCTCATTTCTTAGGTGAGACGATAAGTCAATGAGGGAAATAGCTTAGAAATTTTATGTGCTATGACGCGGAGGAACGAAATAAAATGAAATTGAGAGAGAGAGAGAGAAGAAAGAAAAAAGAAAAAAAAAGAAACAAAGGGATATTACGTGCACGTAAGCTCGTCTCCCTTAAAGAAGAATCAAGTGACGGCACAGTAACTTTGATCCGAAAGATCAATCAAAATTTTTCAAATATATTACGTCAGAGCAATGACCTCGGTAGCAATTTGGTAAATGCAAAATATTCTCCTCTCGCTACGTGGGAGTACATCTTCTCGTATCGGTTTCATAAGAATCGTACAGCTGGAGACGGTAGGGACAAGAAAAGAAAAGAAAGGGAACAAAATGAAAGAAAGAAAGCAAAAAAAGAAAAAAAAAAAAAAAAACGAAAGAAAAGAAAAGAAAAGCAAAAGACGAAGCCGTTCGTTCGACGTTCTTTCGTCTTTTACCCGTTTCACTTGAGACTATGCTACCCTTTTCCATCTGATCCCTTTTTTTTTCTCAACGTTTCGCACGAGCCGTATATATCGCGATTATGGTACCTCGAATTGGCAATAATTCAATACATAACGCTTGAAGTAATTACGTTACGTTTTCTTTCCGTCACCTGGCTTTATTTTATTTTCTTTTATTTCATTCGTTTTTTGGTGGGTTTTTTTTTTGGTTCCCCTAGATTAGCCCTTAGACCGTGAAAGCCTACAAGTTTTTGCAATTAGAAGACCGTTAACGGAAAGGGCCGATTCACGGCTCGTTAAACCCGAAGCATCCTCTTTACCAATAGCTCTCTCTCTTCTCTTTCTTTCTCTCTTTCTCTGTTTTTCTTCTTTCTTTCTCTCTCTCTCTCTCTCTTTCTAATTCGGCTACTAACTCGGACCGATTTGTTCTAAGTTGGTCGATGAGGGACAGTTCCACCAATTTCCGTTGAGCTCGCCGATCATAGAAAGCCGGATCAGATTCCAGCCTTCCAATTCTCGATATCAGGTGTCGTTTGATGTGTTCGGCTTGTAACCAAGATTTTTCCTTTGGAGGAATAGATGTATCTCACGGAAGTTTGGCCGATCTACGTCGTTACGTTGCCAACATTCACGCATCAGCTCGTAGATCTCCTTGGGACAGTTCTTCGGCAGTGGTAGTATCATCTGTAAAAGATAAGAGACGAGGGTGCCCAAAAGGCTCGGCTAACTTTGGCTAAACTGTCGTTAACTCTCGAAAAGGGAGAACCTTATGTGACTCGTTTGTCGAACGTCTTCTGGGAAATCTATATGTCGTTAAGATCGATTAACGCAAACATTTTACTACTACTACTACTACCACTACTACTACTATTACTACTACATATATGTATTTATATATATATATATATATATATATATATATATATATATATATATATATATATATGCACCAATAAATGCTAATGAACTGACGTAATTTAGTTCGAGTTATTCTCTTTGCAAAGTAGAATATTTTTATCTTATGGTTAATTTGGTAACATGATTGCATTACGATAATTATACATTTGTATGTTTCAATATTAATCGATTATATATATATATATATATTCATTAATTATATATATATATATATATAATATAATAATCGATTTATATAAATATTTTAATATATATAAATAATTAAAAATATATATATATATATATACAAATATATTCGTATATAAAGGAATGATATTTTTTTCTTCTTTCAAATTATTAATATAAACCTCCGCTTGAGATTTTGGGAATATTATCGAACGAATAATATTTTATTCTTCGCCGTTAGACCGTTTTCTCAATAAAGACTTTTATCTGTTAACTCGTGAAAGAATAATAAAAGTTGGAGATAAAATGGACGTCCGTAAAAGTATATAACGATGGTAGAAAATAAAGTTTGTGATGCAAAGTTTCTTTTGATCAGGAAAGAAAGAAATAAAGTAAGAGAGAGAGAGAGAGAGAGAGAGAGAGAGAGACAGACAAAGAGAGTTATCTTAGAGGTTAGATGCTTTTCCACTACTTACTCGTCTCTCGTCCTCTTGGTAAAAATACGTCGCGTTCTCGACCACCCGATGATCCGGAAGTTCTTCAAAGGGTTGCTCCCTGGCAAAGGTTAAAATTTCCCAGAGCGTGACGGCGAACGCCCAGACGTCGCTCTTCGACGTGTGCCTTCCCTAATTAGCGTGAAACATAAGACACAAACGACCCGTGAGATACTTCAAATCATTTTCTACACTAAGTCGAGCGGAAACCACCGAAGACATTTTCTTTTTTTTTCTTTTTTTTTTTTTTTTCATCTCAAAGTCAAAGAGCGACGAGAAAACTTGCTCCGCGTCCTATTTTCTTTTTCTTTCTCTATTTCTTTTTCTTTTCTTTTTCTTCTTTTTTTTTTTTTTTTTTTTTTTTTGTAACATTACGCTTGCTCGTTAGAACTCACGTAATTACATTTTATTTCGGTTATTAAATGTTATTTAAATTAGTTACATGTACGCAGGTTGAATCGTGAAAGTTTCCGGGCGATCTTAAAAATCAATTATCCCGTTTTTCACGTTAACTTTCTTCATATTTTTATTTTAATTTTCTGGTTTTTCTCTCTCTCTCTCTCTCTCTCTTTTTTATTTTTCTTTATTTCCTTTTTTTTCAGATTCTAAAGCGACAAGTCCAGAAACTTCTATTGCAATCTGATAGAAAAGTTAAATAGGCCTGAGAAGTTTCGACAAAAAAAAAAAAGAAAAAAAAGAAGAAGTGTAAATTGATTTTTAAGTCACTTTAAAGTCATTGAGAGAAAAACTTACCCTTTGGCCCTGCCCAGGAACTTTCGATCCATCCCGTATTAATAACCTTAATTGTGTTTAAAACGTTAAATCTATCGACGCTCGATTTCTATCTTTTTTTTTTTTTCGTTTTTCTTCTTCTATGGATTATTGATTCATCGTTTGTCAACACGAATTTTGTTACGATTTAATCAGAAATATATATATTTATAATAAATTATAAATATATATATATATATATTTAAATTGTTATTATTGTTAAATGATCTTTATACAAAATGTTAATGCACAAATGTCTGAGGGTGTTCGTAACGAAATCTCTAACGCCTCCGTAGTTAATTATGTAAACTGTACATACTACATCTCGCGTCTCGAGTTCTAGCAAACTAGAAGTCTCCGAGTGTCTTGGAGTTAGAGCAAAAGTGCTTCGTAGAATGTAGCCGGTAAAATGGTTACGTATTAGTATACGCTCTAGCTTCGTCGATTTTATCTTATTTTACGAGATGCTTCCCATTTAATACGAAGAAAACAAAACGAAACGAAGTAACGAAGCAAAAAGAGAGAGAGAGAGAGAGAGAGAGAAATCGCAATACCACTTTTATGTAATCGCTGATCGTCCCTTTTTCATTTCTCTCTCTCTCTCTCTCACTCTCTTTTTTCTTTTATTTTTTAGTATCGATAAAGATCGTGTCCATAATTCGTCGAGCGGCGAAGAAAGAATGATATCGTTCGAAGATAAAAAAAAAAAAATAATACAAAAGACGTAGAAACTTCCGATCGTACTTTCGATCCATTTCTTCCTTTCCTTCTCTCTCTCTCTCTCTCTCTCTCTCTCTCTCTCTCTCTCTCACTCTCTCTTTTCGAAGTAGTAGAATAGGTGTATATGTTGGACGGAAAAAGATTTAAGAGACTTAAGAGAAAACAGGAGGAGAATTCACGGCGAGGATTTTTCGAGTTTGCCAGGCGGCGTAAAGTCGAGATATTGCGCGGGGAGCAATATTTCAGTGTTCCATGCGAGAGAGAGAGAGAGAGAGAGAGAGAGAGAGAGAGAGAGAACATTTCGTTCTTTTGTCAAAGGATTAATAAACTTTATGAAGTCATATAGTTGGGGGGACGTTCGTCTCTACAAGTATCGGATGCGATAAAGTCAACGTTCAATCATCAAAACGACGCTAATTTCAGATTATTCTTGGAGCGGCATTTCGAGCGTATTAAACGGACGCGTTTCATTAGCGCCGGCACAATAGGCAGCCTCGGATAAACGATGAGCAATAATGAAGCGTTAATGACGCAGTCAATTTTAAACGACTATGCGAACTCGAGCGGTCAAGTACTCTATACATTGTAACTATATCAACGATTTTCGTCCTCGTTTATATCCACCCCCCACCTCCTCCACCCCCACCCCCACCTATTTCTTGTTTCGTAACTTCAAACGTTATCGATTCTCGAATTTCCTACTTTTATTTTCATCTTTATTTACTTATCTTTTTCTTTCGAATTGCCGATCGATTCTTCGTTTCCTTCCTTCCTTCTTTCTTTCCTTTTTTTTTTTTCTTCTTTTCTTTTCTTCTTTTCTGTCGTTTTTTTCCTTTTTTTTTTATATATATATTCCTTCTTTCTCTCATTTTTTTCCCCTTTCATTCGCCCATTTTTCCTTCTTTTCAATTTTCCCTTCATTTTTTGTTTTTTTTTTTTGTTTCGCCTTTCTTCCTTTACTTTATAAACAAAATAAAAAAGGGGGGCGGGGGAATACATATATCTCTCTCCATGGAAATATATACGTTCGATATCAATACGTGATACGTATCCTTTTCAGGAATCTATTAACGATTTCATAACGATGTTAAAAATCCGTCAGTTTCAACTTTTCATTCGGCGCTTTTGTAATTTCAACGAATGCCCGTTCTCTTTCGTCGCATTTTATGGATCCTTTTCAATATACGCAGGTACTATTTACTTGTCGATATGTTAAAAATAACGTTCGATTTGTCGCACGTTGATATGTACATACGTACGTACGTATACATTTCGCTTTGACGATTAACGAAAGGTATTGAACTTTCGAATGATATGTAACGTATAAAAATCGAATATATATATATATATATATATATATATATATATATATATGTATGTTTGTATGTATGTATGTATGTATATAGTAGGTCGACTCAACATCGTTATTTTTAATCGTCTCGATCGTTTATATAATACCCACGGAGAGATATCGATAAGCGATCGACTCAGCGATAGTTTCGCGTTCGCTTATGGGAATAACGTATTACTATTTCAAAAGTTTTGTCTCTTCTTGTCCTGGGATAAAAGGGAAGAAAGAAAAGAGAGGGAGAGAGAGAGAGAGAGAGAAGGAACGTAAAAAAGAAATAGACAAAAAAAAAAAGAGATAGTGAAAAAGATCATCGAGTGAAAAAATATTCAAAGTAAACCGAATTTCATCGGGAATACGAGGAATACGTATTCAGGATTCGGGTGGGGGGGGGGGGAGGGCGAAAGCACACCTCCGTAACGGCGGAATGAAATCAAAACTGCACTCAACCAGTTTTATATAACTGGACTACCCTCTTTTCCACCTTTCGCATCACGAGATATAAAGTCGTTCTCGCCCGATCGAGTTCTCTTGCACTTTTCTCTCTAACTTTTCTTCTATTTTTTTTCCCCCTTATTTTTCCTACTTTTCTTTTTTTATTCTTTGTCCCTCTATCTCTCTCTCTCTCTCTATTTTTCCCTCAACCATTCTCCTTTAAATACTTTCGATTTCCTTTAACGAACGAGCCACTTACAGTCGAACATTTTGTATCGTTTTCAAGGTACACGCCGATGCAAAGTAGTAGATACCCGAAAAAATTATTTTCGATTCGATCGAAGCGATCGACGAACAGAAAGAGAGGAAAAAAACGGATAGAGTAAAAAAAAAAAGAAAAAGAAAAAGAAATCGCATTTGAGCCGGCGATCGCGAGAGTGATCTATCTTAATCGTTTCACGCATAATTTGTATCGTTTCGCGATCGATTTCGAAATTGTCGAATTTCGTGTTATTTCGAAATTATTTTTTTTTTCTTTTCTTTTACTACGACAAGTAGGACAAATTACACGTTTTTTTTTTTTCGGGAAAAATGAATTTTTCGTATCATCGTGCGATCGAAAGATTTCAATGGGTGACGAAATTTGTTTAAAAAAAAAAAAGGGAACAAAGAAAACGTATCCATTCATTAATTCAAATAATCTTATACAACGGTTTAATGTTCGAGGATTTATTATAATATTTATACGTTACTGTTATAATTCTTACCATCAACATGGATTCCCAAGCCATCCATCTTATGGGTAACGGTGGCCGACCTTCGATTCGGAAATAATCGGCCGCGTATGCGCTCCTACCGGAACCTAAATCGGATATCTTGATGGTATAATTTTGACATACCAGACAATTCCTGTAAAAATACAGAATACATAAATGTACCATAGGAAAAATATGTTTGCACGATACTTTCTTTATATTTTTTCTTAATTTTTTTTTCCTTTCTCTCTCTCTCTCTCTCTCTCTCTCTCTGTCTCTCTCTATTATTTCCATTCGAGTTATAACTGCGTTGAAAAGCGAAGAAAGAAAGGTGGATCAAGAAAAATATGCATGGCAAACGGTTAACGAAACTTATCTAAAGAGAACGGATTTCTCTTCAATTCTCTCTCTCTCTCTCTCTCTCTCTCTCTCTCTCTTTTTCGATTTCGAAAACTCGACGAAACGAACTCTCGAGACAGCCGTTTTTTACATCGTTGTTCAAAGTTTCTTCTTCCTGATTTGCAACGTAAAATCCAGGTCGTTTATCGTCTCGCCTATTTATTTCGGAAGAAGGAAGATAGCAAAAGGGAGAAAAAGAGAGATAGATAGAGAGAGAGAGGGGGGGGGGAGGGGGAGGGAGTGAGATTTAGTAGCTACTCCCATCACCCGGTCATTTTACTGTTCTATGTTTTTATTTCATACTCTCGCGAAGGTAGTACGTTTTCCCACTACAGTTTCCATTCACGTCTCTCCACTCTCATTCAGATTTACTCTCAACTTTTTCATACCCGTAAAAAATATAAAAATCAGAATCAAGAATATTCCGTAGCCTGATCTTCGCTGTCCTCGTTTCTCTCTCTTTTTCTTTTTTTTTTCTCTCTCTCTCTCTCTCTCTCTCTCTCTTCTTTTTTAACTCAGTGACAGTATTTTAAAAGTGGATCTCCTTCATTGACACCTCCACTTGAAAAGTCTACGTCTCCGAGTTAAGAATTTAAAGCTATTTCTATTCGCAGAGTAGCGTACAGCTTCCTTTTCTTTTTTTTACTCTCCTTCCTCCCCCTCTCTCTCTCTCTCTCTTCTCCCTGTCTTTTTCTTTCTCAATGTCGCATATAATCTAACAATTGATTATTATTTATAATAACGTAAATCAGGCATTCGGGGTGGAATAAATTGAACTATAATACGTACTTTCACTGTTCTACACTTTTATATATGTGTGTGTGTGTGTATGTGATATCTGAGAAGTTTTTAGAAGGTTTTTTAACAACAGTTATATGCGAACGTTTTCTTTTCTTTCCGAGTTAATATTCTGTTTTAGATCAAGAGCGTTAATTCCTCGTTTTGAAATTTTGTTTTGCTTAATACGAGAACACTTTGTCGAGGGAGAAGCCATAAGACGTTCATCGAGTTAAGACGTGTTTGTTCCTTTGTTCATATCTCAAAATCAAATTAATTCTAATTTAACATAATTTTTACACACACACACACACACACACACACACACACACATATATATATATATATATATATATATATATATTAAATATATCTTCGGGATGAATTTCAACAACAAAAAAAAAAAGGAGAGCAAAGGAGAAAAGAAAGAAAGAAATCAACAACGAAGAAAATAATCTTTCCCGTGGCCGTAACATATAACGAACTTAATAAATTTCTTTCGATAATGGAGTTTCCTACAAAACGAAAGATTCTGAATGTTACTCCTTATTATTCCTTATTATTATGATATCTCGAGTTTAGTATTAAGCCGAGAATGTAAGTACTCGGTATTAATATCGTAGGGAAGTTTCAACCGGCGAGGACATTACGATCGAGGTTTATGATCGGAGTTAATAATTCGAACACGTGACGTCGACTTCGGACGTCGACGGAACGCCACCCGCACCCTTTTCTTGAATTTAATGACGCAGTGGCAGCCTGGCAGCTCTCCGAGTCTTGATGCGAGCTTAAGGACCGAAAGGGTTGAAAATAGGAAGAGGGTCGAAGAAACGTGAACCCAACTAATTTCCCGTTGGCTTAAACGTTAGGTTCGTTAGCCGATCTTCCATTAGATCAACCTGGGTTGGGGTGGGCTGGGGTTCGAGGAGGGTAGATTCGGTCATTTTCGTGGATGAAATTAAAAGGCGAAGGAGAAGACAAATGAGGAGGGGGCGTGTTTGTACGGGGAGGGGGGATGGGGTGGTTCGTTCGAACAATCTCGCGAGAGTGTATGGTGTCGTTACCTTGTGGCTAGGTCCCGATGCACGAAGTCCATTTCCTCCAAGTACTTCATGCCAGATGCTATTTGTGTGGCCATGTAAACCAACGTGCCGAAACTGGAACACGAAGAACAAGCGGTTGGCGTCCATTGAGTTTGCCATGAGAAACTATGTATAAGGTTAAGTCGTTTGCATCGGTTATATTGCGGATATACGCTAACGATATACACGGACAGGCGTTGGTGGGCTGTTGAATGGATAGAGATAGATAGATAGATAGATAAATAGAGAGAGAGAGAGAGAGAGAGAGAGAGAGAGAGAGAGAGAGAGAGAGAGAGAGAGAGAGAGAGAGAGAGGTATACATGTAGATATATAGATAGATAGATGGATAGATTAAATAGATAGATAGATAGATAGATAGATCGTTGTCATTCACTTCTAGATTATTATTATTATGAACATTGTCTATGTTTTACTACTATACGTACAACGTCCTAACATTCTAATGGTTAGATTAATTGTCTTTCTTATTACATTCGAAACAAAGTTTAGTACCAGTTAAACGCTGAACTTGTCGGGTGTGAAACACCACAGGGATTAATATGACGTATCTCTTTGACAGATGAGGAACGTCTTCTATCGCGATGGCATTTGGTTTACTTGAATTAACCAAAACCGATTTATTTCAGAGACGGGTGACGCTTTAACGATTATATATTGTTAACTTTTCACGTAGGACGGACCACGTTAAACGCGATAATAATATTCCAATGTCATTAGGCGACGGAATGAAATATTATTTTTGTTTTCCTTTTCTTTTTTTTTTTTCTTTTTACTCGATGTTACGCGATCGTTACCTTTGTGTCAAATTCGTTCGTATCGAAAGGACGTAACGTAGATACCATGTTTATGTACTATGATGTAGAAACAATTCGTAATACGTAATATGTGTTTAGGTAGATACCTACGAACATATGTCGAACGACGAGAGAGAGAGAGAGAGAGAGAGAGAGAGGGAAACTTGTTCGGAAAATCCGTGAACGCACGAATTCCAAAAAAAAAAAAAAGAAAAAAAAATGCCCGTGTTGTCTCGTCGACAACTGTCACGTGCACCAAACGATCCCTCTCTATCGCTCACCTCTCATTTTCAGCCGATTTCGCGTATCTTTCGAGTACACTCGAATTCGACTCCCGTAGCACTTCACGCTCTTTCTACTTTTCACGTATTTTAACCGCCCCCTCTCCCCACCCCTCTTCTTTTTTTCCTTTTTTTTTCTCCCCCATTTTTTTTGTTCCTTCTTTTTTGGTTGTTTCGTTCCGTTTTTCTTCTTTTTTTTTTTTTTCGTTTTCGTTTTCGCTCCTTTGTTCCATTATTCGCCCTCGAGCGAGATAATTGAAAATAATGTCGCTTTATTATAAAATAGTTCGACGTCACACTCCACTCGTACAATTGACGAAGTATCCTCGACCGATGTCACGAAATTTTTTGTCGATATTATTTCCGATCTCGTTTGATCAGTAAAAGCGAGAGACTCGTTGCAGATTAGCGGTCTCTCTCTCTCTCTCTCTCTCTCTCTCTCTTTGTTCATGTTCTTTTTTTTATTTATTCTTGTTCCTCTTTTATTTTTATTTTTTTTTATTTTTCTTTTAATCCATTCAGTCCGAATGATAAAATAAAGAGGAGAATAATCTGACTGCTTGTTATTTTTCAATATTGTTCGCGTCAATATACACTTCGCGAATTATAATGCGTGAGATGTGAGAATCAGAGTTAAGCTGATTTACAGAAAATCTATAGGCTGCGCGTCGTACACAGCATTAAATTTTACTAATACCATGTTGTCGTATAGATACGTGTACGTATATGTTATCCATACAACAGCATGATTTTAACAAAAAAAGAAAAAAAAAGAATATATATATATATATATGTATATAATATCCGAACATATTTGAAGAGGAAACTGACGCCAAATGTGAGCCAATTGATAAAAATCGTTTTAGTAAATCGACCAAAGTTATGAATGCGTCGCAACGATACAACGGAGAGAATATAGAGCATCTAATGATTTTCAATGCTATCGATGTACGGGAATCGGTGGGAGCGGGCAAGCACAATAACGACTTGTCCATTAAACGATGCTAATTGTTCGATAACGGGCGAACTCGCCATGGGTATATATTCCCGGGAAACTATTCCCAATTGCTGTGTGGAATCGAATGTCCCACCAACTTTTCTGATACCATAATTCAAAACCTTTTGCATCCATTAACGAGCTAGTTAAAGGTCATTATTAGTATTGAAACTGGTTACGTATCTATTATTTAGCATTTATCCTTTGTAACGTGATAGAACAAATGGGAAGTAACTTTTGAAATTGTTTGTTTTTCTACTGAAAAGCATGATTAAAAAAAAAAAAAAAAAAAAAGAATTGAAAAAAATAGAAAGAAAAGAAAAACACGTAATTAAGTTCCCGCTCTTTGTTCGTAACGATCCTTTGTTTCGTCCGTGCGAATTTTTTGTTTTCTCTCTTTCTTTTTTTTTTTTTTTATTTCTTCATCTTTCTTCTTCGTACCAATAGGTAATAATTTTGTTTCACCTTTTAACCATATAACATATCTATAATATTATATATATATATATGTGTGTATATATTACCTTAGGGTCTTGGCAGTGTGCACGGTCGAAGTTTCGGCAATGTGACTCTGGAGATACTGATTCAAATCCCCATACGCGCCATTTTCCAATACGATACACATGGGATCGTTCTCAAGGCTTGCACCAAGTAGTCGGCCGACGTTTCGATCATTGAGACGTGCCAGCCTCTTTGCCTCCTGTTGAAATTCTATCCTGTAAAATAAACAGTTACGTTCAACAGTAATGTCTTTATATAGTGTCCCTATCTTGTTTGTTTGTTTGTTTTATTTATTTATTTATTTTTTTTTCTTATCAAGTTTTATATCCATCGAGTATACCATGAAAATTTATATCGACGTTATTGCGAGTTTTTATCCGACAGATACAAGAATATCAACGCGATGTGCTCCTGTCGTCGATTGATTTTATGTTTTTTTTTTCTTTTTTTTTTTTTTTCTTTTTTTATCGACGAGACGAAAGAAAGAAGAATTAATATAAATAACAGGACATATGTATATATGATAAAGCGGAAGCTCAATTACGCGTTCCTTTTTCTCTCTCTCTTTTTTTTTCTTCCCTTTTATTTTTTTACCGGATAAAAATATTTTTACAACAATTTTGAAAAAGTGAAACGAGAAAGAAAGAAAGAAAAAAAAAGAGAGGGAGAGAGAAAAAAGTAGAGATTAAATGTAGCCGCGTCGAGATAAAAGTGTGATTCGACTAAATAATTTTGAATACGTAGACGAGCGACGATGAGGGATGATTAAAAATTAATCAAAATGTCTATTTTTCGTTTTATTTTCGGTGGTCAAAAGTATTTTACGACGATTTTGAAACAAAAAATACAATAAAAAACTAATGAATTAAACGTAGCCGCGTCGAAATAAAAGTGCGATTCGACTAAATTATTTTGTACACACACACAGAGACAGACAGACACACGAATGCACGTATTTTCACGCTACTACTTGTGATTTAGAGATGACCAAAAATTTGTTAAAACGTCGATCTTTCGTTGATTTTCTTCTTTTTATGCTGTTCAAAAATTTTTTTACGTTGATTTAAAAAAAAAAAAAAATAAAAAAAAAAAATAAAAAAGAAAACAAAAACAGAAAGAAAGAGTTAAAAATGTAGCTTCGTTCAAACGAAAGTCTAAGTCGAATTAATACACACACACACACACACACATAAACCAACATACATACATACATGGTTGCTGAGGATTCTATCGCTATTTAGAAATAATAAATGAATGCGATTGGTGGGATCCTCCTTCGTATTTCCGACGAAGGAGAATCGAAGGCGAGCTTAAGCTGCTTCGCGGTCACACGTGGAATACCAGGAATGGCGCCGAGTTATACTACGCATCCGTGCATAGGCACAATAATCGTGACGTTCTCATAGTTTATGACATACCGTTCAAACGTTCTACGCTCTCCGACGAGGCATCCATGAAATTCTATCTAGGCGCGTTGTTAATCAACGAAAATGCATAATTATCGTTCTGGCGAACCGAATCAAGCCGATCGTTCGAGCCGATCAATCGTTCCCGTACGAATAATTTCATTATCTTCGGACGAAGAGAGAGAGAGAGAGAGAGAGAGAGAGAGAGAGAGAGAGAGAGAGAGAGAAGAAAAGAGAGAGAGAAAAAAATTGGAAGGGGGGCTAATACATCGTCAAAAATGATTATGGAACATCGAGAGCGTTCGGAGTTAAAAGAATTTTATCCGGACCCCCTCCCCCCTGAAATCCCCCTCCCCACTCCTACTTTCCTCCCTTTTCTCTCATCTTCTTTTTTCCGATCTTTTTTCTCCCCTCTTTTTCTCTCTCTCTCTCTCTTTTTTTTTTTTATTTCCCCACAATCGTGCAGCCGAACGATGTGGAATATAATAAAGGCAATCGAGTGCACGATTCTGTACCAACGCGAAAATTTTTACGACGACGACGGTCAGTCTTGATGGGTAGAGTCAGGCATTCGAAAAAAAGTGTATCAGTCGGATTTATTGACACGATTGAACATTCATTTGCGTTTTATCTTTGCATTTCTATTCTTCTTTCTCTCTTTCTCTTTTTCTCTCTTCCTCTCTGTAGCCGTCTTTCTCTTTCCCTTTTTACTTTTCTCTATCGCTCAGTCTGTTTCTTTTTCCTTTCATCGAATTGCTCCCCGATGAAACTATGTCGTGCGAGAAAATAAAACGAACGAGCGAGCGAACGAACGAGCGAACGAACGAACGAACGAACGAACTTCGCGTACAGTCTAACCGTTCAAACCCCTAACCATCGAACCCTATGCGAGCTTGTACCCTTGCTCTGTGAACGATAAAACGTTTCGTGGCTGATAAAAGCGAGCTTCGACATACGACTACTCGATTCCTGATCCTTTTCTACGCCGTCGATAACGGCCCGTTGATTTTATCCAACGAAATGTACTTTTCGGTTCGTTTCAGATCTGGCGATCGTCTACGGGTCTAACAGTCAATGGGATTTCACGTCGATAATGAAATTTGTGAACGATATTTAAAAGATAGTAAAGATTCCGATATATATTATATATATTATATATATATATATATATATATATATATCTTTCTTTCTTTTTTACTTTTTCTACCGTGATTAATTACGGACACCGATTTTAACGATAGGCTATATCGTTTATTCTTCATCAGATCGTATCTGTCGTCCTTCGCGATCATTATAGATCGTTTTGAACGTAATTCGATTCGATTTTGATGTCTCGAAGACGAAAAGAATGAAAGAAATGGTCTTGAGAAGAATTCGATAAGGTTAGAAATATAGCTCGTAGTAGATAGAAACCGTATGAATACGTATGCATGCACGTATACGGTTAGGTCGACTCACCTAAGAGCGTTTGACGATCCTGGCTTCAAAGATTTAACGACGACCAGGTCGCTGTCGGTGTTCCTGAAGACGTCATCGTATCCGGGAAACCTGTCGACCTCGCAAAGATGTACGTCACCGAAGTATCCACATCCGAGATTCTCGACGATGTTGAGCTTCTCCCGTGGGAAGTCCAGGATGCACTCTGCCGTTTCATCCTCTTCCTCGGTAAGTGTGTCCTCGGCACTGTAACTCGTCAGGCTACTCGACGCTTTCGCACTCATGGCTGCCGGTGTGCTTGGTGTTGGGGACGGTGGTAAAGGTGGTAAAGGACTCTGCAATATCAATGGAAAATAGGATCAGGAATAGATAACGTAAGCTATTCCAAACAGAAAGCGCTACGTACATAAATGCATATTATATAATGCATTTATATAATGCATAATCCAATTACGTTCCATTACTTTTTCACGACGTTATCGCGGGTTAAACATTTCCCTTTCTTCCCCCCCCCCCACTTTTCTTTTCTTTTCTTTTCTATCTTTCCTTTTTCTTGATTCAATTCCGCTCGAAATCGAAGTTTTGGAAAATGAAAAAAGTTATCTCTGTCGAATTCGTTATATTTTTGATCGACGACGGAGGACGTCGCAAGGAGGAAAATCCTTAGCGTCTCGTAAACGCCAAGAACTAAAATTAAATAATAAAATATCCCCGTCGCGCAAATCGTACCAAGTTCCAAAAACTTTTTTTTTTTATTCGACTTCGATTCTCCGACATAGGAAAAAGGGTAAGAAAGTTCTCACCAGTATACTCATATATATATATATATATATATATATATATATATATATATATATATATATATATATATATAAGTATGTAATATATACAAGTATATATCCTTTAGAGTTTCATTCCTTTTCAGGTTTTATGCGAGGTAAAAATAAAGATATTACGAAGGAGAAATTCTAACGGATCAAAAGAAGGAAAAACCTCGAAGATTAACGTCGTGAGAACGATCCTTACGGTCCGATATCACAAACTTCCTCTCAAAGAGTAGAGCACGAAGCTCCCTTTTTCCTGTATTCTAACGTTCTAACGCGAGCACATACAGGGGCTTTTCTCCCCTACGAGTGGTTGGCCGTATTAATGCCCCTCTAAGAGTCCTAGATCGTGTCGATCGCGTGTCTAACCAGCGTTTTTTAAAGCTCACCTTACAGATCTCCGTACTGGCATAATACTTTTCCGGTGGGGGTGGTATAGGTGGTGGATTATTGGCTGGATATTCTTGAACCGTTGGGATTGGCCTTGCAAGCTGCTCGATCGGTGTATTCAGTAAGAGTGGAACGACCGGTTGCACCTCGGTAACACCTGAACAATAATTTTACGATAATGGTGGGACATTAAAATGATAAACATTCATTCATGGCACGATATGTAGAATAGTTTTAAGAATTTGCGAACAAGCGTTTATCGTTCTTCGGGCGTTTCATTTATAATATCGCTCTCGTTTAATCGAACGTCGATCTCGTTTCTTTTATTCTTTTATATATGATAAAATTGTTTTCAATGTTTTTCAAAAATATATCCGAATATTTTCTATATAGATACAAATAGAATATGTATAACATTTATATAATTTTGTACGGTTGCATATATATATATATATTTTTTTTTATTTTCTTTTATTTATTTTTTTTTGTCATACTTACAGTAAATTTTATAGATTCGCGTAGAATATGTACGATAAACTCACCTTTTATATCCAACTTCGAAATCTTTCCCTTATACTTTAAATCGAAATCTATTTATCAAAAAAAAAAAAAAAAAAGAAAAGGAAAAAAAAGAAACGAGGTTATATACAGGAAAATGGTTGAAGGAGATGAAATCACGAACAGTTTGGAAAGTAAATTTTTCAAAGTTTTCCAACTTACGAATTTTCTTCCATAATATAACCGGCTAAGAAATATATATATATATATATATATATATATATATATATATATATATATAAATGTTGTTTTCGAATAAGGTGAAGAGTGTGGAAGGGCTCTATCACTATTGTGAAATGTATGAAAGGGAAACGCCATTTCGCGGAGAACGAAATAGTTAGGAGGACGCTCTCGAAACTGTGTCATTCGAATACGGTGGTCCGGCAATCCACCACGGAATCTCCCTCGTTGAGTTTTGGGGATATAGCAGTACGAAACTATCGAATATCGCCGACGAAGCGAACCACGAGAGAGTCGATATAGCGAGTAGGGAAAATCAAAAGCAGTTTCGAAGACTTCCTCTCTATCTCTCTCTCTCTCTCTCTCTCTCTCTCGCGCTCTCTCGCTCTCTCCATTTCCACGATAAAACGAGAAATTGTCTATACCATCCTTTTCTCTTTTTCGAAACGTTAGCATCTGCCGTTTCGTTAGAGGATCACCTCGAATTATTTTTTTGTTTCTTTTCCCTAATGATTTACGATAAGATAGAGTCGAAAATAGCAAAAAAAAAAAAAAAAAAAGTATCGAGCAAATTTTCCCGACGTGTACATTTGCGCGATAACAAAAATCTACGTCAATAACGCGATGATCATGGGATGGCGCGTTCGATGGGGGGGGGGAGGAGGGGGGGGGGAATGAGAAAATAAAAGGAATGGGAAAGAAAAAGAAAAAGAAAAGGGAGAAGAAAAATTCAAATGAATCTTGAATAGGTGTTACGTAGGTTTATATGAAGTTAACGTGGACGCTAACCTGTGTAATTGCCGATGGTCTCGTGAAGCTGCGTCGTCGTGTTATAAGCAGAGGGATGGTATTGGGCCGGTAGAGGGGGGCAAATTGGTCCCTTGTCCTCGGTCTCTTCCTGTACTGAAACCTGCGGTCGAATATCAAGCGTTATCGTTAATGCATCTGACATTTATGCACACACATAGAGCACGTATAGTGGTATATCGGGACCTATGGTTAAAAGCGATACGCTCCTAGGAACCATTCCTCGTATTCGTATTCGTATTCATACTAATACTCATGCTCGTACTCATACTCGAAATGTTGCTCTCTCTCTCTATCTCTATCTCTATCTCTCTCTCTGTCTCTCTCTCTCTCTCTGTGACTTTCTCTTTCTAATGCAGAATATTCATAGCCGATGAAATGGAAACAGAGAGACGATGCGAGGACCAACTCACACGGCGTTATATCGGTCCATAGATATTCTACATCCAACGACTATCGTACCTGTAACTCCACGGGCTCGAAGCTGCGCTATCGATTCATCTCCGGATTAAATTCATCACGACAAAGAGACAGAGGGAGAGGGAGAGAGAATGTGTGAGAGAGAGAGAGAGAGAGAGGACAGGGAGAGAGAGAGAGCAATATTTCGTGATATTGACTAGGGTGTGATTATTTATCGATATTCGTTTCAATAATCGATATATATATATATATGTGTGTGTGTATATTGTTCAAGATTACCTTTTGATATACACCATATCACTCTCCTGTCTTTCTTTAGAAATGATTTCATCAAAGTGTCGATTAAATGTTTCCCGGCTAGATCAAATCACTTTGTGGTTTTCCCTCGCAACGTCAAGTTTGTTTATCTACATGTCTATCTCTTTTACTGTTTCTCTCTTTGTCTGTCTGTCTGTCTGTCTCTCTCTCTCTCTGTCTCTCTCTCTCTCTCTCTCTCTCTCTCTCTCTCTATCTCTCTATGTTTTATTTCAGGATGTGAATAACCTGGATTTATGTAAGCGAATATAAGTAGGTACGTGTCACAAAGCGTGATATCATTGTTACACGCTATTCCATGTAGGAATAATAATTGAATTGTAGCTTAAATAAAATTTTATGAAAAATTAATTAACGTGATTCGCGATTACACGATATTTCGTAATATAAAAAAAAAAAAATGAAGAGAGAAATATCATTGAATTTTATTGTAAATATCTATACGTGTTTAAAGACGAATTAAAATGAATATATGAATGTATATATATATATATATATATATATATATATATATATATATATATATATATATCCATGTATATATCAATTAAATTGGATAAAGATGATAGACGAATACAAATTAATTTCAATTTATTACGTTAATACGGGAATCAATTTATAGAGAGATATATTTGTCACCGTAGTATCTGCGACTACTTAACGCCAATACCGTCTGACCGATTAGCGTTTGGATTAAGTGTTCGAGCTGTCTGATCGGTACGATTATCGTTCACTAAAATCGCTTGAAAAACTAGCGTGTGATAACGCATATTCAAGCTTCTCATTTCGATATGACCGATTAACGACAAATCGATGCCGTATCGATCGCTAATAAGTTTGAATCTCAGAGCGAACTGTTACGGTCAATATTTTCCTAACGACTATGCCGAATCACCCTTTTCCCCCCTTCCATCCCACTTCGTCCTGGTCAAAGCTGCAACGACTTTTAACTTTTATTTCGATGTGTATATACACCGAACACGTGGATTGTTCGTTTGCATAATTTTTCTTTCTTTTCTTTTTTTTTTGTCTTTTTTAGTTTTCGTTTCCTTCCTTGTTTTTTCTACTTTTGCTTTTTTCCTTTTTCTCTTTTTCCCCTTTTTTTTTCTTTTATGCGAACAACGTCGTTAGGAATACACGTGTTCGGCACCACGTTACGATCTATGTAATTTCCGTGTAAATATAATTTTTTGTTCTTTCGGTTTGTTTATCCCTTTTCATACTTTTTTCCATCCTCTATTCTTTTTCTATTTTCTTTTTCTACTTTTTCTTTTTCTTTTTTTGACCGCTCGTTACAGTTTCGCATATCAGAATAAGAGACAAAATATGTTTTATGCAAGAAACGTATATAACTGCACGTGTGTGGATTCACGGGCCACATGCGGGACAGTGATTTTTTTTTTTTGAAAAGAATTGTCGTATGTTCATTGATACATATTGATGTTAAGAGAATAAACTCGGAGATAGAATACAAATTATAATTTTACAATAAATCGATATATATATATATATGTGTGTGTGTGCGTGTATGTGTATGTATAAAAATCGAACGTCCAACGTCAGATTACATGTAACAATTAGACGGATTAAATGTTCGCTCA
The DNA here is from genome assembly GCA_911387935.1 of Dolichovespula saxonica. Taxonomy (NCBI): domain Eukaryota; kingdom Metazoa; phylum Arthropoda; class Insecta; order Hymenoptera; family Vespidae; genus Dolichovespula; species Dolichovespula saxonica. The sequence continues at coordinate 5,497,358 of OU427004.1, read as the reverse complement.
AATTTTTTTCCTTTTCTTTCAGTTGTTGTTTTTTCTTTTGTTTGCAATTGAAGCAAAGGGTTGACCTTTTACAAGTTTTCACGAATGCATCGAACAAAATTGATACGATATATGTATGTGCCTACATATAATGGTCGTAAAATCTCTCAACGTAAGATTTATCCGTTCATTCGGTTCACTCGTTCATGTCGTTTCGTACAAATCCATCCGCGCGTATTTATTGGGTCAATCGACGAGGAGGAACGGACAGAAAGAGAAAGAGATAGATAGATAGATAGAGAGAGAGAGATGTAGGGAGATAAATAGAGAGAGGGAGAGAGAGATAGGTAGATAGATAGATAGATAGATAGATAAAGAGAGAGAGAGAGAGAGAGAGAGAGAGAGAGGAGAGAGAGACAGAGACAGAGTTTGGGCTTGTATGTTCATGTGAGTTCACCCGAAAGAAAGGGAGTGGGAGAGAGAGAGAGAGAGAGAGAGAGAGAGATGAATACTACAGCTGCGTGTCATGTATTCGAACGTAAAACTCTCCGCTAATCTCCGCCATTCCCTACTCCAGCTCTCTTCACTGGCCCATTTATAATAAAAACGTTTCCATTTGTGGCTGATGTAGGTCGCGTCGCGTTATATCGCGTGTCACCCGACAAACGGTTTTATTTCGAGCATACATATATATATATATATATATATATATATATATATATATATATATACATATAAATACATACGAAATACGAATATATACATACGAAAGCAAAGCAACAAATAAAAAAAAAGAAAAAGGGAAAGAGAGAGAAAGAGGAAACAATGAAAAAAGGAAACAAAAACGAAAGAAAATAAAGAAAAGAAGAGAACCGAATAAAAAAGGAACCTATATATATATTTATATACATGCGTATATTGTATATATAGATTATATTTATGTATATATATATATATAAAAATGAGCGCTTCAAGTTTTTCTACGAGAGCAGGAACGAATTATATCGATGTACAAAAGGATACAAACAACACGGAATATTACTTTGCAGGAATATCGGTAACCGATGATCGGGTCTCTTCGTTTCGCGCTTATAATGAATAAACGATCCGATAAAGCGAGATTCCTGCTGCCTCCACGGGCGTATTAATTTAAACACGTTTTTTTTTTCTTTTTGCTTATTTTTTTCTCTTTTTTTTTTTTTTTTTTTTTAGAAATCCTGGGACCTTTATTACCGCGCGAACGAAATAAAAGGAAGATTGAAAAAGGAAAAAGACGAGGAGAAAAGAAGTGGATGAAATTGAAAGGGGGGAGAGAAGAAAAAAAAGGAAAAGAAAAGAACAAATAGATAAATAAACATAAAGCGAGTAGCAGGGAGAAAAATTTCGAGGAGGAAGGGACGAGAGGGGAGAAGCGTAGTCGCGGTATCGTTTGAAAAATAAAACCATTATTTTTTTATTTTTTTTGAAAAAATTCGGGGTGTTGGAAGAGTCGGAAAAAGAAAAATCCGTCCTTTTTTGTCTTTTTCGATCTCCCTCCTCTCTCCATCCCACCTCAACCAATACGTTGGGGGTTGAGATGGAGGGATCGATTGCATTCAATCGTGCATATTTATATACTCGAAGAATGCATTCTCATTTAGAAGGAAGATCCGTCGTGACGATTCTAAGCATCAGCGTTGTTCCTAAACGCGAACATGGCTAAAAAAGAAAAAAAATCGAACGATCGGACAATAAAGATTCTTATCCGCCACGTCACTCGTTCTCTCTCTCTCTCTCTCTCTCTTCGTTTTCGCGACGAAACGTGCTCGAGCTCGAGATAAAGGGAGAAGAAGAAGGAGCTATAAAAAGAAGAGAAGAAAAATAGGGGAAAAAAGAAGAGGGAAAAAGAGAGAGAGAGAGAGAGAGAGAGAGAGAGACGAGTACGCGAAAAAAAAAACCGAAAAAAAAGATGGAGGGACTTCGGAAATTAGCTGTTTTATTACAACGAATGATCCCTAAGGGATAGGACGATGACGAGGTACGGCTAATTAGTTCCCACGGTATCTCTCTCGAGAGACTTGTTATTCTCATTCCTTTTTTTTTCCTTTCCTTTCCTTTCCTTTTCTTTTCTTTTCTTTTCTTCCTTTTTGCCTTCTTCTTTTTGCTACTTTTTGTTTTTTTCCCTTTCTTTCTTCTTCTTTTTTCTTACGAGTCTTTTGCGAGTACGCCATTGACTCTGATATTTCGATACCTTTAATAAGATCTTCGAAGAGCACAAGGTGTATTATCTCTCGTTTTTAATTATCAACCAACGCTGGTGAAATTTTCTCTCTCTCTCTCTCTCTCTCTCTCTCTCTCTCTCTCTGTCTCTCTCTTTTGTTCACTTAAAATAATCGATATTTCTATCGACAAATTTTTATCGTGTTAGTTCGTTACAATCAGAAAATACAAGACGCATTATCATCGAATGAATCGTAACTCGGCTCGTTTCTTCATAGAAATCTCGTACGTGGAGCCGATGAAAATTTTCGTGGTAACGTTTAAAGTTTGCTTTTTTCTTTTTTCTTTTCTTTTTTTTTTTTTTTTTCTTTCTTTCTTTTACCTCTTTAATACGTTCAAACGATATTCGCAAGGTAATATCCATTGATATTGATATGGTACTTTAAAGTTAGGCCTTAGGCAAGGACCGTCAGAAGCAGCAATGCCGAAGGGTGGAAGAGTCTAAGGGGGTTGTTAATTTCCGTTTTAGGAGGAGCGTCGAAGAAATCAGCTTGGTGAGATGCCACGGCACACCGTTAAGATAAGATAACCACTTAGCCATTGGGATTCTATGCGAGAGTCCCTCTCTCTCTCTCTCTCTCTCTCTCTCTCTCTCTGTCTCTGTCTCTCTCACTCTCTCTTTCTTCGTCTCACCCAACGTCGATTTTTCTTTTTCTTCCTTTTTATACTCCTGTACTCTGTAACTACATGCTCACGCTCGCGCTGGAGCCGACTCCTGTTGGTCCCTCATGTACTTATCTTACACGTCCCTTCTTTCCCCGTTAAGGCTATCTAAAAGTCCTGTACTAAGACTTCCTGACCTCTTATGGCCGATCATTTTGCCCCGATGGCTCGATCAACGCGTTAACTCGACAACAACGATCGATGTTTATTTCTTAAACACGGGCATATCTCATTTTATCGTTTACCAAAGGGGAAAGTACCAAACTGAACGAATGAAAATCGTACGTATTTAATATATATATATATATATATATGTGTGTGTGTGTGTGTGTGTGTATGCTATTGCATTAATTTTAAACAGAAAGTTGTATTAGTCAATGAATTTATTCGTTCGTGGATAGTTAAGATAAAAAAAAAAAAAAGAAAATAAAATGAAATAAAATAAAAGAAATGTTAGAAGTTAAGCAGGGATTATTCTTTTTAATACTCATATTGCGCGTACGGACGCGCTTGCTCGCTTTTGTCTTTTTTTTATTTCCCTTCTTTACTTCCTCTTGTTTTTATTTTCTTTTTTTTTTTTGTTCGAGATAAATAAAACTCGATTCCCAAGTGCACGAAAGAAAATTTTTATAAACATTTTTTTGTTTTTTTTTTCTTTTCTTTTTCGTCGAAACCCTCCTCTACGACCGAGCTTAAAAAGGGAACGCGCGTACAAATATGAACGTAAATAGTAAAAGAGAACTGAAATGGAAATGGACATGTCTTTAATAATTCTCTCCCTCGTTGAGTGGGTTCGAGTTAGAACAAAATTTACGACATGGATATGCGGCGGTTTGAAGTTTGCCGTTGGAGTAATAAAGAAAGTAACTGCATGGACTATCCTCGCGTGTTCAAAGATTTAATTCAAGCTCTTGACGTTTTACGTTTCCATGAAGGATAAGGATAGTGAAGCGGAAAAAAAAAAGAATAGGGGTAGTTGCAGAGAGAAAAAGAGAGACAAAGAGAGAAAGAGATAGAGAGATAGACAGAGAGAGAGAGAGAGAGAGAGAGAGAGAGAGAGAGAAAGAGAGGGGGATGCTCATTTTTCTCTCTTTCTCTCTTTCTTTGTTGCTAATCAACTTAAATTAATTAAATGTACGACAATGTGGAAACAAAGTTGAAAGGATGCTCTATATGGATTTTTCTTTTTTTTCTTTTTTGTTCTTTCTTTTTGCAGTGAAAAGCGTTCGTGTTTTCTTTATTTTCATTATTTTTTTTCTTCTTCTTTTTTTTTTAACCAGCTCTCAACGACACAGAGAGAGGGAGAGAGAGAGAGAGAGAGAGAGAATAAGAGATATAGTTTCATTCATTTACCCTTAGCAAGATCGAAACGATATCGGTCCGGTAGCGAACTTTAGTTTACCGTTTGTTCATTGTAAGATATTGGGACGTGATAACGGCCGTTCGGGAAAAGTATTTCCAGAGTAATATTCCCAGTCGACATTCTCTATTTGTGCGGACTTCCTCTCTGGGCAAACTTTCCGTTAGTTCCCATTCTCGATTCCCATAGACACAAACGCAAACGCATTTATGCGGGACAAAGTTATCAAAAGTTGATATTCACTTTTGTAAACATCTCGCAATAAGATAAGGTGATAAACATGAAAAAGAAATAGGGACTGGAAGAAAAAAAAACAGGAAAGGAAAAAGAGAAAAAAAAACGAGAGAGAGAGAGAGAGAGAGAGATAAAAGAAGTAAAAAGAACGAAGGAAGAAAAGCTCTTATAGTTTTCGCGATGAACGTTCGAACGGACGTGTGTATGTTTGTATGTGTATGCGCAAATATTTCCAATAATATTATATAGTTAAAAAGTTACATGGGAGGTTAAAGGTTAGTTTTACCTTGAGATCGGCTTGTTGATCGTAAAACGTTGACGGTGCTAGAGCGGCCTTCAGTCTACGATTCCGATAGAATATAAACATGATGGCCGCCAGTAACATTATGATCACCGTCGTTAATATCCCAATGACCAAACCGACGAACTGTTTTGTCTCAGGCTCCTGTTTCTTATCTGGAACTGAACGAAGTGCAATTTATTGTTAGATAGACAAATTAAAGAGTATGGAATCGATATTTCGAGTAACTTCGTTCGAACGAAAGACGATCGTATCTTTGACGAACGAACTCTATTGTTATTATTATTATTATTATTATTATTATTATATATAAAGGGGAATAGAATAACATAGAAACTTAATCGTATTCGTCGTTTTCAATCACTAATACGATTCTCGTCGAAATAATATATTTCGTTTGTAATGTCAAACCTAAGTACCATCCTTACGATTGTTTTCCAACAAATTTCGCAACTTATTCGTTATAAACTTCTCTATCAGAATCGAAAATCGATATATGAATTATTATTATCGATTGACACGTATCGTTTTAATCAGACCGTAGAAAGGAACTTTTTTTTTTTTTTTTTTATTTCTCTATTCGAATCGACGTAAATATAATTAAACATTAACGGATAGACGAATACGATATGTTGTCCATTGTCAAATAATTTCTATCGTAATAAATCGATTAATTTACGTTTAGGATAATATTATTAGATAGTTGAATACGTGTATCGTATATACGTGTGTGCGTGTGTAAATGCACGCATACACACACACACACATATGTATATATATATATATATATATTTATATATATCTCATTTACCGCGTTTATGTTAAGGCACATAAATTTCTCTACGAATCTATATCTATACGTATATACCAACGTACTTATAAAGCCGTCACATCACACAAAGTGGTCACCTAACGCATAAGGCCACGCGTCCTATTACGCTAGGAAGCATCGTTACAGGCAGACCCGCATAATGTACGATCGGACGATAATGATGATTGTGCTGGACGCGAGGCTCACAACCTATACTCCGCTTGAGCGGCACCTTGTCGATCGATCGATCTGATTACAAAATGTTCGGCCTATCCCATGTACCGTCTATCCAACTGATTTCATCAGGAGCATAGTATAACGCTAGTCTCACTCTCTCTCTCTCTCTCTCTTGCACTCTCTCTCTCTCTCTCTCGCACTCTCCATTAAACATATTTCATGTCGTACCTTTATTGAATATTTTTTTTCTTTTTTTTTTTTTTTTTATTCTTTCCCCCTCGCTAATAAAAAGCCGGCTCAGGTTTTACACGAACTTTTCTTGCTATCGGTTTTAAACGCCCAGGTAAATGAATATTATTAGAATTTTATTCGGGATACTTAAGGTCTAATTTAAAAAAAAAAAAAAATATAAATAAATAAATAAAGAAAGAAAGAGGAGAATAAGAGGGAAAAAATGGGAACGATCGATCGGACTCTTTCATGGATAGTTACTTAGAAAATGAATTGAAGGTTTATTATATTCATTTTTTACGTAGAAAAAAAAAAGAGAGAGAAAGAAGGAAAGAAAAAAAAAAAAAAAAAGAAATGTGAAAATCCAATGGTTATAACGAAATTGAAATTCAACTTAAACGCGTACCTCTTCGCCTTGCCAAGCCGAAGGAAAGAAAGGAAAAGGAACAGGGAAAAAAAAGGGAAGAGAAAGAAAAGAAATGGAAAACGAAAAAGAAAAAGAAAAAGAAAAAGGAAAGAGAAAGAAATGAGCCCGAGCGCGTCAGCATTTTCGAGAAAGGAGAACTTTCGCGATTGGTAACTTCATTTCCCTTTAAGTTATTACTACTCTGGAGGTAGGTGAAACGAAGCCTCTTTTGAAGCTTTTGCAGTGCGTCATTTGTTAACGTACAGCGCGAAACGTACGCCTCGGCTCAGCCCGAGAAAAGCGTGTCGTTACTTTTCTCCTTTTCTAGCTTACCTCTTTCTCTATTTTCTCTCTCTCTCTCCCTCTCTCTTTCTCTCTCGTTCGTTCACTCTTTTCCTTTCTCTCGTTTACCCCTTTCCTTTCCTCGTACTTTTCCGCTTTTTACTCGCGTATTATCACATGGATGAATACTTTTACCCCCGGTTGCAAATATGGAGCAACGTGTAATGAAACATTAGGCATGTCGTATTTAAAATGAAAGAATAGAAAGAGAAGGCACGGAGGGAAAAAAAAAGGTCCACTTTGATTCTTCATTCTGTTTCTATTCTATCTCTCTCTCTCTCTCTCTCTCTCTCTCTCTCTCTCTCTCTCTCTCTCACACTCTATCTCTATCTATCTATCTATCTATTTCTCATAGTTTTAAGATAAGAAAATTCTTGCTTATTAAATTCCCATTTTATATCCTATCTCTTTCTTATCTCCATTTGCGAGGATCTTAAGGATGATAGAAATTGATAAAGAAGGATAGGAAAATGATACAGATTCACTCTTTTAAACAACTCGATGGAGGATATTAATGGGAAATTTTGATCTTCCCTTTCTTTATCCATTTTAAAAGTTCGAACGGCACCGATACTAACAACTGAAGAGACTGTCGTGGAATAAAGTCGAGGAAGAAATTAATCGTTTTAATCGGCTTCATTCCTTTCCGTTAGTCCTGCCTTGGGGAAAAAAAAAAAAAAAAAACAAGAAAATAAAAAAATAGAAGAGAGAAAATCGGCCGAGAGATTCTCAAGAGTGTGTGTGTGTGTGGTTTTTTTTCTTACTTCGGTTTTTCTTTTTTTTTTCGTAAATTCCAAACGAAACGATTTCCCATGGCAACAATCGATATACACTCCCCCTCTTAGCAACTTCAACGGAACGTTTATTATTTATTTTATTTAATCGTTCGACGGTAGAAAATAATAATTATTCGTCCTGACATACATTGGGAAATACATTGCAGCGATAAGTCGACTTAACTCGATCATCATTTTCGTCAATTAGTAGAGGAGCGTGCTTTTAGAGTATATTTAATATATTTTTCTTTACTAACAATTTTCATTTTAAGCGCCGTGTCGTGTACGTATCTCATGTACTTTATCACGTACTTTGAACTGTCTCTCTACACGTAATCGTTAAAGCTTAAAGTTAGTATTTGCTTGTTGTTAAACGTCGCGTATAAAGCATAAGAGTATATTTTCTTTTCTTTTTTTTTTCTCTTGTTTTCTTTCTTCCCTTCCCTTCCCTTCCCTTCCCTTCCCTTACCCGTGCGAAACAATGCTTGATACCGGAGAAAAAACTCACAGGCGTTATCGTTGTTTTCCTCCTTATTAAAAGTGGCCTTCACTTCGTCCCTTTGCAACGGACCCTCGTTATTTTGATAGGGGCTGCCAGTCGCTAGTACAATGGAACTTTTGTTCTTGGCCTCCTCGTCGTCGGTGTTGTTCCATTCCGAGAGAACTGCACATATCAAGGGTTTTGCAATTAATAATTTTTCGGTGGATACGATTAAATTTTTTTTTTTTAATACTCTAACGGTTCTAAAGCCAATGTACGGGTACAATGAGTGTTATCAGGGTCTTTTTTCTTTTTTTTATTTCGTCACAAAGCAACAATGTACGAGTCGACGCGAAATATTTTTATCCATTTCGGGATTGACGATCGAACGTGAGGATAAAATCGTACGTACCAATTATCGGATTCGTTGTGAAATCTTAATATGATATAAATCAATTTTTGTCATCTATATTATTTTATTCGTTTTAGATTATCGAATAGAATATCTATTATATATATATATGTATGTATATCTGTACGTTTCGTATCCTGGACGTAGGTATGGTTGTCTCTTACCTGATTCGAAGATTACCTCGCTGAGCATGATCCAACGTGCCGCGAAATATAGTTGAAGCTTAAGAAAACGAGCGGCACGCGAGTGAAGCTTTATAGTAACCTCGCGGGCTTGCTCCAACACCAGGTCTGGTATGTAAGAGAAATGGACAGGTTCCCCGTTAAACTGGTTTCCACCGACGCCGAGATAAACCTTCGCGTAGGAGAATACCTACGGAGGTTTCAAGCGTGAAATGCCAGCGAGCGTGAGAAGACAAAGAAGACTTTGTTTGGCTTGACAAGTTAAAGCAACGTCTTCGTTTAGAGTCTGAAACTCTATCTCGACTCATCTCGCCAAAAGAGAAGGGAAATAATTTAACGCTAAATTCTTCCTCCTTATTTCCTTCTCTCTCTCTCTCTCTCCCTTTTTTCTCTTCCTTTTTATTCGTCAATTTTTTATTTATTTATTTTTCCTTTTCTTTCGTCAAGAACGACAAACGAGGGGAGACAATAAAGAAAAAAAAAAAAATAAATAATAAATAAATAAATATCATTAGGATCGATGTAAATCGATACGATTACCTGCACGTCCTTGGTGAAATAATTGTTCATGTGCAGGTGTATGGCAGTGAAGTTTCTTGAGTAATCGAACTCGAACGTTATCTCGACTGGTTTGCCCAACATGTTCGGCGTGTCATTCTTCCATCCGACCCATTCGTATCCTGAAATGAGAACAAAAAAAAATATATATATATATATATACATATATACATAAATATATATATACGTATAAAAAAAGTGGGGAACGAAAAAATCGAAAAGTTATTAGCGACGAACACACTAGATGAAGTTGATCGCTTGAAAATAAATTTAAACGTAAATCGTACGGGATGGTAGTCGATTAATTCTAGATTTTTAGTACATGGTACGTTCAAATGAATGTACGAATTTTTTTTTTATTCATTCGGAATAGTTGAAAATAAAAAAAAAAAAAAAAAAAAGATAAAAAGCAGTTTCTCGAAACAAAATAGGACGAAGCTGTCAATTTGGCGCTCGATGAAGTTAGTTTAAAAAAATAAAAATAGTAGGAGAAAAAAGAGAGAGAGAGAGAGAGAGAGAGAAGAAGTAAATTTATCGAATCGCTCACTCCCCATTTCCCTTTCCAGAACCGATCCGTCCCAGTGTAGCGTCCCCCCTTTGAAAAGTATTATATCCGATAATTTTATCGGTGCACGTACCGACGAAAAATGAAACGTCTCGCGTGATCGTAGCGAAGTGACGGCTCCTACGTGACGCGAATTTGATCGCAAATGGATAACCGCATTTTCATTATATTGTTGATTTAATTATGAAACTACGTTCTCCCTCTACGATCCCAGGCCAATAGGAGTTTTCATCTCGATTGAAGATTTAGCGGTAGGTATCGAGTGACGCGTATAAAAATTTTTCTCTCTTTCTCTCTCTCTCTCTCTCTCTCTCTCTCTCTTTCGTTCTCTCTCTTTCTTCTTTTTACACATACGCACGTACGTATATATATATGTGTGTATGTATGTATACGTAAATTCACGCGTATCTGCAAAAGTAAGCGTGTATTCACTCGTCGAAGAGCTTTCATTTAAAACGTTTACTCTTGAAATTTAACAGGTATATTAAATTCGAATTGGCTTTAATAATAACTTTTCTCGAGATATTCATTACGTATCTCTCGATATATATATATATATATATATATATATATATATATATATATATAGAGAGAGAGAGAGAGAGAGAGATAGATAAATACATGATTGTATTCATAGGAGTCATTATGAATTCATAACTAATTTATTCCGCGGCATAATGCACTTTTATACTAATTAAATGGACGTATCATAGAATTGAATTGGTCGTAATAAATCGTGCCTGGAAATTAACGTTATAGATTAATATCACGTCGGGATCGAGTAGACGAGTTTCGTTCGTCCCGTTGATTTTTTTCTTTTTTTTTTTGTTTTCTCCCCGGCCCTCCCCTCCTAATTTTACGTATTTTCATCGCGGGAGTACTTTAACGTGACATCCGGTAAATAAGCTTTATTGGAAAACAACGGAACGTTGAATGCAAGAGTTTTCGAGGCACGAACCAACCGCAAAAGCAGTTATTGCACGGCTTTCCCTCCTACTTCGGCCTCCCCACCGCGCCATTAGATTCGTTCTACGAGTGCGTGCGCCATTGATAGAACACGTTTCTTGTCTTAGAGAAATACCTGGATTGAAAATGGACTGCAACAACCATAAACTCAACCTGAAAGGATAAAACCGATCCCTTTCATCCCTCTTTCAACCAACCATTATCCCATTATTTTCATATTAACCTGTGTTATTTTACCGGTATACGTTTAACAAGCCCCCAATTATAATTATTGATTTTTATGAATTGCAGATACTTACATTTACTCCGTAAACGCATAATAATACGGGTTTCATTTTAATTTAACTCGTCTCATGTCTTCTTGCAATAAGCTGAGGCTTAATTAAGAGGCATTAATTTTTTAATTTCACGAAAAAGAAGAAAGAAAAAATACAGATTAGTCCCCGTTTCATAGATAATTCTAATTTAATTCGCTCGCAAAATGTTTACCTTATCGGTGTTAATATTTCCATTATCAGTTAGTACCCGCACACGGTGCATCGGGCTAATGAGTTTAATTAATAATGAGCTTAATATACTGCGAATGATACAAGACAAAAATGAAGCCTTTAATTTACGCGGTACAACGACGAAAGCGAATATACCTTGTCTCCGTTAACTCTCGAATTTGTTGCAATAGAAAAATGCGTAATTTGAAAATAAATCTTTCTCCTTTCCTTTTTTTTTTTTCTCTCTCGTTGGTTCGTCATTTATCGTCGCAGCAGAATTTATCGTATCGCGTCACGTAGAGTTTCGAATAGAGAGGCCATTTTTACACGTTGTGCGTATATACAAGGATCACAGACCGTTCAGATCGTTCTTCTACAACAACTACCATCCCTTAGGTTCCTTCCACCCTTCGTTGGTATATTCTCAAAGTCCTTGGATCCTTCTCTCGTGTGCTATATCGCTTTGACTTATCCGTCTTTCATATAAACCCCCATAGAGTCTACTACCACTACCACTGCTATTACTACTACTACTACTACTACTACTATTAACAGTATTACCACTACCACCGTGGCAACCATCCTTAATATTGTCCCACGAGTAAATAGTTTCCAGTTTCCTGTGTCGTCGGTGCCTTCGTTCGCTATCTACCATCAATTCTAAAGCTTCACGAGGGTCGTAAGATAAGCAACAATGTCTAGGTGTCTAGGTGCTTACTGTACGATGATTCTCTCTCTCTCTCTCTCTCTTTATATATATCTATCTATCTATCTATTTATCTCTCTCACTCTCCTCTTAGCGTTTATATTTTTCCAAATGGGACTCTAGTAAAATTCATGGATCCGTGGAACGACGTTATCCATTTCGAACGCGTCCCACTCGAGATACTCGAGAGTTCATATTGAATTATTCGATAGGAAATAATGGGAGCAAAATTGAAAAGAATAGAAAACCAGTAGAAACGATATACCCTTTTATTTTCTATCTATCTTCTATCTATCTCTTTTCTTCCTATCTTTTTTTTTTTCTTCTTTTCTTTACGTTTTTATTATTATCCAACAAAAATCGAAAGAATCCCTTACGTAGGAGGAGTCCGGTATAGCAGATCGCTCTTCGAGAGACTCCGAGCGCCCCGAGAGCGTGTCCATTGTCATGGGCTTGAAAGTTTTTTGGGGAAAAAAGAGAGGGGGTGGGGGAAGGAAGGAGGGGAGGCAAAAAAGGCGTAGGAGAAGGGATGGGTCGCGAGACGTTGGCCGTTGCGAGATGTCCCTTGGCGTAAATGGAAAGACACAAATGTATCCAGAGTGCGGATAAACAGGCAATGCGGCTTGCGGACTGCGGCTCGGTGCTTCAATATAAATGTAAATTGGAACAGATTCGAGTGAGCCCGAGGTACACGTTTCGGATTCTAGGGTCCAAGCTTTTCCTTCCGTCCTTCCTTTTTCGTAGCATCGAAAGACTATCCCTACCCATAGAATATTTCTCTCTCTCTCTCTCTCTCTCTCTCTCTCTCTCTCTCTCTCTCTCTCTCTCTCTCTCTATTTTCCGTTCTAAACTCTCAAACGCACCTGTTATCGACCACCATTCTACGTAGCGCCGCATGAAATTTTCCTCCCTCCACCCCTCCCTTCCCCCGTCGCTCGAAAACTCCTCCCCTTCCCATCCTCCCCCCCCACCCCTCCACCTTCGACATTTCGCCACCAGCGATAGGTTGTTATATATTAACGAAATATGCGAAACTTTCGTAAATAATTTCGCTCGTCTTAATTTAATATTCCCTACCGTCGTCTTTCTAAAGGTATAATTATAAACGGCGCGAAGGGACCCCTGCGAAATGAAAAATATTATCCAAGGGTTTGGGTTGGTGGGTGAAGGGGTGTTGCCGTGTAATTTAGAGAAATAGACAAGAAGGGAAAAAAGAGAGAGAGAGAGAGAAAGAAAACTTCTACAAACGGGTTACAAAGGTTTCGAATAAACTCGAGACTATCGATTATGGTGGTATGTTTATAGCTCATCGCTGTATTGTTTTATGTAAAAGTTAAAAGTAATAAATTAACTTAGATCGGTTATAGATAGGTTATAGAGTTGGAATGATACGGTGGGATTGGATGTAACAAAGGAAATTCTTGAATTCGCGTAAAGGATTATTGGGTTAATGATGATAATGATGAATTATCGTACTTGGTATAATCTTCTATTATCCGCATTGTAGTACTTGTAGTACTTGCTAGCATTAGTAGCAGTGGCAGTGGTAGTAGTAGCAGCAATAATAATGGTAATAAAAACTTCCATCTAACTTCTATAAGAGTTTTAACAATGAATTTAAGGATGTCGAATAAGTTTGATTATTTCAATAACATTTATGAATATCAAATAGTTATATATGAAATTGGCTTAAGACGACATTTAAATTCATTCGTACGGTAGACAGTGCTAATAATAACGTCGAGAAAATACACCGGTAGACGATGGATTTATACGACATGATAAAATCAGTGTCTCATAAAAGCAGGTAGGTATATTCAAACATTCTCTTTCGGCTTGGCTCATCTTGTAGACTCAAAGTAAGCTTGTGAGATATCAGTTAGGAGGTGGGTAGAATGAATGAGCGAAACAGAAAGACGGACAGAGAGAAAATGAGAGAGAAAATGAGAGAGAGAGAGAGAGAGAGAGAGAGAGAGAGAGAGAGAGATTGAAACGGTATCACTTGAATCATACTAAGACGTCTCTATAGTGCTAATCTGGACACGATCTAACGGCAACCATAATCTTATCTAGCACGAAGGCATTTCCGTTACCTTTCCCGTTCCCGCTGATGTCCAATCTGAAGTTGTCAGGACCTTTCTGGCCGTCGACAAGTTGACCAAGTCCCCCGGAGAGGTAACCTCCTTCCTCGCTCCCGTCGTATGTTCTGTCGGAAAGGTCAACCTCCGAACCCCTCTTTATTCCTTGGGGCATCGAATACGAGACCAGACCCTCTAAAACGAGAAAAAAAAGAGGAAGGGTAGGAAAATAAAAGAAAGGAAAATGGTAAGAAGGGTAAAGCAAGGCCGTATTAGTGGTGTTTGACCTTTTACGTCACGTACGATCTGTTTGAACAATTATCGAACCCCTCTTTAAACTCTAAACTCCAATTTTTTTTTCTCTCTTTCTTTCGGATTAAGAAATTTTCTAGTTTTTTTCTTTTTTTTTTTTTTTTTTATTCGACACTACATGGGGATTTATTTGAGACGAAACGTTATTATTCGTCGTCGCTGGAAATATATATATATATATATATATATATATATATATATATATATATATATATAGATATATAGATATCACTCACCGATCCATGGGCAACCATAAAGCTCGACGCGCATGCACACCATGCGCATATGCGAGGTATAGGGTATGAAACGTATTTTCGTCGCTACGATGGCGGGATCGAAGATTTGTTCTTTCTCGGTGTAAGGATTGTTGTTGCCCGCTAAGAGCTACAAAGATAAAAAAAAAGAAAAAGTATCGATTATTCGTATTCGCGTTATATCCTTGCTTTATTATTCAACGAAATAATAAAGAGAGAATGATCGAACGAATAAACCAAAAAAAAAAAAGAGGAAAAAAAAGAAAACGCCTCGTCTCGAATATCGCGCTAAGTAAAATTTCCTTCGTCTCTATGAAATCATCGAGCAACTTGTGCCATTAAGAAAAAAATTTTTGAAAAATCCATCGTAAATTTGTTATAGTAATCTTATTGGATAATCAACCTTGAGTGCGGTCTCGGCGGAATAACATCAGTAACGATACAACAAAGTTACGAATGGTAGTAGGTACTACGTTTAAGGTGGTATTGGACTAATGTTAGACTGGTGCGCATGCGCACTCTCTCTCTCTCTCTCTCTCTCTCTCTCTCTCTCTCTCTCTCTCTTTCACAGCTTGTTCGATGGAGCGTGTTTACAACGTTAAGAACGAATCTCTCGGGTTTCGAGTACCATTTTCCAAATCCGATTAGTAAGGAGAGAGAAAGATAGAAAAGAGGAATAGAGAGAGAGAGAGAGAGAGAGAGAGAGAGAGAGAGAGAGAGAGAGAGAACTATGGGGTAAAGGGAGCGAACAGTGGCCCGTAAGAGAAACTTCTCTAAATGTAAATGCAAGTGCGTTAAATTTTCCAGGAAGTAGCCTGCCCACTCTTCTACTCCTTCCGCATTCGCATCTCAAACCGAATTCGGCGATCGGATGGCGGATAATCCGAACACGTTTGTTTCCTGAACACATAGGATACAAACACACACACACACACACACACAGACAAATAGACGGACAGGACATAATCACGCGCACACACGTCTACAGGACAAAAGGTTAGGACAAAAGTCGATGAATATTCCCAAAATTTTCCCCGTTACCGTCTGTACGGATAACAATAACGAGCCCCGAGACCGTTTTCGGGTTGTACGGTGAAATTTTGTGGGGAACATCGAGCTCGTTGACTATTGAACATTTCTAATCCAACATCACAGGGCGGAGTATTGCATTTTCCATCCCTTTCTATCTCTCTCTCTCTCTCTCTCTCTCTCTCTCTCTTTTTTCCTCACCCTTTTTTTCTTTTCTTATTCTTTTTTTTGTTTTTTTATTTATTTTTTTTTTAATTTCTTTTCGTCGTCGGTCAGCGCGATTTCGGAGAGAATTGAAAAAGTGGAAAACAAAAAAAAGAAAAAGAAAAGGAAGAAACAAAGAGCAAGGGAAAAAAAAAAGGAAAAGAGAAAATCAATTAGTTCTCGGGAAGGATGACCAATGGGCTTTTCAAACCGAACGTGCTTAAAATTTAATATATTGATTTCGAAGAGCCCCGTGGAATATTTTTTGAGCCTCGTGAAAAATTTAATAATCCACCTTGAAATACGTAAACTTTCATTTATTTTTTCGCACACCCTCCTCTCTTTCGCCCCCTCCCTTTCACCTTCCTAGCGGTATCAAAATAAATTAGAAATCTTACTTTTTCAACCGAGCGGGCGTTTCTCTTAAACCAAGAGCTTTTAAAATTTACTAGACGGAGGTAAGAAGTTCATCAGACTTTTACATTAATCGATGTGTTATATTTATGATATCACGTGAAATTTTCAAAATATTGAGATATTTATAAAATAAAAAAACGAATACGTATATATATGTGTGTGTGTGTGTGTGTGTGTGTGTGTGTGTGTGTGTACAAAATATACATGCTCGTAAAGGATATCTTATAAAACTCCCTGTTTATTTATTACTGCCCTAGACGGCACAGTTTCTCTTCTTTTTTGGCCTTTTTCATCCCTCTCTTTCTCTCTCTCTCTCTTTTTTTTATTTATTTTTTTCTTCTTACTGAGAAGGACCAGAAAGAGAGGATCAATTAAATCCCATGAAATTTTGTCCCTCCTGTAAATAATATCTAACGATCCTGAAGGACGTAAACTCCGTGGTACGTTTAAATCATAAGAGATTATTTTTAATAACACATTCTGTCACCTTAATCGTCCGCAAAGGGAAAAAGAGAGAGACAAAGAGAGTGTGTGTATGGAACAAAAAAAGAAAAAGGAAAAAGAAAAACAAAAAAAAAGTTAGAAGAGAAGACATTTTATGAGCATGAAAATAAAGTGTCCGATGAGATAAAATTTTGTTTTTTCTGTATATATAAATATATATATATTTCTTTTCCAATTTTCTATTTTAAATAAATGCTGATCCACTTATATGTATACTTAAATATACAAATATATGTATAGCTAAATATACGTTACCAAAACGATGAATGTTTAATATATTTATATATATATATATATATATATATATATATATATATATATATATATATATATATATATATACATAAACCTGAATTCTCGCGTCTAGATAAAATATTCAAAATAAAATTTTGAAATTAAAAAAGCGATCAGTTATTTTATATGGCAAACTTTTATCTCGACTACAGTGCCATGAAAATCAGGAGGAAATGGAAATGACCTGTCGTTCTAAGGTTTTTTTTAACGATCGATCGATCGGTCGATCCTGGTTTTCTCATACTATCTCACTCTCTCTCTCTCTCTCTCTCTCTCTCTATCTATCTATCTTTCTATCTATCTATCTATCTATCTCTCTCTCTCTCTCTCTCTCTCTCTTTTTCTGGCTCTCGCGATGTCTGACGATATATTAAATGGATTCGTGCCGTTTCCATGAGACTCGACGTTCGCCGTTTTTCTCGTTTACGAGGCGAGAAAGAGTGAGCGCTCAGCGGCAATTTATCGGTTCACGGATGCGTATCGTGCTTGGCTATCGATGACGATGCACTAACCGTGTTCCTCGAGATATTCTAGAAATATACATATATGTATAAGAGCGTGCCATGCACACCGAGGAAGGATTACTCGAGGATAAAAATCGTTTTCGAACTTGACTTTTTCGTTTCTCTGTCTCGCATTAGTCCTTCTTTTTGTTTTATTTTTAAATTGACATGTCCATTCGATTTTCTCCTCATTTTATTCTCCCCTCTTTAGAAAACATCCAAAATTTTATTAACAAATTATCGCGGATTAATCCGAACGCCAGTCCGATCGATGTATTCTCGACGAATATTCGAGCGAAAGAAGGACAGAAAAAGATAATAAAAAAAAAAAAAAAAAAAAAGAGAGAAGAAGAAAATAAAAAGGGAGGGTACAAAAATCGAAGCGATCTCGATGCTCGTTCGTTATCGTAATAAATGAAATATAAATTATCTAAGTACTTAATGCCAATTAAAAGAATTATAATTCGTTCGTTATTCGTATCGTTTATTTGTTTTTTTTTTTTTTTTTTTTTTTTTCTTTTTTTGGGAACGGTGATAAATAGGATGTTAATTAACGCTTTTCGAAACGTTTAGGAAAGGTTACACGCCGGGCCGCACGCCTATATTCGGCATCGAGCTGGGCACGAAACTAGGCAAGCCACGGGATGTATTATTACAAGTGCGAGTGGCAAATGCGACCGCGAGTATGACTATCCTGCGGTGCAATGTGTTGGAATACGAGACCAGCCTGGAATATACGCGATAGGAATAATTAATATAGTCATAAACAAGGCTCGCCTTCGGTTTTGCTCGTCGAGCATGCTCCGATATCGTTCTGCCTAGACATAAAATTGATATCCCCATGCTACTCGAGGAGGTATAACTGAAACCCATGTAAACTCAAAATATACTTTGCGTAGTTAGACGCTAGCCAATATCTAAAGCGCATACATACATGCATCCTATCGTCTGGATAGATGGCTATCATATGTTTTCGATGGGTATCGAGAACAATGGAGTAATTCATCCCCTTTAGAGAACAGTCTTTGTAATCGATCTTAAATGAAAGTTTTCCCAATAGAGTTAGTTGCACGAAGGATGAAGAATCCTAAACATTGTTTGATTACGGTTAGTCAGATTACCACGGTTAACGTAGAAAGTTAGATAGATCGGTGAGCCGAAAGTAAGTCATCTTATAAATATTAAATTACTCCTCTTGGAAAGTAATTTATTTATTTATTTACTTACTTTGTTTTTTTTTTTTTCTTTTTTTTTTTTTTACGTTTTCTATCCTCTTGGATCGTAAAAACCACGAGACAATTCGTAATCGTTAAAATAAAAAACTTTTCGTACGTCAATGTTTCGAAGTATTCGAACGGATTACTGCGATAACATTTAATTAGAATGTTCTTTCATTTAAGCAACCAAATTTGTTATCCTAATGCAATAAGAAACGTTATTTCTTACGAATATGAATCGTCGGTATTGCGTTTATTGCATCGCCGAAATGGTATATAAGCAATGATTAAGATCGACATTTAATCCAACTGACGTCGCGATCAATTTTAATGGTCCATTTTGGCGGCTTTCTTGTCGTTGATGAATGATATTTACGTCATTGTTGAAATTTAAACGAATGGAACAGCCGTGCGTAGGTACTATTATCGAAAGACAATGGAATTCATCGGCTAATGTAATTAATAGTTATATAGTATTCTATTACGTGCTGTTATAGGATATCGCTCTGCGTGTATTTTCATTGTTACGCTTCGTACACACGCAATAAAATAAAAAATGAACACAATGGAAAAATCGTGTACGGTATAAATGATGTTTTTTATATTCCGTTATATCTTCGATAAACATCGAAGAGCATTATTTTTTGTTTTCCAGTTTTATTTGTTTATTTACTTATTTATTTATTTATTTATTTATTTACTTACTTATTAATGTTTATTCGTTTTGTTCGTACGTTTGATTGTTTGTTTGTTTGTCCGTTTTATTTATAATGCGGGCGCGTAACTCGATCTTCTGAAAGTGGTGTAACCTTCGAAAAATTGTCGTTCCAAAATTAAATATAAATGAACAATAACGTAAAGTTAAAGGGATGAATTTTTTAATTTACTTTAATTTTCTACGAGCAAAGATTTGTAACGTAGCAATGATTCAGGTTTGTCCGCCGATAAAGAAACCTTTCTTATACCTAACCGTACTATACGTTAACTCACAATGACTGAAAAATAGTCCTCGCGAGAGATCCCGAGAAGGTTAGAGCCACGATCGAACGTATTTTCTTCGGAGGGGGAGGGGAGGGGAGAAGGGCGAGGGGACGGGGTTTGACATCGTAAGAGAAAAACTTTATGCTCTTCTCGTTCATACTTTTTACCATCGAGTTTTCTAGAAAGTCGCTTAAGATCACCCTCGGCATTCTGATATTTTATACTTTTTTAAAAATGTAACAAATATTATCGTTGTTATCGTTATATCGTGGAAACTGATATATATATATGTGTGTGTTTAATCGATGCAATTAATTGGAAGGATATAATATTGCATAAAGAAAAATAAGAGAAATATCATTTTAAGGATTACATTTGAGTTTGGGCTTAACGATTTGCAATTAGAGTCGTGCAAATGTGCAAACAAATTCAAAGGTAATTTTGTATAATGAAATTGGAACGATAAAATAAAACCAACGAGAAAGTAGAAGAGATAGAAAGAGAGAGAGAGAGAGAGAGAGAGAGAGAGAGAGAGAGAGAGAGAGAGAGAGAAGGTGCAAGAAAGTAGCGTATTATAGCAAGTAGTTTCCCGTACGATAAAACTAAGATCGTAAACGAGAGTTTTCCCCCGTTAAGATAGACCTTCTTTCGCGATTTATGGTAGATAGTATCGATGAAACGATTGGTAATTTTCCCGGAAGGTTCGGAAAAAGGAGTGAGAAGAGTTTAAATGCAAGTTCAAGGGGTCATCTCTTAACCCTCTTTTTTCTCACTTTTTATCACATTCTCTCTCTCTCTCTCTCTCTCTCTCTCTCGTTCTCTCTCGTTCTCTCTCTCGCTCTCACGCTCTCGTACTTTCAGAAACGGCAGAGTAGTAGAACGAGCTTACGCGGCGCCACGAACCGTCCCATTTCCGGTACGGCAGAGTCCGTGCCGCGCGCTGTGTAGGCAATTACTTGGTCGGAGGAACGAAGTAGCGGAAAGCCGCTCGCCTCTAATCTGTTTGTGGTCGAAATCACGTTCGCGCGTTTCGCTAATGAAGAACCATTTAATTTTAACACCTTTCGTAAAGTATTCTAAGGTCAGAAAACAACGATTTCCTCTTCTTACGCATTTATTTGTTTATTTATTTATTTTTTTCTCTCATTTTCTTTCTCCTCTCTCTATTTTTCT